>CM043866.1:37439623-38039623 GCA_023846275.1 Vanilla planifolia | reverse complement strand
ACTACATTCTTTTGCATGATATAAAAAGTATGTGAATAAATAGAACAAAATGTGTATGAGCACATATTTTGAATCTAAGTAGTTGATATTGAATAGCTTGCATATAGTAATGATAACCTTGATGTATAGAAATTAATGTAGAACTATTTAACATGTACACAAGATTGATTACTATAATTTAAGTTCCACTAATGCATAAAGGAAAGGTTTAATAATTCCACTAATTAAATCACACCATTATCTTTTTAGCAATATGTTTTCACAAATTCTCCAATTTAGTGAAAGCTATTCTTCGATTGATGTATATTGTGAGCAATCCTCCCATCAATTGCCTTTTTTAAGAAATAGAAGTCAAAGTACTCGAATATGGTAATCATGGACAAGTTGTCTAGGCTTGAGTAAACCCCATTCTTTTATCGACCAGTCGACTAACTAATCAAAAGATGGGAACACCTTTCCTATACTAATCTACTAAACACAACCATTTATACATTGCACTAATGCAATCCTACCAAAACATTTCATAAAATCAAAAAACAATGAATCATGTGAACACATCACCATGTTGCATAAACCATTCATAGTGAAATATGAACCACTTAAATGCAAAATATAAAAGATGTACAACACTAACAATTGAACCTATTAAAAGTTTGATACAACTAAGAAACCTATATACAACATTTACAAAGAAGGAAACATCATCACTACAACTAAGACCTCATGAAATAAATACTAAATGATCAACACTACTAAGATGCAAAAACTTGTTAAATTATCACATTAGATCTTTTTTGCTTAAAGTAGAAAAATTATAAAAGCTATGAAGCAGTCACAAAAGAATTGCATTGATCACTAACCTCGTCAATGAAAATAAGAGCCGTAACTTATTCGGTATCAGTTATAACCTCAGTAATTGTTGTAGCCTTCTTAATTAATGACTTAGCTAAACAAGAGGACGAGTGTCCCACTATCAATTTTGTGTCCCTCGATAATTAGAAGAATTTTTAATACTTAATCATATTCAGAATCTATTATCAAGTAATTAGGGAGTTTAATTACAAAGTTAGTACCTTAATTGTTCTGAAGGGTTATCAATAAACATGTACACTCGTTTATAATGTAATATAGCATATCCATTTTCCCTAAGATGTGCTTAATAGCTATGTGGTAGATAGACATTTTGGGAGTATGTAATCAAATGACTAACACTCTATAAAGCATGGTGTGCAATCATGTGAAATGGAATGCCCCTTACTTAGTACGAATTGTAAAAAGAAATTGACAACCTAGCAAAACTAAGGAGTATATGATCATTAAATATGGAACACAATAGCTAAGGAGTCTACTCATGCATTATGGTACCTCAATTGTCAAAACTATGCCCATCATAGCATCTGATCTCCTTCCTAGTCTATGGACTCCAAAATGTTTGGTCTACTTCATCACAATTTATGCTTTGATCTTGGGAGTCATTAAAACACTTTATTAAGTTTCTATTATTGTATTCTTTACATAAGTGCTAGAGGATTACTACTATATATGACAACCTATGATAACATATTGGGAACTACTTTAAAGCCTCTTTAACAAACTATTTTAGGTTAACTTGAGTTACATCATAAACAATAATTTTTTATCATTGGTGATCCTAAGGTTTTGCCAAAACCTTACTTAGCTATTTAAGTTTTCCAAACTTCTTAGATTTTACACATATAACATAATTTTTAGACATCCCTATATTTGAATCGTCTCTAAGGTCTTTTTTCATATCTAACCTTGCACTTGATCTTTCATTAACACCATAAACTTGATCTTAAACCTTTGGAACAAGTTAAGGGCATAGCCATTCTTTTTAAAAGTTTTGTTTACATAAGTTTTATTAGTGACTTTATACATATTAAGATAAAATGAGCCATTGCATCATTCCTAATTGTCTCTACTTCGCTACTCAAATCACTATTTTATCATCTAGGGTGTCCAACACATGCCTTTTGAGATTAGCAGAGCCACAGAAACTCACTTGCATTTCCAAGGTTTGTCTTGGCTAAACTTTATGAGAACTACTTTTCTTCTAGGCTAATTTAGAGCATCTTTATTAAGGTTAGAACTGAGACGTCCCTCAACCTAATTACGATTTGAAGTTAAAAGCAAGAGCCCATCCAAAATAAGGCTTAGCACTAATGTTCTTCAAATCTTTCTTTGTTGTGTTTCACATGATTAAACTGAATCCTAAAGATCATTATAAAAAAAATCCAAAACCAACCTTACCTCAATATCCATTATTCGAGAGGTACTCAACCTTAAATTTGTATTATTATAGCTACCTATGGCCTCATTTTCTTTGAAATTTTAATATAAGAACTCGTCAAAAGCCCTAATTAGTTTTAATGCCAAGGTAAACACAATTGAGCCCATATACTCAAACTTCGTTTGATTTTTAAGAAAATGTAAACATCTTTATTCAACAATCATGTATCACTAAGAGAATCTTCCATCTTGCCAGCCCTTTCCAATTCTTCACTCCTAATAATAGCTTGTGGCTAAACTCAACTTTTTCTTACTTGGGCTACCCAAGTGCTTCATAAATCCTTATATTTTTTTCTAAGGCTTAAAACTGAGAGTCCAATGTTTTTAACCTAGAAAATGAAGATGTACTAGCTATCATAAAGCCATTTAAGATCATAGAAGATCTTAATAAGTCCTCTTATATCATTAGTTTAGAAAAGAGGACTTATTATAATATTAATAGAATTAGGCTAGTAGAAACCTTTGCCCACAAGAAGTCACGAGTTAGGGTTTGCCAAATGATGAAGAAAATTGTGAGGTTTTATGTTCAAAGAACATTAGGAATATAAGAGCCTTTATAATATTAATAGAATTAGCATTTTCCCTTATCATACATCATTTCATGATGATATAAGACCATCATGCTAGGAAGTTGTACATAGCATCATGAGGTCATCTCAATCATTTAAACTAGTTCTTTGTTAAGGGAAATCATAATAGTAATTCTCCTTATTATGACCAAAACCTATTATCATGCATGTTATATTGAAATTAAGAATTTTAGCATGACATGTTCTAGTTTTTATCAACATAGTTTTGTGGATGATCCTACTACATTAGCTATTTAATTGTCTACTCCAATAGGAAAGTATCCATCTATTCAACCTTGTGGATTTATCCTCTTTTACACTACTTTTGGCTTGGATGTCTTTCTTTTTTTTTCATTATAATTGGGGTTCTTCCTTGCTTCCTCTCTCATGGTAATGGTTTCTACTAGCCATCTCATAGTATTTTTTTCAAATTCAATTGAAAAACCATCTCTTATATCCTTGATATTATACGTTACCATAGCTCAATTAATTTTGAGGTGCAACAAGGAGTCACAACTAGGCTTATGTCTCGCACAACTCCTATTATTATTCATGAATTGAATTTAAATTTTTAGTCCTTCTTTAATAAATTTTCCCCCAATTTTCTTTTTTTACTAAAATTCATCTGGGAATCTAGCTTAAGGTTTAAAAAAATTAAGAGAATGTATGGTCAAAATAAATCTAAGCATTATTTACAATTATCCTCTGTATATCAAATAATAACTAGCAATTTAATAAATTAGATTTGAAAGCACATTATTAAATGAAGAAGTATAATAAAACACATGCCCTAAGTCATCTAAATGTTCTACTTGGGTTTGCTAAACTGAGTGTTTAAAATTCTTCCTAGAATTACTAGATGTTTATAACCAAAACCAATAAAATAGCTCTAACCATCTATAGTAGACCTCATTATGTTCCTATTTGTTACCTTCTTATTTTTCCTCATTTTTTCATAGAAATTTAACTATGAGAAAGCTCTTGCAGTTAGGCATTCTTATATTAACCACAAAAACACACATTAAGAACTCCTAATAAGATGCATCTATTTGTAGCTATTGCTCATCTTTGTTCTCAAGAAGATTGTGCAACTAGTTTGAATTAATTTCTATGACTGGCCATATTCTTAAGGATATTAAGCAACACTAAGCTTGTTAGTGTTTCCCAAATGCCAATCCATATGATTCTAGAATTAAGAAGTTATTATTGCATCCTTATGTGAAGTAATTAATTTTGGTTGTCCATCTTTTTAGATAATCTACTATAGGTAATTCTGAACCATATTATCATTAAAATTAATACTTTTAATACTAAGAGAGTGAGTTGATTTAGTTAATCAACCATAATCATCGATATATGTTGTCAGTCTAAGATGACTTCTAAAGTGTTCCCATCTAACTTCCAACCTAATATTACTAGATTTTAAAGTAAATTGTAAGAATTATCATGTTCTACTATCATTATATTACATATAAAGTAGTTCCAAACACATTGAGCAACATCCTTCTTTAGATTACTCCATTAAATTAAGGTTTTAAGGTTCTTAATCATGTTAGTCTCTTTTGAACGAATAGTTAATTTGCTATCATGAGTTTTCCTAAAAACCACTATTTGAACTTCCTCCATTGTGGAACATGCCACTTACCAAGAAAGCTTAACATATGATCCTTTAAAGCAAAATCCTTATACTCACTATGATGCAGTAAAGAAATCTCAACCTAAAGCTTAGGGTCTCCTTAATAAAGTGTCCTCAGCTCATCCATCTAATTGACATGGATGCTAGGTGCACTGAGTTGAGGAACCAAGGTATGCATAACAAAATAATTTTGAATAGCACTAATATTCATCATGACCTCTCTCTATGATTTCTCCATAAGTTAAGACTCGATAGTTGTTCTCATAATCAAATCATTAGCCCCATAATTTTTCTTTCACTTCTAATACGATGTGTCAAAATCATAGACCTTAATGAGCTTCAACTATCATCTCTAACTCAAGCTAAGCTCACTTTGAGAAAAGAAATATTTGAAGATTTAGTGATTTGTTAAAAGCCAATCCTACTCCTTATACAAGTTGTGTGACCATAGCATAAGAGGAAACACCACTTCTAAAAACTCCAAGTCAAGTAATTTGTAGTTGTACTTATGGTCTTGCAAGTGTCTTGATGCATATGCATCTGCTCAACAACATCTAACAAGAAGTACTCCTATGGAAGTGAGTGATTTGGTATTGGAGCCTTTGTTTGGCCACATATAGAATTAAGATTCAAGAAATCCATTTGTTCACAAAAACCTTGCTCAAAGTGACTTGTTAAAGAGAAAGCCACACCTTATCTTATCAACTCAGTAATATGTGTTATAATCCTTGAGAAATTTCACAAAAAAGAATATGGTAATTATAAACAAAATATACAACTATGGTTATGTAAACTAGAGTGAATATGTCCCACTCAATGATAGCTCAAATCCTGATGGGATTGACTAGAGTCTTTAGCATTGATAATGTGACTATGGAAAAATTATTGATCTAAGGAAAAGGAGCACTTAAGGATTTTTTTGTATATTTTTTTGCTCCTACAATGCAACAAGATTGAAATTCAATAGATTCAAATTAAATCAATCATATTACACTATCTAAAGGGCAACATGGGGTACTAAAAATGCTTGTTCCAAATTTTGAATGTAATCTTTTGTATATCTTCCTATAAAATTTGGATCTCATGATATCTTGACTGAGGATCTATTCTAAGGTAGACTTTAGAACAAAGAAGTTGATCCAACAAATCAACAATTCATGTTAAGGGTTGTTAGTCCTTCCTTGTTACTTTATTAAGTGCCTAGTGGTCCACATACATATGCTAAAATGGTCCTTTAAAATGAAAATGGCAAAGGACCCCAATGGAGAAAAAAATTTACCTAATCATGCCTTCATTCAAAAAATAATATAATTGAATATTTAGCTCTTAAAATTCTAAAACTCTTACATGATAAACTACTTTGGAAATAAAGGAAGATTTTTTTTCTAGGACAATGAAAAATTCAACTTAGAGCTCCAATAATAGACATACGAATTCATCTTAGAAAAAATACTGGTAGCTATATATTTGAGGTGTCCAAAATGGCTAATGTCTGCAATCACATATCAGGAATAGTTGCTAACCTTGTTGAAAATCATTATGAAAAATGTAGGTTGTACTATTCATCACATCAAGGGATCTTAATAGATAGATTTGGACCTTCTTTTAAGAAAAATAAAGCACCAACCTTTACTATGTTGTGCAATTCATCCCTACAATAAGCATAGCATCAAAGCCATCATCTTTATTAGTAATACCTCCTTAAAATCTACACAAATGATAACGTTAATGTTAAAAAAGTTGTTTCACCATCATAAGTGGTTACAAAAAGTATTTATCATTTACAATCTTATCTCAAGAAAGCTCGAAAATAAAAGAATGCGAAGAAGTAGTATCAAATGGATTATTAAAAAGCCTCCGGAATAAAATCATACTGGTGATAACATCTAAAGGTTTATAGCTTATTTTTGAGTATGTGAATAGATTTCCAGTTACCCTTCATAAATTTCTACTACCCATCTGTTGATCTAAATCATCTTCTACCTATCAGGAGAAGTGGATATCTTGTGATTGGGCTTCAAATCATCAAAACAAATCTTTGCCTTAAAAAACCACCTTGCTCACTATCACATCCACTACACCCCAAAACCTAATCCCTAGTCCTTTGTATCTGTTACTCTCTAATTAGCTATGAAAGAATGGATGCATACTAGTCATGAAGACCAAAATTATTTTACCATCTTTTGTAATGAACTTTTCTAATCTTCACATTCAGTGATGATATAGGATTTTTCTTTTTTTACCAACCATTCCAAAACCATATATATGGCATTCTTCCTACTCAAATAACTTCTTATGCTCCACAAAGTCTTATTATTTAGTAAATTGAGAAGCAATTGTTTCTTTCTTGAGTCCATTCAAGAAATGTTGACATTGAGTATCATTAGAAGGTGCATGCATAGAGGAGTAACATATTCGATTTGAAAATTTAGAGGAATAGTTACTAACAATTATCAAGTTTCAATTAAGATGAGTAAACCAATTCATAATCTAGGCCATGGGCATTTTAGGTACATAACACTCCTTAAATAAAATCAGTAACTTCTTCCATAGCACTTAACTATTTGTGTATCCCCAATCATAGTTTGAGGGTTACCTTTTCACCATGCAGTGGACTCTCAATTTAGAACCAACTCTAAAAGGGAAACTTTCCTCTTAGCTAGGAACCACATGGAATCAAGCAGATCCTAAACATCAACTAAATCATCTACCTACTGCTATAACTCTTTTTGTTTTTCCATGAAAGACGTAAGGATTTAAATGCATGAAAGCTTCCAAAAGTGGCTTGACTTGAGCCTCAAGTTGCAATTGAGGTGTGAGATCCCTAACATGTAATACTATTTTGGGCTCTCTTTGAACATGCCCATCACTCATTGAGGCCATTATTGTCTTCATGTCTTGACCATTTCTACCATAGATACACGACACCATTATTTCAAAATGCAACGTTGATAAAACACATAAACCTTACAAAGAACTTATGTAACATAATAACTTAAATTCCCTACACGAAATAGCCCATAAATTTCTTTGGCTATTCTCTTTTTATTAGTAGGAAGAAAATTCAACATTTTCAATTCCTACTGGATAAAAGACAAGAAAGTCCTAAGTTGAAAGAACAAGTTATTTACTATTACTATTTGCTCTTCAATTATAGTTAATCACCTATTTGACATACTAAATAGAGTTGAGAAAACCATTAATAGTTTCCTTTGTAGTCACTCCAAGAATTTACATAAGCTCCATCACATTAATACGAAAGAAGTTAGCCATCCAACAAAAGAAAATTAATTGGAGCAAAAAAAAAGCATGAAATTGTAATGTCTACATTCTAAGCAATACATAGTTAAAAGTTAATTTCAAATAAACCATTATGGTTAAGCTACATGAAAGAAATGAATATGACTTTACAAATCAAATTTCAAATTTTTAATAGTAAGAAACACATGGAAAGAAGGGAAGATATGATCTTAAATTATTCTAATTTGTCTAATCACAGTGAAAGCAACATATGGACAATCATAATTGATGGAAACTTCACCATTTAATTATGTTGTGAAGAAATCAAAAGCAAAGGCTTGGTTTGAAAACAAGATTGAATATCTAGAATACTAAATGTCTATTCAATATCTCGATTTTGTTTTGAATAAAATTAAATAGAATAGTACCATTTCTAGAGCATTTAAGGAAACTCAACTTTGTGAGACATAAAAAAGCAAGTAAAGCATGGTTTATCTTTCCTTGTAGTTTGTGAGGTAAAATAAGTGTGAGTGAATCCTAGAAGTGTGTGTGTGGGGGGGGGGGGGGAGAATTATGCGTTGTATAATATTTTTACTATTTTTACAGCATTTATTTTTAAAAAATTCTTTATGGAAACAATCTTATGTTTGTTGACAACTTTGATTAAATATATATATATATATATATATTATTTTTTAGTTTTCTTTTAAAGAATGATGAAAAAAAATTAAAGTGGCACATCAAGAGTTTAGGAGGCTTAGATCAATCTAAAAGAAACATCTACTCCTAATCGAGGTAAACAAAACACCACTATTAAGAAAACTATAACTATAAATTTTTCCTTATTTTCTCCTCTAACTTACTTGAGCCTTTCTTTAAGATACATCTCCAATCTTCTAGCTTTTTAGGGTTGGACTATAATCTAGAATTTTGTGAACTAACAAAACTCACTTTCGCAAACGCTTAGTTGCCTTACCCAATAGAAAAGGATAAAACAACAAGGAAATAAATTTTTTATAAAGGAAAACAATGTTTCCTATGATTTTTTAGGAATAAATAAATCTTTAAAGATATCAAAATCATTAATAGAAGTAAGAAAAGGAATGCTTCAAACTTTTAGGCATAGCTTGAAAAAATTGCTTTTTGAGAACTACAATGTCATAGTGTCTTGCAAAGGTATTTTGCACTAGTAGAATATCATGCAAACCATCTTTAACTTCTTAAAATATTGTTAATAATTATTATCTATTTCATTGATAACAATTTGGTTTTTGTAGGAACATTTTGATTACAGTTGTTAGAATGTAAAAGAACACTCTTTTGTAAGTTACTACCAGATATATTAAAGTGCTCCTCCAAAGAGCTAAAAAATTTCTTCCAAAACAACTATGCAATGGCCTAAACAATGGCAATGGAAATAGTAGTTAAGCAGGATCAACTAGACTATTAGATTTAATTGGAGGGGATCTGGACTATTACATCAAAGTTTATAAAATTGAATAAGATATGGATGATTTGATCAATGTAGGTTAAATGTGGTCCATCTAGTCATATTGGAGGAGATTTGGGTCCTTCAAACCATTAATGGTAACAAAAAAAATTGATCTCAGGTTTTGGATTAAAAAATCAAAAGATTTGAGCCATTAAATTTGAAGATTTATTATTTGAAAAAACATAATGATTCAAGGTTGTCCAATTAAGTTAGATATGATCTTGGTCATCCAATGTCGAGCCATGATTGATTACTTAAGTAAATGAAATATCCTCCATCTGATACACAATAAGACTATGAGAAATAACATGCAGACACTAATGGTATGGGTAGGTGCTAAAATAAGATAAAACATTAGTGCTACATTGTAGGATTCCAAATATTTTTGCTCTCTATACTATTTATTGTCAACTTATAAGATGAGTAGAAACTTGGGCCACCTGCATTCTAATAGGATTATGGATTATATAGCTAATCCATGCCTTTCCATGAAAAAATTGATATGATTCTTGCTTGAAGTGAAGCTTCCTTTGTCATGCTTAAAATAGGTTCAAGACTACGTGCTGATTAAGATTTATTTCAAGTGTACATGGTTTTAGCTAGTCTTATCACCTGAGGCTTCCTTGGTCCTCAAGGGCTTGATTGGCCCCAGTGCTTTGTACTTGCAGTGTGGCTTAAAATATTTTTTAATTATGAAAATTTAACAATTTTATTTTTTCCCTTTAATCAAAATTTAACTATAAATTTTGCAAGAAATTTGGCAAAGATGTAAAAGGTAGTTTTAGCCAAAAATAAGATTGTGTGATTGAGAAATAAGTCTTAGATGTTTCATAACGAAAGAAAATGGCTGAAAACTTTAGATGCCTAAGTAAAACTTAAATGGAGACATGTGCCAAATGATTAATAATCAACAAGCTAACATTCCATTCCATAATAAAAAGAAAACCTTTTTAATATTTTGGTGAATGTCTTCAATTATTGAAGCTTGTTAAACAATCAAACGTACTTTAAGGACCGCTAATTCACCATTTTCAAAAGTGCATAGCTTGTTCCTCACAACTAAGTTAATTTACCCTAGGTAAGCCCATTTGAATAAAATATTAAAAATTTATGACTTGACACATCAAACGTAATGGCGTGTTAATAATCTCCTCTTTCTGATGATGACATGTGAAATTTTTATTAAGACATTATAACATGTAAAAATATATACTTAAGAAATATTATTAAAGTGGCAATAAAAATGAAAAATGTTTGTTCCCCCACACTTCATACTTCCTTTTTGCTATATGCTCCCCTTTACTTCATGATTTTTCTAAGTTTTACCATGATCGTTCTCCCGCTTTGGCACCGTTCGAAGTGTGGTGCAACTTATACAATTTCTATTATACCATTTAAGAAGTTTGAAAAATATCATGACCTGCTCTTACTTTGAAGTTACACATTCTATTTGTAGTCATCATTCAATGACATGATCTCTAATGAAGTAAAATCTAAAATGTGTGTTATTTTTCTTATAACAATGAAGTTAATTATATGCTCTTAGAAAAAATAGCCATGTCTACAATGATTGCTATATTTTCATATATTTATTCTTGAATATTAATTTTTCTAAAATCAATTATTATATTTCTCTTATGACTATCTGACTATTAGTTCATGGCATGAAGCTATACCCTTAAGGGCTTCTTCAACAAATTTTGGTTCTGTGAAGGATAAAAATGTACTATTGTAACTACTTGATTAATATATCATTAAATTAATTCCTATGTATTTTATTATGTCCAAATAATTTTAGCTTTTTCTCCATATTTTTTTTATCTAATTTATTTTCTTCTTTCTTCGTTTATAAGTTCATTATCGCCCCTATCTAATTATTAGAAAATTTTTTAATTGTTCTTGTAATTCACTCATCAAACACTACATGAGTTGTTTGATTTCTTTTTTTTTCCTATGTGGGACTTATAATTTAAGTCATATTATCTATTTCATACAATAATGATATAGATATGTTTTTTAAAATTCATTGCCTTTAAATTAAAATTATTTGTCTTTCAAACTCTAATCAATTCAACAAAACCAATGATAATCTTATTTTTCATTCTTATGAAAGCAAACTCAAGCAAATTTTGAAAAAACTATTGGGAATCACAAATTCATGTTTCTTTCCACCTAGACTTAAGATTTTTTTTTATCAAAACTTTTTTAAATAAGTTATCTTTTAACGTCTTTTAGTAGTTATGTCATTCTATGTTATTATCCCACTTAACCAAAATTTTCTTTTTTTAGTGAATTCCTAACTCAACTATGAGTTAACTATAAGCCAATAAAATAAAACAATTTGATTCTTAATAATGAATTATATGATAAAAAAATGTCATGGTGGAACTTTTGTCTTAACTTGCCAAAAAGATTTGAATAATTCGACAACAATCGTGTACATTTTCTAACAAGTTGTAAATGATTAGTGTTGATCAACACTTACAAAGTATAAAAATGTTTAACAATCTAACCTCTCTAAATGTGCTAAGGATAACAAATATTTTGCTAGTGAGTCACACATATTCACAAAGTAAGAGTTGCCTTAATAGGTCCTAAAATTTTTTGATAGACTTATAAAACTACATAAGCTTTAAATTCAGGAACCACACCAACTTGGGTTTGATAATGGTAGGGCATGGATGTTGTGATTTTGCAAGGAAATGTCTAATGTCTGTTTCCTTAAGAACCAACTCATGTTTATTATTCTTTAGAATTATGAGTTTTTTAATTGGGCAACTAAATTTAAGATATTCAAATTTATGATAGTAATTTCATACAACATTAGATTTCACATGATAACTAGATGTATGAAATGAAGGAATAAATGATTCATTGAAAACATGGAGATATGATCTTTTTCAATTTATAATTACCATGTGAACATACCTTTTTTCGAGTCACAAAGTTATAAGATGAAGCATGTTTAAGCACAACTGTAGCATTCAAGTAAACATCACCCTTTTTCACATGGTTGAATGAAGTAGCATATAGAGGTTATGAGTAGATGAATGAGAAAGTATGCCAAAATATCTTGTATTCAAATTTTGTAATTCTTTTTAAAGTAAATGAAAGTTTATTAGTTCTCCTTTAAACAAATATTTTTCCTTTATTGAATTATCATTTTCTAATTTTAAAGTACCATTACATGTAATATGCTTTGAAATTCCTTTTCACATTCTTTGTTTGATGCTTTCAAACACTAAAGGTTAAACATATGGGGATGGACTTGATTATTTAAGGAATTATTCTCCTCTTTAAGTGCATCACATTATTCATACAATACCAATGTCAACATTGATCTTTGCAATAAACTATCATAAGGTCATCGTAAATGTTAATTAATTTTTTATGCTCAACACCTAATTCACTAAAACAATTTTATATTTCATCACTAGTAAATTGATGAGTAGAATCTAATGTACTTGATAGAAATTTGTCTAAAAAATTCTTCTCTATGATAAGTTTCTTCTTCTTGTCTTTCCACTTTTGGTTCATTTCTTTCTTGTCATCACACAACATTAGAATCATTCGCACAATACAACCTATTTCAATTCTGCATCTTAAAATAATTTGTTTCCATGCATACCCTTAGACCAATTCTTAAGATAATACACAAATGAATAATTCATTTATTTAGCATTTACTTAATCTAATATTTATTTATTATTTCAATCTTTGGGAATTAAAAAAATTAACAAAGCAAATTCTCAAAAATAATTATCAATTTTTAAAATAATAGTATTAAAAGTATTTTTCCAAATAAAAGAGTTTGCATCCTTAAAGATCATGGGACAATATGATGAAATTCCTTCATTTCAAGTTTCCCAAATGTGAATTATGGGTGAGGCAATTGTTAAAAAATAAAGCAAAATAAGGACATTAGAAAAGAAATTACGTTAATAACAATGAAAAATGTCATGATCATTATTGATAATAATAAAACCATAAACTTAGTAAATAGTTAAGAATAATAGTTCAAATTACATTGCACTTACAAATAAATGATCACTATAATGGTTTTACTTACATATTGTAGGGAACTTAGTTTGACATCAATCAAAGTACAATGAGTGTGTGCTAATCCTATAATATGAGGGTGAATTGTGAGTTTTGAAATATTTTTTTTGGATGGAATTTATTTTTCAAAACTTATTTATAGAAATTCTTTTATGTTTGTTGAAATTTTTTTTGTAAAAGTGTGTGTATATATATATATCTGATTAGAATGGTGAAAGTAAAACTTAAAATGGTACACCTAAAAATTTAAGAACCTACGTGAACCCTAAACTGAGGTTAGGGGATACATCACTTTTAAGAAAATTACAATTTAAGTTGTTTCCATTTTGTTCACCTCCAACTTGAGGTTTCTGATTACGTTTCACCTCCAACCTACTTGATATGTTTTATTATAATTCCTCTCCATCCTATGAGATTTCATAGGTTTTACTATAACCCAAGATTTTGGGAGGTCAACCCCAACTTAGTTTCTTATAAGATCAAATCAAACTTGATCTTTTACAAATTTTAGGTTACAACACAAAAGTAAGGGAAAATATAATAAGTAATAAATTTTTCATAAAGTGTACAATTTTTATTATGCCTATTGAAAAATAGAGAAAGCCATAAAGAGTACAAAATTATGAAGAGAAGTTATAAAATGAAGTCTTAAAAGTTCCTGGCTTAGCTAAAAATATTTTTTGTTTTGAGAAGTACTAAGCCCAAGCATGCTGCCAAAAGATTTTACATTAGTAGAACATGATGGAATGCTTCTTAAGATCATAAAGTGTTGTTCTTGATTATTAGCTATTTTATTCATAATGGTTTGGTTTTTATAGAAACATTTTTGTCAAAATTATTAAAAAGTTAATGAAACAATCTTTCATGAGATGTTGCTAAAAAATAGTTTAAAAACTCTTCCAAGCACCTTAAAAATGTTTTCTTCCAAAATGGCTACAAAATGGCCTAAGTAATAGCTACAAAAGTAGTCATTAGGTGGGATAAACCTGAAGTATTAGATCCAACTAGAGAGGATCTTGACCTTTAGGCTAAAGATCATAAAAGTAGATGAGTTATATATGATTAGATTATGCAAATTAAATTAGGCACATCTGATCTCATTAGATGATATATGGATCATTTGAAAAATCATGAGTAAAGATAGGGACAAATCCAAGATGTAGGATTGCAAAATGAAGAGATCCATGCCATGCAATTTAAGGATAGATTAATTAAAGTACTAGATTCATGGAATGTTGCTTAATGAAATATTGGTCATCCAATGTTGTGTCATGATCAAGTGCTTATGTTTAATGTAATCTCCTCCATCCAATCGATAATAAAAATTGTGAAAATAGTACATTGGTGCTACTAGTATTGGTAGGTGCTGGAATGGCAAAAGTCTTTAGTCCCTTGTTCTTATAATCTAACTTAAAAGATATGGGTGGCTCCTTTTTGTGTGCTTGCAATTTATCTCCATGTCCGTTGAAATTCTTATAGTATTAGAAGCTATATTTTAGGACCTAGCCTACATGTTATACAATTGATATAAATCTTGCCTTATTTGATGCTTGTTTTGTTTTACTCAAACAAGGTTTAAGAATGCATGATGACCCATGTTTCATTTGACAATACTTAGTTCTTACTGACCTCCTAACTCGAGGCTTCCCTTGCCATCTTGTACTTGGTTGGCTCGAGTGTTTTGTAATTGGTGTGAGGCATAAAATATTTTTCTCTCTTTTTTAAATTTTGAAAATTTAATGCTATTATCTTTTTAGTTTAACTGCAGTTCAATAATATACTAAACACAAATTTTGCAAAGATGCATAAGAATGATTTAACAAAAAGAAAAGACTAAGTGATAGAAAAATAGAATATGAGATGTTTCTAAAATCAAGGTAAAAGTTGAATGGTTTGGATGCCTCAATCCTTAATGCTTGTCGAACACTGCATGATGTTTTGAGGACAACTAATTCACTATCCTTAAATGCACCTGGCTTGTTCTTCATAAAGAACCAATTCATGCTAAATAGGCCATTAGAATAGAATACCAAACATTTATGACTTTGCTCATCAGACACAAGGATAACATAATAGTTTGCAGATTTAGTAAATTAAGTCAACATGAATAACTAATTTAACATCATTAGTGGAAGGAAGGAAATAACCACTCAAGTGAGGAGAGATCATTCTCAACCATCCATTGATTATTTGTTAAAGCATATAAAATACATGAAACCAGAGAATCGATATGGAAGTTGATTATTTAGCAAAGAACATCATCAATAATATCATTTGCAATGACTATAACACCTTTAATTACATTCTAGTAACAGAAAAGTCCTAAGAAGATCTTCAATTGGTTCAACTTAATTTGGTTTCTTTATATTCACTTTTGAGGCACAAAAGTTGCAAATTTCTTAAATATTATTCAAGAAAGGAATAATGTGGAAAGTAATTTTAATAATTTTCTGACATTATAAAAGAGGTCAATGAAGTGGTCAACCAAAACAAAATGCAAAAATAGAAATTAAATCTATAAAAGTAGGTACCTAAGACAACCAAAATATTCCCTAATTATGTAAGGAACTACCCAGTCTAGATGATGTCCAATTCCCATGCAATCATATTTCATATGTGATTTGGTGAATCATCCAAGAGGAGTAGTCTTGATGCAATGCATTCAATTTAGAGATTTTTATTTATTTGTGAATGTTTTGTATATCGAGACAACTGTCACTATACTTTACAAAGCCTGCACTAGTCACAATTTTTGAACTTCATACCATGACATTTCTTTCGAAATGGGATTAACAAATTACACATAAAATGTGTGACAAAATAATAATCATGCCACTGCTCTAAGCTTCTTTAATTGTGTTCCAAGTATGATAGAATTATCAACAAATAGCCCATGGTATGCTATAACCAAATCAAACTGTTGAATTAGACAAGTACAACTAATAATGGTTATTTGTATTCCAATAAAGTCCTTATTGTTATTGTTAGGAAGTTCACATCAAATGTAATAAATAGATGCAAATCATCATCGGACATACTTTATCATTGGACATCTTCGTATCAAGATGACGCTCTCATTTTTTGCATTGCTTATGTATTGTTCATCTTTGGATGCATTATGATGGTAACATTGCCTTCTTACTACTTATTAGACAAATAAGCAATGAAATTTTGGACTATGCTATTATACAAAGGCAATTGTATGATATTTTTTAGTGCACATCTATTCCTCCTAAAAGTGAGCAATATTTTTTGTGCAACATCTTCTTAATGTTTGTTTTCAAATGTGCATAAGATAAGTCTAACAAGTGAACCCAAAGATAGTGCAATCATACTTCTAAAATGTTAATCCTATTGCATCAGATTAACACATCCTCCAAACTTCTTAATGGAATGTCAACAACCTATGATACTTATCACACTCTATTTCAAACTAGATCAGTAGCAATGAGAAAATACTTTTCCATCTATTTGAGATTACTTAGTTATCCCACTTAATGAGACAAAATCAATCCATAGCAACATAGAAAAATCTCTATCATACCATCATGGACAAGCATGTACTTAGCTTTGACATCAAAGGAAATGCTTCATGGAGTTGCCACCTAGCCAATAAGAAATATTAAAGAAATTTTTTTTATTTACTAAACCTAATTGTCGAATTCCTAATCAAACTATGCATTTTGTAAATTGTAATATTATCCTTAGAAATTATATTTTAGTTTCTTTAAAAAATGGCTTACTTTCTCACCAAAAAAATGTTATCTTAGCACACTTAGTGATGAACTCTAACATATCATGGACTTTGTTTTCTAATCTATGAGTCAAACACTTTTTGCAACATTTTCCTTTCAATATCTCATGGTGCAACAACACCTAAAAAATGTGTTTTGCTAACCATTATTCATTTCTTATTCTTGATGTTAAAATTGGCCATCCTCATCCCCTAATATGATCATCATAGTCTTGGTGTATTAACCTAAGTGAACATTGATCCTCTTCCAATTAATCACCTAGCTAATTAATGGATGTTCAAATGGTTTTGGAATGGTGCATCAACAAACATCAATTTGAATGAAGTACTAGAAAAAATTAAAATACTTGTGATAAAATATATACACAATCCATGGTGTTAATATACCATCATGATTAAAATTCCTTCCACAATCCAATATACACCACTTAAAAGATGTTCATAACAAAGCAATGTTTAATACCACAAGGAAATCTTGCAAGAACAAATGTTAGTATGTTAAAAGAAACATAATAATAGTGATTAAGACATCATGAGATAAAACAACTAACATTTATGAATTTTCTATGGCTAAATCAAACTCCAAATATGAGCTCCTAATACATTGGACTTCCATATAATGGAAGTGTTGATGTGGGAACCTCAATAAGGAATTCTCAACTCATTCGATAAAAGTAAATAGTAGTAACATGAAAATAAAGCTAATTGGTGTAAGAAAAGTATAAGTAAAAAGCATCTATAATAAATTAGAATGTTGCATAAGAGTGCCATATCTTATCGTGCTAAATTAATACATTACTTAGGATACTACCATAGAAGATCTATAGTAATCATTGGTCTCATTATATATTTTTTGATATCATGACATATTTAATACCTTTTATGAGCTCTGTAGCCCTCACAATCTTAAGTTCTTGTGATATAGTTGAACGAGACGACTAGTGTCGCACCATCACTTTAGCATTCACTGTAGGCCTGATAATGATAGCTTAAAAGTTTGCACTCCTTAGTCATACTATGAGTCTATGATCAAGTAATAAGTACTCCACAATTAGGAGTCTAATTACATGAGACAATGCTTCTGTGGTCCTCAAGTATGCTCAATAAGCTTGTGACACTCCATTATGTACTCTGATAATTCCTTAGGCCCTTGGGATGTCCTCATCAAGAAAGTGAAATGTAGCTAAACAAGAAGTGATTGATCAACAAATTTCAAACCCAACAAAATTTGGGAGTGAAATCACACAAACTAGTTTATCTCATTTTTGGTGGAAGTCTTAATGAGAAATCAATTAGCTAGTACGTTGGGGTACATGATCATGAAATCTCACACCTTACAATTTGGGAGTTTAATATTGGGAAATTATATTACAATGACCAAAAATTGTGCCCAAAATAGCTCGTAATGGTCTCTTAATTCTTGGGATTCTAAAATGTTTTGTCCATTCCGTCATTGACTTATGCAACAATCCATGGGCTCATGCAAATTTCATGTTAGGATTCTATTATTTTTTTTCTACTGATCATAAAGGATGGTTGCTAAATACACCAACCAATCAAGTACATTCAACAATAGTCTAAGTGCATTATAACCAAGAATTTAAAATTACCTTGGGTGACATGTTAGACATTAATTTGTGTATCTAAAGTGAAGATGTTTGACAAATCACTGAGATCTATTTGAATGTTAAGGCCTCAACTTCAGATTTTACTCATATTCTTTGACTTGGCTTTAAACCTTAGTTATTAATCTAGTTCATGGCAATTCCTTCCCAACCATTGTTTAGGTCATGTGTAATGATCAGTAAAAGCTTATGAAAATGAACATGTTATTTGGACAAGCACTTGCCCTTATCCCAATGCTATGAAAAAGAACCATCTAAACAAAATAATCATCTATGGTCTAAATCATGATCCTCTCAAAACGAATGTTACATCTAAAGCATGCTTAAGGACTTAAAGTGTGGCAATGTTGTTGATTGTACCCTCAAACCATTCTTTATGGTTTTGACATATAAAACTTGAATCCTAATCATGATTATAAACAAAAATTGATGGTAACAATAACTTAATATTGGTTTACTTAAGAGCTACCCAATTGAAGGTCTCTATTCTTATAGTTGCCCATGTCTTCTTTGACTTTGAAATTCAAATCTAAGGATTCCATTTAGTCCATAACTAACTTATAACCTCAAGATAATAGTTACAAAGCCACTGATCCAAAACTTAATTTCTTCTATTATGTAAATCAAAATGTCATACATCAATCCTTTTCTTTGACATACATCTATGAATCAGAATCTTCCAAACTAGAATTTTTATAGTCCACAACAGCGATTAAATCAGGCCATGATGTTTACTTGTGGTAATAAAGTGTTTTTGTAGCAAATCATATATTATGGTTCAACAAAAGGACAATAAAATTATGTTTACAAGTTAAAAGCACAACATGTAATTTAAAAACACTTACTATATTAACAAGGTTAGCATTTTCTAACCTTTGAAAGGTTGGATTGTTGATTGCATCAAACACATTTAATCGAACTTTGTTTTTGAACAACTAACCATAATAGGGCACTTTTTACAAAGGTGGCCACTCATGCTTGAGCTACTGGTGCTTTATTTTTCAAGAAAATAGGTTGACAAGGTTTAGATCCTGCATTTGTCATTGCTTGAAAATTCCCCTATTCCACTTATTAGACAAATATGTTCAAACTTCGTATAGCAAACTAAATTATATTGGCATGGTTTTCATTCTACTCTTAGCAATAGAGCCAATAGTGTTTCTATCCAGCATGTCACATCCTTACACAAGCGTAACTACAAATTCAATTTGCTTTGATATGGAGTTGGTACTATTCACTATTTGTGCTCATCATCGCTAAAGAAACTACCTGCCTCATGGATTAGATGAATATGTTTACATACAACTGATTTGGCAAGATCACACAGATAAGTCTCCACACTCATATTCAATAGAGTGTTATGACCTCCAAATAAGGTAAGTGTTGTAGGCCATGCAAAGTAGTATGTAATACATGGATTACACATCTTTATGGGGAAACCATTACAATAAATTATGTAAATGTTAACATATGACATAATCTCCATATGTAGATAGCATTCTATGCACTACCATTCGATTATATTTTTTAATATAACGATAACCATTGGATTAAAAAATATTTAGCATTTCCATTAATCATACATGATTTCATATTGACTTAGAAATCATCAAGTTTAGATGTTATTCGTGGAGTCATAAATTCATCTCATTTATATTTTAAAGCTCGCATTTTATGTGGAAAAATAATAACAATAATTCTTTTGACAATAATCAAAATCTATTGTCATGCATGCCTTATCAAAAAAAGAAATTTTAATATAGCAAGTATTTTGGTTAGGCACATAGTGTTAAGGTTCATTCCACCTCTTAAAATGTGTTGTGCTTTAATGGACATGTCTTCTTTTTCACTTTAGGTAGTCAGGTTTCTCCTCTACTTTGTTGTTCATGGCTAAAATTACCTTCTCTAGTTGTTGATGGTTTGGTTGCTCATTTATCTCTCTTATAACTAGAGTTTCCCCATGCTTTCTTTTTTCTATTCATTCACATCCCTTATGGAAAAGTACCACATATGTCCTTAATATTGTTGATTACTATAACTTTCGTAATTTAAGGAGCTACAAAGTGTCATGGCTAGGGTTAGGGCACATTCAAATTGCATACTAGTTGTCATGTCTGAAAAGGAATTTGAATCTTAACTCCTCTTTCTCCAAACATTTCGTTAATTTCCTAAAATTTAAGGAATTCATGTTTGCTGGCATTGCAGCTCATGGTTTAGATAGATTAGAAGAATTAAATGAGTAACCTAGCTTTAGTAAAATTAAATTCTAACAATTCTATATCAAGCAATAATACCTACCTTAATAAATTATTTAAAGAAGTGCTTAATTTACCAAAATGAGAAGGAACATTCATTGAGTCAGGAAAAAGCTATAGTTGAGCCCAAACCTTAGTAGTGCAGCACGTTAAAATTTTGTAAATAATAGATCTTCATGTGTTTTAATTGCAAAGTCACCATTGCATTTGGTGTGCCATGCTATAATAGTTTAGCATTTTGTGTGAAAAAAGGTTTTGTTGTAAAGAAGAAGCCATGCACTTCTAAAGATGCTGAAAGAGTAATCTTCAAAGTGTCCTGGAGTGTCTCATAAACTTCATGGATTGAAGACATTTGTAACAACTTTGAAAAGGTTTTATTTTTTTTGAAAAAAAATTTAGCCTATTGATTGTTAATTTTGAAGAACATCTCCGAATCCATTCCTTTGAAAAGTCACTTAAGCATCCAAAGTGTTCAAAATTTTTCTTGATTTACAAAAGTTGCATCATTTGTCATCAAATTAGCTGCAAATCAATATATCTTATAAAGCATGTCAAAAGACTAGAAAAAATATTTAAAATTGTAAAAATGAATATTTAAGTATTTAGAGCTTGCCAAGAGAAGTCTAACAACATTTGTATCATCTCAATGGGACATCATTTAGAGTTATTACAAATTACCATAGAAAACGAACAAAACTTATATAAAAATTATATTATTTTAAAAATATGTAAATATATATTGAAATAGAAATAAGACACTTTGGAAAAAAATAAATATAGCATAAGAAAGAAATCTAAATGTCAAAGTAGATGAGATTTATAGTTACAAAGTAATATATCCAAATGAAAATCAAATATTTCAAAAGTTAGATAAGTTGTATGGAAACATTGTATTGCATTATAATGACAAAGTCGAGCATAATATCCTCTTGTAACAAAAAGGTACTATTCAAAAAATGTCGTAAAGATTACAAAAAACTTAGAAACTAAATATTCTAAATAATAAATTTGCAATTATATAGAGCCCATAGAGATGAACTTGATGACTTTTGTATCATATTCACATCATTAAGAATTTCTAAAAATTATCAAACTAAATAATAAATAAAAATAGCAAAATATTAATTTAATGTTATGTAAATAAACATATTAAAGTTGAAATGACAATAATTGAAGCAATATAATTCAACAAAACCTAAGCGATGCAAAAGTGACCAGACAAGGAGCATATACTGACAGAGTAATACAATAAAATAAAAGTAAGAAATTTGAAGAAATGATATAAATGTTGCAAGAAAGTTGCATTTCCAAAAACCTTACAAATCTAAAGTAATATTGTCGATCATTAAATTAGGTACAAATCAATGACTCATAAAGCATAGAATAATAATAGAAAATATAACTTTTAAATTTATAAAAGGAATACTCATTTTTATAAAGTTTATCGAACGACGCTTGTTTCCTCCTTATTTGACCTATTTTGGAGTCATTGTGGATTATCAAATTAAACAAACAAACATATGGAAAATTATAATTTAAAATTTAGATAAATTTATACTAAAATAGAAATAAGATAATTTATAACAATGTAATATGACCAAATCAATGAGCATCAAATCTCAAATTAGATGAGATTTATAGTTGAAAAATAATACAACAAAATAAAAATGAAGAATTTGAAGAATTAGGATGAGTTGCATAATAAAGTTTCATTCCATTATTCTATGGAGATCGAGATTAGCCTCCTCCTTTTAGAAAAAAGGTTTGAACAAAAAAACTCATAATGCATGCCAAAAACCTAAAAAATTAAATATTTTAAAAATAAGTATCTAATTGGACGAAGTTTTTTGATATGAATCTAATGGCATTTCTTTTAGATCTGTTAGACATTATTTTGAATTATAACAAATTATCAAAAAATAATAAAAAATAAGAATGAATAATTAATTTAATATTACATGATTATATATATATATATTAATTATGAAACAAAATAATTTAAAGTATTACAATATACCAACATCAAAGGGAAGTAAAGCTCATATAAGAGGAGAATTAGAGTTTCATGATAACATAAGAAATCAAAGGAAAAAGTTTGAAAAAATACTATAAATTATATAGAAAACCAGTTTTATAATCAACAAAAGAGGATAAGGGTAACATGATCAATCATCAAAATCAGTATGACATAAACATCTTGTAAATCATGTTGAAGCACATGAATGTAAAGTATTATGGAAAAAATATATATAAAAATGAATATTTTATTTGGTACAGGGCAAGATCCAATGACAATTTTTTCATTTAGATTAGACCTTGTTTAGAATTATAGCATGCCATAATAATAAATAATCATAAATAAAAATAAATTATTATTCTAATAAATAATAAATAATATTAAAGTGATTTGGTGTTTATAGAATTAAAAAAAAAATTAAAGTGAATAATTTGAATTATGAGATAAATTTTAACAAATATAAGATCTGCTACGATACTAAGTAGTTCCATTATAGCATTTGCAATAATCACATCTCGTTCATGTGAAATTATTTTGTTAAACATTCTAATAGAAAATATTATCTATGAATATAAGAAAATTATTTTATAAATTTCATCAGGATGAGTCCATTAATATTTTTTTTCTTAATCATATCTCATTTGAAGCATTTTAATTTAACCAAATCAAAACATATAAAAGTCTCAAGAATGGAGAATTAGAGTTTCAAAGTAATATAACCAAATAAAACCAAAACACTTAAATAAAATGAGATAAATTGCATAAGAATGTTACATTCAAGATATTATGGACATTGGCTAAAACATTGTATTAAATTGCATAGGAATGTTGCATTCCAAGATATTAAGGACATTAATTATAACTTTCTTGATCATAAAATTATGCACAAATGAAACATTTTGTAAACAGAAAAAACTAAAAAAAAACAAAACATTTAAAAAGTTCAAAAATGAATATTTAATTAGAAACATCTAGCTAAGAGGAGTTCAACTACAACTATTTCATGTTAATTGGATCTTGTTTGGGATTGCTATTAATTAAAAATATAAATAAGAAAAATAATAATAATATGTTATATTATTTCTAAGAAAATATGTAATAAAGTAAAAGTTAGAAAAATTGAAGCACTATTATATAACCAAATCAATTAGACCTCATTTTAAATTATTACAAATTACAAAATTAAATAAACACAAATAATGATAAATTGTTACCTTAATATTGGGTAAATATTTAGTAAATGAAAGAAAAATTGTAGCAAATTTAACATAACCTAATCAAAGGCATTTAAAGGCCATAAGTTTGTTGATTTTGAGTTATATACTAATACAAAAAAATCAAAGTAAAATACTTGAAAAGATGAGATAAATTAATTAGGAAAGTTGCAGTCCAAAATTCTAAGGAGATTAGCATAACATCCTCATTTATAAAGTGTGCCAAAAGATTCAAAACTAAAATATTTTAAAAAAGTAAAAGAAAAATGTATTATTAATTGGATAAGGTTATCTGAGATGAGTCAAATCATATTTGTTTCATTTTTGTTGAACTACACTTACAATTACTTTGAGTTTTTCAAGTATTAACAATTTAATATTAAGTAAATGTATATTAAAAATAAATAAGGTAAATTTTAAAAATGTCATATAGCAGAGTAGAAGTGATGTAAAGGTCACATTGAAAGCGATTTAGAGTTACATAGTAAAATAATAAAATCAAAGTGAAAAGTTTGCAGAAATGTCAAATTATGCAAAACATTTCTAATCCAAGATACGAAGGAGATAGAACACAATTTCTTATATCACCAAATATGGCAATAAATTTTTTTAAAGCCTAAAAAATACTTAATAAGAACGAAAAACTTAAATATAAATTCATAATTGCATATAGCTCATCGAGTGAGTCCAACGATATTTAGTTTGTCTCTATCAAAACTCATTTTGAATGACAATGAATTTTTAAATTAAATAAGCTCTAATAATAGAAAGTAATTATTTAAATATTAAAAAATTATTTCATAAATTATTGATAAGATTAATTGGAAAATTTTAGGACAACAAATCAAAGAGATATAAAGCTCACACGAGAGAAGATTTAGAGTGATAATAATATAATGAATAAACCATAGTGAAAAATTTTAATAAATTAGATAAAGTGTAATAAGATGTTGTATTCGAAGATATTAATGAGGATTAGTGTAACATCTTGGATCATCAAGTCTTTTATAAATTTAAATGTCTCAAAGTATGCTAATACTTTAAAAACAAAGTGTTTAAAAAGTGTACAAATAAGAATTTAATTTGGTAAGGCTTATAAATGTGAGCCTAATGACATTTGTTTATTCTAAATTTGAACTTCTTTGGAAATACAACAAATTATGAATGTAAAAACAATAAATAATAATAATAATTTTTTTTATATTTATTAAATAAATATTAAAAAATTAAAAGAAATTAATTGAACAAAATATAATAAAACAAAGTCAAAGTAAGATAAGCATCACACAGGAAGAGAATTTGTGTTTCATAGAAAATCAAACAAATTAAAGAGAAATTATTTAAGAAATAAGACACAAATTATGTGAAAGTTACATTCCAAGGTACTGAAGAGATTGAGTGTGACATCCATGATTATCAAGCAAAAAATGTATTAAAATATCTTGTAAAGTCATAAAAAAACTAAGAAAATAAATTCTTTAAAAATATAAGAATAACCATTTAATAGTTTAATGCTAATTGAAAAGAGCCCAATGACTTCTGTTTCATCTAAATCTAACCTTATTTTAAATTATTAAGAATTACCAAATTTAGTAATCATTAATGAGAATAAATTATTCTTTTAATATTATATAAAAATATATGAAAGCTTAAGTGAGATAAATTGTAGCATTTTTAATATGTTAAAATATAAATGATGTCATAGTCATAGAAAAAGACCATTAGAGTCTCAAAATAAAACAACTAAATTTAAGC
Source organism: Vanilla planifolia (assembly GCA_023846275.1). Taxonomy (NCBI): domain Eukaryota; kingdom Viridiplantae; phylum Streptophyta; class Magnoliopsida; order Asparagales; family Orchidaceae; genus Vanilla; species Vanilla planifolia. The sequence goes on along the minus strand of CM043866.1, from coordinate 38,013,697 downwards.
AAAACATTGCAAAAAAAAAAAGATAAATTCACCTAGTTGTGAATTCCTATCAATTACCAGCATAAGTAACCATATGTAGTAATACATTACTATCTTAATACTAGGCAAATATACATTAAACCAAAAACAAGATAAATTAAAGCATTGTAAAAGTATTAAATTAAAGTGCAAAGAACATACTTGAGAAGACTTAGACTTTCTTTTCAATATATAAATAATATCACAACATCTTAGAACACCAACTGAGGTGAAAAAAAAACTCTGATAAGGAATATGACAATCCTTTAAAAAAATTCAAAATATAAAAATATGTATTTAGTGAGATATAGATTTTCAAGGTGAGTCAAGTGATGCTTACTTCATTCCCATTAAGCATGATTTGAATTCTCTTTGAATTATTGAAGTAAATAAGCATAAATAATATCAAATTATATTTTTAATGTTAAGTGAGTATTTATTTTTGCTATAATGTGATAAATCAAAAACATATAACGCAAACAAATCTTATTGATGTATGGGTTACATGAGAGGACTATTGGAGTAACATAATAATATAAGTAAATCAAAGTGAGAAAATTGAAGAAATGAGATAAACAATATGGTATAGTTGCATTGCAATGTACAAAGGAAGTCAAGAATAACATTCTTGATCATAAAATCTAGTAGAAATTAAAAAATCTCAGAATACACTTTAAAACCTTAGAAACTAAAGTATTTAAAAATTTAAACAAATGATGTTTAATAATATAAAGCACATTGACGTAATTGCAATGATGTTCGTTTCATCTCAATCAAAACTTGCTTGGGATTACAATAAATTACTAACATAAATAAGCATAAATAATAGGATAGAGCTTGTTTTGATGAGTCTAATAATGTTTGCTTCTTCTCCATTGGACCTCATTTGGAATTGAAACAAATTACCAAATAAATAGAATTAAAAAATAATAAAGTATTATTTTAACATTTAGTAAATATATATTAAAGCTAAAATGAGATAAATTGAAGCATTGTAATATAGTAAAATAAAAGTGATAGAAAGGACACGTGAGAAGAGAATATGGGCTTCATAGTAATAACTGTAAATCAAAGAGAGACATTTCAAGAGATGAGAATTGTTATATGCAAAAATTACATTCTAAAGTACTAAATAGATTATGTGAGAAGTTCTCAATTGTTATAAGTGGAATAAGTAAAAAGATCTAAAAAAGCTTTTCAAAACCAATGAATGTCATATATATATATAAATAATAATAATAATAATAATAAGGAAAATGAATGTATAGTTGATAGAGCTCTCTGTCACATATCCAATGGCATATGCTTCATTTCGATAGAACCTCATTTAAATAAATTATTATTTCAATATTAAGTGAAAATATATTATATTTAAAGTAATATAAATTGATATAATATAATATTACAAAATCATGGAAATATATTTCTCAAATGACATGAGAATTAGATTTTCATATTAGCACATCTAAATCAAAGTGAAAAGATGAAAATGTGACAAATTATTTAGGAAAGTTATAGTCCTCGAGACTAAGGTGATCAAGTATGACATTCTTGATTGTCAAATCAAGTATGAATTAAAATACCTCATAGAAACTGTCACTACCTTATAATGTAAAACATTTTAAAAAATTAAAATGAATATCTATTTAGTGGAGCTCAATGAGATTAATCTAATAATGGTTTTTTCATCTTGATTAGATCCCGTGCAGAATTATTAAGAATTAACCAAAAAAAAATCAACATCACAAATAATCTATTATTATTTTAACATTAAGTAAATCTTTGTTACTATTAAAAAAACAAAAAATTGAAGAAAAGTTTTTTAACCAAATCAAGAAAACAATTAGAGTAACATGGTAACATGATAAAATCAAAGTGAAACTTTTAAAGAAATTAGATAAGTTGCGCACAAAAGTTACATTCCGAAGTACTAAGTAGTTTAACAATAAAATAATCATCCTTCAAACAAATTACTATTCGAAATGCTTCATAAAGCATGTCCAACCATAGAAACTATAATATATAGAAATATATACCATAAATATTTGATTGGATTATTACTTATTGAGAGTCAAACAAAGTCTGTTTTATGACGATTGTGAAAATCTTAAATTTTTTATGAATAAAAAGCTAAATAATCATAAATAATAAAAGTTTACTAATTAAGCTTATGTAAATAGATCCTAAAGCCAAAATGGGATCACCTAAAATAACATAATATCACCAAATTAAAGTGATATAAAAATTACATGAGTGTAAATTTAGATTTTGATAGTACAATTTTGCCTTTGAAGAAATAAAAGATATTGTAATAGAAAGTTACATTCTATGATATTAAATAGATAGAGTGTAACATTTTCGATCAACAAATCATGTATGAATCGAACTACCTAATACAACATGCTAAAATACTAAAAAAATAATCTAATATTAATTTTTTGATATTAATAAATGCTTATTTAGAATTAATGTGAATTAATAAAGTAAATAAGAATAAATAATAATAAATTATTATTTTATAATTAAGTAAATATATGTTGAAGTTAAAATAGGATAAATTGGAGTGGTGCAACATAACCATACAAAAGGCATTTAAAGGTGACAAAAAAAGACTTATAATTATGTAGTACAATTAAAAATTAAGGAAAAACATTTTAAAAAATGGGCAAAGTTGTACTATAAAGTTGCTTTCAAATATAATGAGGAGATCAAGTTTAGCAACAACAATAAAAAATCTAGTAGGAATGTCCCACAATTGTGGCAAAGTGCTAAAAAAGAAACTATTTTGAAAAAAATAAAAACATGAATATTTAATTTAAAAGGCTCATTGAGATGGTTCCAAAAAAATATGTTTCATCTCCTTCAAATAGGTATTCAATTGCTATGGACTACAAAGATAAATTATAATTTAATATTAAGTAAATTTATAGTAAAAGTGTAATGAGATAAATTATTTAGGAATAAAATACAACAAAATCAAAGTGATGAAGCTGTCATACTAAAAGAGAGATTATTATAGTAAAATTACCAAATAAAAAATTCAAAGTTGATGTTATAAATTGCATGAAAAATTTATATTTTAAAGATATTAAATAGTTCAAATGTAACAACTTTTATCAGGAAATTGAGTATGAATTTAAATAGTTGTTAAAGAAACCCAGAGCATAAAAATTGAATATTTAGTACTATGAAGTTTGTTAGGAATATTCCATCGATGGTTGTTTCATCTAGATCAGTATTTTTTATTATTACAAATAATCAATTAAATAAGCATAAATATAGATAACATTATTGTCCTAATATTATGTAAATATATATTAGAGTTCAAATTTGATATACTTAAGCAATGTATATATCAAAATAAAGGTCACAAAAAATTTTATTTCAACTTACATTATAATATAACCAAATAAAATTCAAATATTTTTATTAATGGGATAAATTATTCAGAAAGGAAAAATAAAGAAAATTTCTAATAAACGATTCATAAACTCGAGAAAATAAAATATTTTGAGATATTAAACTGAATACTTTGTTGGATAAGGCCCGTAAGTGTGAGTTGAACAATGATTGAGTTGTCTCTATTAGAAAACGTTTGAAGTATCCATTAGTTAACATAGTAAGCATGCATAAATAATAAATTATTATTATTATAATATTGAGAAAACATATACTAAAGATAAAAAATGTTAAATTAAAGCATTGTAATATAACTAAATTAAAGCAATGTAAAGCCCACTCAGACAAAGATTTCGGGTTTGATAATAAATTAAACAAGTCCAAAAAATATTTTAAGAAATGACATAAATTGTATGAAAAATTTGAATTCCAAGATATAGTGGAAATTGAGTGTAATATCCTCAATCATCAAATCATATATCAATCAAATTATCTCATAAAATATGCAAAAATCATAAAAAAAATATTTTGAAATATGAAACTGAATACTTCATTGGATACACCTCATCAACACATGTCCAATGATCTTGTTTTAAAGTTAAGTAAAAATAAATTAAAGCTTATATGAGATAAATTTAAGTTGCTACAACATAATTAAATCAAAGATTAGTAAGAATGGGTTATATATTCATAATGTCAAATGAAAGAAAAAAATTGAAATGAGATAAATTTTATAGAAAAGCTACATTCTAAGATAATAATAAAATGAAACGTAACAACCTTGGTAATGAAATAAGGTAAGAATTAAACTTTCGTGAGAAATGTTCTTTGATAACAAAAAAAATATTTTAAAAAAATAAAATTAAATTCTTAATTATATAGATCTCATTAAAGTGATTCTAACAACTTTTTTTTATCTTGATCAAACCCCATTCTAAATTACTATGAATTATAAAGAAAATATTCATAAATAAGTTTTTTTAATATTTATTAAAAATGTAATAATGCTAAATTTAATTAAATTGAAACAATATAATATAAAAAATAAAATAAATGTAATGGTTTCTTTAGATAAAATCTTTACTTAGTAATATAATAATTTAAAAGGAAAGTATTTGAAGAATTGTTGTTAAAAAGTTTCATTCGAAGTTGCTATGGAGATCAACCATGAGAGCCTTAATCAAGAAATTAGGAATGAGTAAAAATATCTCAAAAAATAATCCTAATCCCTACCAAAAACGTTTTAGAAATATAATAAATGAGTATATAATTTTATATAGCTGATTCAGACAAGACAAGTGACGTTTGTTCCATCTTTTTTGGAACTTAATTGGAGTTACTAATAATTATGAAAGTATGTAGGCATAAGAAATATTAAATTATTATTATTAAATTCAGTAAATATATATTAACAAAGAAATGTGATAAATTTAAGAGTCATATTATAACAAAGTAGAAGTGATGCAAAGGTCACACGAGAGGAAAATTAGCATTTCAAAGTAATAAAACCAACTAAATGTGAAAAAGTTAAAGAAATATGGTTAGTTTTATGAAAAAGTTTTTTTAAGTTATTAAGGAGATCAAGTGTAACTTTTTCTCTCATCAAATAAGTTAGAAGTCAAAATATCTTCAAAATCATAACAAAAACATATAAATATTCATACATATTAATGCAAGGTGTTATAGCTTGTCTAGACAAGTATGCCCATGTTTGCTTCATCCTTATCCAACCCCATTTTGTACTACTATGAAACGAAAATGTAAATAAGCAATAAATATCAATAAGTTATTTCTTAATTAATTATACAGGTAAATTAGTATAACTAAAAATAGATTTTTATTTTAATATTAAGTACATTGATATTAAAACTTAAATGACTTAGCTTTAAGTAATGTAATACTACTAAATAAAAAGTATTATAAATATCAAATGATTAGAAATATAGATTTTTGAAGTGGAAACATAAAAAAAATACATAATTTGACACATCATCCAAGACTGTCCAATGATATTTATTTTATCTAAGTTAGTCCTTGTTAAGAATTTATATGAATTACAAAAATAATAACCATAAATAATAATCAATTATTATTTTGATTATAAATAAACATATATTAAAGTTGATGTGAGATAAAATGTGGTATTGTAAAAAAAATTAAATAAAAGATAGGGGTTACGTAAGAGAAGATTAGAAATGAGAGAAATTATATAGAAAAGTTGTATTCAATGATACAAAAAAAATCAAATATAACAGCCTTGAATATTAAATTAGATATGAATTAAAAATTCTTGAAAAATTTCACTAAATAAATAAATAAATAAATTCTAAAAATATAAAAAATAAATTATTAAAGTGATTGAAATCATTGAAATGGGTATAATAATAGCTATTTCATCTTGACCAAATATCACCCAACTAAAATTACAAAAAAATATGCATAACAATTTTTTTATATTTAGTAGATATATACAAAAGTGCAAATTAGATAAATTAAACAAATGAAATACAAAAAAATAAAAATAATGTAATGGCGACTTTAGAGTAGATGTAGAGTTACCTAGTAATATAGGAATTTCAAAGAAAAACATTTGAAGCAATAGAATAAATTTTTCAAGACAGTTTCATTCTATGATTAAAAGATGGTTAAGCATACGATCGTTGATCATAAAGTTTAGAATGAATTGAAATGTCTCATAAATTGTTCAAAATAGCTATTTTTTTAAAATTAAAAAAATGAACATATAAATTTATTAAGCTTACCTAGAGGGATCTATCACCATTTGTTTCATTTTGATCAAATGATGCTTTAGTTTACTATAAATTAGTAGGATAAATTGGCTTAAAAAGTAATAAATTATTGCTCTAAAATTAAGTAAGTATATGTTAAAGTTGAAATGAGATAAATTAAAGCATCATAATGTAACCAATTCAAAGTGATCCAAAGGACACATGAGAAGAGAGTTAAAATTTCATAGTAATAATACCAAATCAATGTAAAAAATTTAATAAAATGAGATAAGCATTATAGGAAAGTTTTATTCAGAGGCAGTAAAGACATCATGTGTACCACTCTTAAGCAAACTTCACATTGGAAACTTACTAATATCAAAACCTAGATTTTTCAGTATGATTCTAAATATTCTATAAAATGCTAAAAAAACTCTAAAAATTACTTTAGATAATTAAAGTAGAAATTCTATATTAGAATGTTGAATATTAGATACTAAAGGAGATCATGCATAACTTTCTAAATCATCAAAACTGGGTCAGATCAAAATATCTAACACAACATTCAAAAGAAAATCTAAAAAAATAAAAAAAAAATTAAAATTTAATTAGAAAGAGTTAATCAAGATGAGCCCATCAAAATGTTTTTTGATCAATCAATTCCTACATAGAATTATTACAAATTACAAATTAAATAAGAATAAAAAATAAAAAATTATTAAAACATTATTAAACATATATGTGTTACTATTGAAATGGTGTAAATTGAAGCAATTTAATATGATTAAATTAAAAAAAAAATAAAAGTTACTTGACAAGAGATTTAGAGTTTTATAGTAATATAACAAAAATAGAGGAAAATATTTGAATAAATGACAAATGTTCTAGAAAGAAACTTCCAAAATAATTAAAAAGATGTGGTGTAACACCCCAAATCCTCAAATTTGAAATGAATCAAAATTTCTTAAAAAGTATGCAAAATAAGAGAAATATTTTTCTTATAAAATAAAAAAATGAATATTTAATTGACGAGGCTTATCAAGATGAGCACAATGAATGATTTTCCATCTCCTTTAGAGAACATTTTGAATCATTGTGATTTAAAAAATTATCCTTATAAATAAGAATGAATAATAGTAAATTATGATTTTAATAGTAAGTAAATTTAAAATGAAGATGAATTGTTATAAATATAGCAAAGAATGATAACAAAATCAAAGTGACGAAAAAGGGCATAAAGAAGGCAAATTAGTTTTTTGTAATAAAATAATAAAATTGAAGCTAAATTTTTAATTAAAGATGTGAAGTGTTCCAAAAAGGTTCTATCAAATATACTAGAGGGATCAATCTTAACAACCATGATCATCAAATCATGTATGAATTGAAATAATTCATATTGTAAATCAAACCATAGCAAATAAATTAGTTAGCAATATAAAACTAAAAAATTAATTATATAGAGTTCTTTGAGATGATTTATTAATCTTTGTTTCATCTCATTTGGACATTGTTTGAAATTTGTGTGAATTATGGAATAAATAATAGTAGTAATGTAAAAATTAATATTCTAAAATTATGTAAATAAATATTAAAGAAAAATATGATAAATTGATGTAATATAATCTATCAAAATCTAAGAAATATAATATCAAAATAATGTGGATTTTAATTTAATTTATAATATGACAAAATAATAGTTAAAAATATGAACTAGTGATGTAAGTTAAGCAAGAAAGAGTTTCATTCCAAGATAATAAAGAGATCTTGAATAACATCATCGATCATCAAAATAGGCAAGAATCAAAATATCTCATAAATTGATAAAAAAACTCTACAGTAAAATATTTAAAATTATGAACTAAATACCTTGTTTGGTAGTACTCACTGAGGCGAGTGCAACGATGTTTGATTCACATTGCTTGTACCTAATTCAAAAATTCTATGAATTATTATTGTAAATAAGTTTGAAAATAATAAATTAACTTTTTTTACTTTAAGAGTGTAATTATTAAAGTTGAAATAAGATAACTTGAGGCTTTGTAATACAACCAAGGTCACACTAGAGAACAACTAGAGTTAAATTGTGATAATAACAAATCAAAGAGAAAATTTTGAAAAAAGGGGATCAGTTGTGTAGGAAAGTTGCATTCCAAGGTGTTATGGAGTTCATGTGTAATATTCTTGATCATCAAAGTCTTAGGTGGAGCTTAAGCCCAAGCATAGGTCAGAAAAATAGCACAAACTAGATCATGTAGGCCCATTCTTATTCATAACAAATTACCAAAGTTGATGTAGAAATGCATCAGATCAAATAGGGAAACATTCAAACCAAATATAATTGTTGGATAGGTCTCAATTAGATAAACTTGCAAGATATAAGTTCGACCAAGTGATTAAATCTCAAGCACACAAATTGGGAGCCAGTCAATATTTGGTTCACAAGTCACATTTGGTGAATGCTTATTAAGACTAATTAAGTTTCCTCTCCAACAATGTGAAACTATGACCCTTATGATTGTCTCCATGTAAAACTAATTGTGCCTAGCACCATCCGATCCCACTTTTTTGTGATCGCACAATGCATATCATCTTTGGCTTTAAACAATGATCTTAGTTAATCCAACCATCCATTTGTTGAGCTAATCGCATAGTTATTGATTCATCCAATTATAACCACTTGATCCATCTAATGGTTGTGATCTTGCCTGTCTTCATCGAATGGCTATTTTTATTTTTTCTTTTTGATTAATCAAGTGATCAAGATTTCATCTTACCTGGTCAAATGGCCTTAATGAAATTTAGATTGTTCTAACCATCTCAAAATCATCCTTCTTTACAGAGTTTGACTGGACTGTTCAAATCTTCTTTTGTATCGATCTAATAGCTCCAACAAATCTCGTTTAACGATTAAATAACTTGCAATCATTTTGTCATTACAACAACTATTTGGGAAGAATATTTTATGAGATTTTCAAGTTGGATGGAAGTTGCTTTTGTAAAATCTTTTCAGTCACATTCTAAGAGCAATAATAAATATTTTTTTATAAATACTTAACCATTGTGAATGAAATGACTAATGAAATTCCTCTTGCAACACTTACAGCTTATGATTACATGAAATTTTTAATTTTTCTAGCCAAGGCTAATTCTTCTAAGCTTTCATTTTCTTATTTCTTTTCTTTATTTTGTGCTCTTAATGCAAATTAAAATTAATCAACAAGTGTAGAAAAAGGTTTATTTTTTATCAAAAATTTTAATCTTGCTATATTTTTTCTTTTGGGTTGGGCGACTCAACATTTATGAAAGCTAGAGTTTGATTTGATCTCTTAAAAAACCATGTTAGGATTGAGCTCATAAAACCCCAGGTTATTGTTGTACCCATGAAAACTAGTAGGTCAAATGTGGACAAGATGGATAATCCTCAAGTCATAATTCTTTTAAAAGTATAGTTTTTTATCTTGATTGGGGTTGGATGTAGGTTCTTATTTGAATTGCAAAATCGAAAGCTTTTGGTATACCATTTCAACATTTATTTTCAATATAAAAATTATAAATGATTATATTTATAAATCAAATTTTTTAATAAAAAAATTATAATTATAAAGAAGCTTTTATAAAATATAATTAAAAAATTAACAAAAAATCTTTAAAGCCATAATTCAAACCTTTTTGGGGCTTGTACATTCATTTTCACTTCATTATGAACTTTTAAATAACTTCATGCTTATTATATAAGTCATAATGTATTCCAATATCATTATTTTATTTACATAAAATTAATAAAATATTTTTTTCGATAACTTAAGTATTAATATATCATATTTTCTGAAATTATTTTATCATTTTTTAAAATAAAAAATTAAATTATTAAGAAAATATAATTAATATAATATATATTTATCATAAATATTATATATTAAATTATTGAACATGAGAGATTTCTTAAACATTAGTTTATGGGTTGAAAAAAGATAATGGAATGAAGATAACTATTTTATAAGACATAAAGAAAGACACAAATAGATACAAGTAAAATAAAGAAAGAAATAGTAATAGTTAGAGATGAGAATTTTTAATGAAGAGGAAAAATAAAGTGAGAACATAGAGATGATTGAGAAAATAAATAAATATGTAAATAAGAAATAAAAATAAGAAAATGGAGAAAGGTAAAGGAGAGAGAGGTCAAGAAAAATATTACGAGATAGAGAATAAAGAGAGAAGAGAATGATAATAGAAAAGAGAAGAAAGTAAGAGAATATGATAGATATTGAGATAAAAAGAAAAAAATAAGAGAGATAATTAAATAAATATTAAATCTTAATAATTAAATTTATAATATTCATTTGATCTAAAATGTTAATCATATATAATATTTAAAAAAACTAAAATATATAAATATTCATTTTTATTAATATTTAAGAATATTTCAAGTATTTAAAAAATATTTTTACTATTAATTTAATGTTTTAAAATTGATGCTTAAATTTAAAGCATTAAATTAAATAACATATAATAAATAATAAAATTATAATTAAATATTATCTTTATATGACAAAGTACAGTTAATAAATATAAAAAATATTTCACATTAATTATACAATTTTAAATTCTAAATATTCTATAACATTCTATTATTATATTTGAAACATTATGTACACCTCATGTATATATTATTATAAATTTAAATAAATTATCTTCTATAAATAACTGAGTTAGGGTTAAGCTTATAAAAGCTTGGGTTATAGTTGAACTAATAAAAACATGTAAGTTACAGGTAAACCATAAGTTAAAAATCTCAAGTTTTAGCTTTTTAGTAGTAGTGTTTATTCTAAGCTTGGTTTTGGGTTGAAGTAGGTTCTAGTTTAAATTAAAGCACCTAGCAATTTTGGTGATCTATTTCAACAATCAATTTTATTATGAAAATTGTAAATTACTATAGTTTCCAAGTCAATGTTTTCTACAAACATAAAATTATTTTAATAGCAAATGTTTTAAAATAAATACAATCCAAAAACAAGGAAAAATAGCTTTAGACCATAATTCACCTCATTTTGTGGGATTCATGCTTAAGTTTTCACTTCAATATGAATTTTTAAAAACAATTATGCTTGTTATATATTAAAAAATAATATTATATCAATATTTAATTTATATAAAATTAATAAAAAAATTACATTATCTTTTATTTTTCATAACATAAACCTTGCTATATAAGATTTTCCTCTATTGTGCTATCATTTTTATAAATTAAAAATTAAATTATGTAATAAATATAAATAATCAAATAAATTTTTATCCAGAATATTATATATTAAACTACACAACAAGAGAGATATCCTAAGTATTATACATTCATCGACTAAAATAGAGATAATGGAGTTGAATATAGGTATTTTATAAGAGAGAGGAGAAAGTCAAGGATTTTTAAGAGAAGAATAGAAATGGAAATAATAATAGATTGACATAATAGAGCATTTATTAAGAAAACATAGAGAAGATATAGAGAAGAAATAAATAAATAAAAAAGTGGGAGAAATTAGAATTTAGAGAAGGATATAGGACAAAGAGAAGTTAAGAAAATAATAAGGAGATAAAGAATTAAGAGATAAATCGGGAATAATAATAGGAGACAGAATGAAGTGAGAGAATTTGAGAGATGTTGAGATAATGAGAAAAAGTGAGAAAAATAATTAAATAATGACGAAATCTTAGTAACTAAAATGAATTTGAAGCTTTTAATGACTTTGAAAAATTTCAAATATTTAGAGAATCTTTTGATAGATTATATTACATTATATTATTCATACATAAAATTAAAAGAATTTATTAAATTTTGAATAATGTAATTATATTAATATATTATCTTTTTGAGACATAATATTTTCAATAATTATAAATAATATTTAAGATCAATTTTAAATTTCTAAAAGTCTCCCACATAATATTACTATATTTAGAAACTTTTATACAAATCATACTCAATGTTCAAAAATATTAAAATTTTTATTTTATTGTATCATATGATGTGCTCTATTTATTACTTTATGTAATATACAATAATCTTATAAAGTTATCATTAACAACTAATTACAAAAATGGAAATTATAAATTATTAATTATAGTAATTTAATTTTTTAACATTTACTTGTCATTAAAATAAATTATCAATCATTTGAAAAGGTTATATAAAAAATATAAGCAACACCATGAATTGTTAAGAGACCTCCTATCCCAATACCATAATAACCAAAGAAAGCTTAAGTTTTGAGCTCTATTGAGATCTATAACCATAATGCTCATGTGGTCTCATAAATTCTTATAATAGGTAAAAAAATCATATTTGTGTGATTATTGCGTTAAAGGTAACATACCATTTGAGACATTTAAGATATTATCAACCATATGCTCTTTTAAAAACATTTTTCTTGTTGTATCTGTCATAGTATATTCTAATTTTATATTTTATTTATAATAAATTAAAAACATTACATAAACTATTATTTTAAATAATGTCAAAATGAAAAAAAATATGGTTTTCTTACATTCTTATACTTTTTTATAAATAAAAAATAAATTACATAATATATTTAAATAACTAAATGTATAATATAAGTAATTTCTTAAATATTATTGATTAATGGTCTCCAAAAGAGATAATTGAGAGTCACATAACCATTCTATAAGTAAGGCAAGAAGTCATAGATTGATAAGATAAAAAATAAATAGGAAAATAGGTGTAAAGAATTATGATGGATGATTTAGTGGAGAGGCATAAAAAAGAAAGAACATAAAGAAGATAAAGAAAATAAATGAAAAAGTAAAAGACAAAAAGAAAAGAGAAGGTAAATAATAATATAAGAGAGTTGGAGGCTAAGAAAACTTAAAGAAAATAGAGAATGAGAGGACAAATAATTGAATTATGATAAGAGAGTAAGAAGTCAAAGAATTTTGGATTAAGGGAAAAGATAAAAAAAAATAATTAAATAAAAATTCCATCTTATTAACTAAACTTGTAATTTATTAAATATCATATGTTAATCATATGAAATATTTTATATAAATAAAACATAAAAAAATATTTGAGGTTTATTATAATTTGAAAATATTATAAAAATTAGTAATATATTTTTACCATTAATTAATTAATAAAAAATATAATTATTCTAATATAGTATATTAATATGACATAATATAAAAGGTAAAAAGAAATAATATTTCATATTGATGATATTATTAGAAATCTGATAATATATTGTAGGTCATTTTTTCTCTTTATTTCAATGTCTGATATATTCTCTCACTTCCTTCTTTCTCCTATTATCATTCTCTATTCGTGACTTTATTTTATATCTTCTTATATTTTTCATAGCCTCTCTCTTTTTATATCCTTTTTTACTTTCTCTTTTCATTCCCACTATTATAATTACATGATTATTGTGATTTAAACAATGTATTATTTTGAAAATTTTAAAAATAATCAAAGCATATGAACCTTAAAAAAATATTATGGTCATTACATATGTCATTATAGATTCTAATGTAGTTATTTTATTTATATTAATTTAATTAAAAAATTACATAAATAAATTTTTTAATAAACTAGACATTAAAACATAAAATTTTCTTTCATTATTTAAAAATATTTAAAAATTAAAAAAAATAATAATAAAATATATATTTACCATTAATATTATATATATTTAACTATTTAATTGAAATATTTCTATAATATTATTAAATAATAGAATTAAAAATTGATAATTAAGATGAGTATTGTTGTAATATAAGAGAGATAAAAATTAATGTAATGAGAAAAGAAAAAGAAAGAGAAAAATAATAGTATAGATTTGTAAGAGATGATTTAATAAAAAAAAGAATATAAAAGAGATAAAGAAAATAATAAAAAAGTGAAAAAGAAAAGAAATGAGAAAGTGAAGAAACATAAAGGATATTTGGAGGTTATGAAAAATATAAGAAGATAGAGAAGAAAGCGACAAATAATAGAATGATAATAAGAGAGTAAAAAGTGAGAGATATGAGATATAATTAGATAATGAGAAAAAAATAAAAAATAATTTAAAAAAAGTGACATATTTGTAATGAAAATTATAATATTTACTAAATGTAACAAGTTAATCATATATAATATTTTATAATAATAAAATTTAAAATCTATTTCTAAGGTTCTTTTTTAATTTAGTGTATCACAAATATTTAATAATTTTTTCTCCTTAGAATTATGTTATTTTATTTATATTTTAAAAAGTTTAAAATTTTAATTAAATAATAAATTAAATAATTATTATAATATATTAATTATAAATTACTTATTATAGATTATAAATTTAAATAATATTAAATATTAATTAATATAATTTAATATTTCAAATAATCTATAAATAATATCATTATATTTAAAACATAAAATAATTTTTAATTTATTATAATTAATATATGCAATTTTGCTCAGTATTAAATTATATTAGAAGAATTTTTTCATTATGTCCTGTAAAGTGCAATATTTTTTATTATATAAAGTTTACAATAATCTTATAAAGTTATAAATTGTCATTGATAATAATTATTTTTAACAATAACATGTTATTAAAATAAATTATAATTTATAAGAAAAAATAATTATTATGTAAAAATTCATGCAACTCATGCAATTCTCAAGTTGTCACCCAAGCAAGCTTAACTTTAAAGTTCTAATAAGATCTAATGCTATAATACTGGTGTATAAAGACATTTATACAAAAGATAAAATCATAGTTATCTGATTATTTCCTTAAAGAAAATGAACTGTTTTCTAAACTTTCTTAATTTATCCAAAACATATGCACATTTAAAAAATATTTATGATGATATATATGTCATAATATAATCAAATATAAATATTTTATTTACTTATAATCAAAAAATTATGTAAATTATTATTTTTATTAACAAAAACATTAATACATATGATTTTCATTTATTTTATTTTCATTCATAGAAATAAAAAAATTTAATTATTCAACAAATATAGAAAATAAAATATGTAGTTATCACAAATGTAGTACATCAAAATATGTATCATAAAAGATTTCTTTAATATTGTTAATTGATGGGATAAAAATAAGATAATAGAAATGGAAACAACTATTTTATAAGAGAGAAAGAAAGATTAAGATTGATAAGAGAAAAATAAAATAGATTAAATTTATTGAGAAAACATAAAGGAGATTAAGACAATAAACAAATAAGTGAAAGAGAGAAATGAGAAGGATAGAAAGGAGAGAGAGAAGCCAAAAAAATATAAAGAGATAGAGAATAAAGAGATAAATAAAAAAATGATAATAAGAGAGAGAAACAAGAGAATGTTAATGATATTAAGTTAGATAGGAAATATGAGAGAAATAATTAAATAAAATTTTAATCTTAAAAATTAAACTTAGAATTTATTAAACATAATAAATTAATCATATAAACTATTTAATAATTTTAGAATATAAAAAATATTTTTTGTTTATTATTGCTTTAGAACAACATAAAAGTTTGAATACTATTTTGATAATTAATTTAGTATTTATTTTTTGATATTTAATTAAGGAAGTAAATTAAATATTAAACAATATAATTATTTAAATATAATATCTTTATATGATGTGATTTAGATAATAAATATAAAAAATATTTAACATTTGTTATATAATTTTTATTTCTAATGTTATGTAATATAATATTAGAATATTTTAAAAATTTTATACAAAATTTTTATGTATTACTATAAACATAAATTAATCTTAATAGAGTTTTATTGATCTGTGTTATTTTGTTGAATATTAAACTATCTTAGAGCTATATTTTATCATGTCATATGATGCACCAAATTAGTTATTTTATGATATTAGAAGTAATATTATAAAGTTATTATTAGTAATTAGTTAATAAAATAGTAATAAAAAACTATTATTTATTATTATTTATTATTATTTATTTTATTAACATTAAAATGTTAATAAAATTAATTGTCATTTATTAGATAAAGAAATGTTATGAAAAATAGTTACAATACAAGGTCCCCTCAACATGTCACCTATCCCAATACTACTCTCCCCCATGAACTCTTAACTTATATCTCTATTGAGGTCTAATGTTATAATTCTCATGTAGTTGCACATGCATGTAAAAGAAAAAATCATGAATATGTAATTATTTTCTTAATAATATCGATTCATTTCTAAACTTTTTTAAATTATTTATTATATTAACCTCTAAAAATAATTCTATGTTTATAATACATGTCATAATTTATTTTTGTATCTATTTTTTAATTACATTAAATTAAAAAATAATTACATAAACTACTACTTCAATATTATAGATGTTAATTCTTAAGATTTTGCTCTATTATGTTATCATTCTTATAAATGATTAAATATATATTTACAATAAAATTTTTATATAAAAGTATGCAACATAAGAGATTTTCAAATATTGTTAAAAGTTGAGGAAAAAAGAGATAATAGAAATTGAGATAACTATTCTACAAGAGAGTAAGAAAGTCATGGATTTATTAAAAATAAATAGAAAGAAAAATAATAAAAGAAAGTGATGAGAGATAATTTAACAAAGAGAAAAAATAAGAGAACATAAAGTAGATAAATCGAATAAATAAAAAAGTAAAAAAAATGGCAATATATAGAATAATAAAGGAGTGTTAGAGGCCAAGAAAAATACAAGAAGCTTAAGACTTAAGAAATAAATAAAAGAATGGCACTAAGAGAGAAACAAGTTAGAGAATATTATAAACATTGAGAAAAGGAAAAGAAAGTAAGAAAAATAGTAAATCAAAGTTAAATATTAATAAGAAAACTTATAATATTTTTTAAATACAACAAATTCATTATATGTAAAATTTTATAATAATAAAATACTAAACATATTCTTCTTTTATTATTATTACTTTAAAAATAATTTGAACTAGTAATAACTTTTTTATTATTACTTGAAATAAAATATATAATTAAATAACAAATAATATAATTATTTTAACGTATTACCCTTATATGATATGGTATAGATAATAAACATAAATAATATTAAACATTTAGGATATACTTTTTAATTTCTAATAATGTATAATATAATGTGATTATATTTAAAAAAAATTTATGTATAATATATAAATATATATGTTATTATATTTTTATATTAATTTTTAATTTTTTATGATAAATATAGTATATTTTGCAAAATATTAAATTATATTAAAGTTATTATTTTAGTATATAATATGTTGTTTAATCTTTTTTTCTATACAAAATTTTTAATAATTTTATAATGTTATTTTTAACCAATAATTAATAAAATAATAATTATAAGTTTTTAATTAGAAAATTTAATTTTTTATCTATGAAATGATATTAAAATCAATTGTTATTCATTAGAAAAAAGATTATTATGAAAACATATGTGCAACACTATGACTTCTCTAGAGATCACTTATTCCAATAATCTCTCCCAAGTATGCTTAACTTTGTTGTTCTAATAAGATCTAAAAATATAATATTATCATTGCCACAAATACATACAAAAAATAAAATGATAGTTGGTGATTATTATTTTGGAGATAATGAAACAAATTTTTTAAATTTTCAAAATTATGAAGAATATGCATATTTAAAAAAATTATGCTTCTATAAAAGTCATAATAAAATAAAATACCAAAATTTTATTTATATAAAATTAATGGAATATTACGTAAATTATTATTTTTTATAACATATATATTAATAACTAGGATTTTCATTTATTATATTATCATTGTTATAAATAAAAAAAATATGTAACAAATAAAAATTGTAAAATATATATCTCTCATAAATATTATATATTACAGTATATAAAATAGGAAATTTCTTTAATATTACTAACTAATGGGTTGAGAATGAGACAATAAAAATAAGGATAACATTTTTGTAAGTGAAAGACACAAATTGGCATTAGAAAAATAAAGAAAAAAATTATAATAGAGAGAGATGACAAATAATTAAATGATGAGAAGATATATAAAGAGAACATAAACAAGATAGAGAGAACGAATAAATAAATAAAAGAAAGAGAGAAATGGGAAGATAAAGAAGAATAGAGGAAAGAAAAGGCAAATAAATCCATAAATAACAAATGAAGAAACAAAGATAAGAATGATAATAAAATTAAGAAGGAAGCAGGAAATATTAGTGATATTGAGATAAAATAAATAAGATAAATGATTAAATAAAATTTAAAATTGACATTTATTATTTTTTTTAATGTTAAAATATTTAAAGAATAATTTTATTAATAATTTAATATTATATTATCTATACATTAAATAAAAATTTAAATAAATAATAAATAATATATCTATTTTAAAATATTATCTTTATTTTTTGTGATATAGATAGTAAAAAAAATTTTAATATTAGCAATATAATTTTAAATTTTAATGTTCTATAGTACAATATTATTGTATTTAAAAAATTCTAAACATAAAATATATGTTCTATTATAAACATAAACTAACTCTAATACATTATAATTAGTATATTTTATTTTTTTATTATTATGAAATATTAAAATTATAATTTTATTATTCTATATGATGTTTCGTATCATTTATTATATGGTGTTAACAATAATATTATAAGTTATGATTAGCAATTAATTACTAAAATTCTAATTATAAACTTTTATTTTAAATAATATAATTTTACATAACATTAACATGTTATTAAAATCATTTCTTTAGTCAAAAGTTTTTTTTGAAAAATAATGTATAACATGTGGATATCTCAAGAGGCACCCATTATAATACTACTCTCACCCAAGCATGCTTAACTTTAGAGTTCTGTTAAGATCTTTCACTATAATATTATGATTATGGATATTTCATAATATAATCTAATATCACTATTTTATTTAAATACAATTATGAAACACTTATGTAAACTATTGTTTTTTATAACATGTAAAATAAACCTAAGAGATTTGTTTAATATCGTGAATTGAGGGGTTCAAAAGTGGTCATAGAGATTGAGATAATGTTTTTATAAAAGCAAGAAAGTTATATATTGATAAGAGAAAAATATAAAAGAAAATAATAAAAGGGAGAGATTGGAGATGATTTAATGAAGAGAAAAAGAAAAAAGAACAAAAAAATAGAAAAAATAAATAAAAAAGTGAAAGAGAGAAATTAGAAGGTAGAGAAGGAAAGAAGAGAAATTGAGACAAAAATTAATAAGAAAATAAAGAATGAAGAGACAAATAAGAAAATCATGTTAGAATAGAGATGGAAATGAGAGAATATCAGAGATTGAGATAAAAAGAATAATGAGAGAAATAATTAAATATAAGCAAAATTTTAATAATCAACGTATAATATTTAATAAATATAACAAGTTAACAACATATTATATTTAATAATGCTAAAGTATAGAAATACTTATGATTTATTTAGTTTTTAAAATATTGTTAAAATTTGAAAATATTATGCTTTTTAATTTGATATTATGTTTTGCATACTTAAAATTTTAAAAAGTTAATTAAATAATATATATTATTATTATTTCAATATGTTATCTTTATATGATTTTATATAGATAATAAATATCAAAAATTATTTAAATTAATAATATAATTTAAGATTTCTAATATTCTGTAAAGTAATATTATTGTATTTAAAAAATTGCAAGCACATTGAACATAAGTAATTATAAAAATAATTTAATTCTAGTTTATTATAATTAATTTAGGTTATTTTGCTCAATATTATACTATTTTGAAATTTTTATATTTTATATCATATGAAATGTTGTATTTATTGTTTTATTAAATTAACAAAGATTTTATAAAGTTATTAATGATAATTAATTGCTAAATTGGTAATTTTAAACAATTATTTATAAAAATGCCTTTCTCTAACATTAGCATGTTATCAAAAGCAATTGTTGTTCGTTCAAAGATGGAATACTATGAGATAATCTTTCGAACATGAGCACTTCTTAAGACTTCACCCATCTAAACATTACTCTCCTTATGCATGCTTAACTATGGAGTTCTAATGAGTTGTAGTGCCAAAAAACTGGAGTCGTTAGACATGCAAAATAATGACAAAGAGTCATAGTTGCATGATTATTTCCTTAAAGATAATGATCCATTTCTAAAATTTTCAAAATTATCAAACATATTTGATGGATCACCCTTATGTTTGATGAGTTAGCACGTAAACATTTTGCCTTTTATTTTAATAAGCTTGTTTGGTGTGATATAGGTTTATATGTTAAGAACAACATATATATTTTGAACACAGTGAACAAGTGGATTTCAAAGCACCTTTGAGTGTTTAGTAATCTTCAAAGATTGAAGACGTGCACATCAGTTTTGATAAGACTTTATTTTACTATGAAATTGAATATTAGATTGTTGATTTTAAAGTGCTTTCTTTTCATATCAATTTCATATCATCTTATTGCATCTAAATTTTTCAATAATCTCTGTGACTTAGCAAATGAATAAGATTTAGTTTTTTAATCTCTCAATTCTTTTGTTGGCTCAAATCCCACATAAATGATTCATTTGTATAACATATTCTATTTTTTTAATCAATCCTTCTTTAATTAAATCATACTTTTATATTTTTACAAAATTTTATGTTAGGTTGATTTTCAAATCTTGATTCCATCAATAAAATAATTCTATTAAAATTTTTATAATTAAATGAACAAATAAATTTTGTGCCACATCTAAAGTAGTGCCCAAATGCAAAAGTTTTGGGCTATGCTAAAGTTTGAGCATAAGACTTTTGTATTTGTGCCAAATTTTATGTCATGTTGATTATTAAATATAATCAGATAAAAAATAATTCTATGAAAACATTATAATTAAATAAACAAAATAAATTTGTGCCACATTAAAAGCTATACCTAAATGCAAAAGTCTCGGGTAGAGCTTAATCCCGAGCATAGAAGCAAGAAAACCAGGCAGATTCAGAATGGTTAGTCATTCTAATTCACAAGAAATTTTTAAACTAAATCAGTAAAGGCATTGGATACAATTGAGAATCAATCAAACATAATATAAGTTAGGGACAGGTTGAACGTAAATTAACCCATAAGGTATGAGTCTACATAGTTGATTAATTCTTAAGCAAGTAAATAAGGAGCCATCCAACACTAAGGTCATAAGTTACACCTAAGAGAATGCTTTTAAAGAACAAATAAGTTTCCATTTCTCTAATGTTGGATTATCTCCATTATGACTATCTCCATCCAAACTTGGCAACAGTCAGCTCCGTTCAATCATGCATTTTTCATAATCAGATGATGGAGGTTGCCTCCATCTTTTAATTGATTGATTTATTTAACAGTTGTTATCTCGTCTGACTTCATCAAACTACTATTTCTATTTCCTTTTTTTTAAATAATATATTCTTGATTTGATGTTCCAAATCTATCTCGTTTGAACCCTATAGTCAAAATCTAATCCCCAATTTACCATTGATTAATTGAATGATCAAGATATCATCTAACTTGATCAAATGGCCCCAATTAAATCAAGCTCGATCGAATCTTTGAGATCACTCTATACCAAACCAATGGCTACAGTGAATACTACATATTAGCTTAATCAATAGCTTTTGTTATGCCATTGTAGTTGCCAATTTTGAAGAATGTTTGAAGAACATTTTATGCTATTTGGAAAGTACTTTTCTGATATTTTTAAAAATGTTTTTTACAAATACATAGCCATTGTAGAGGAAATGTCTATTGAATGTGAACAAGATTTTAAAATTTCAAAAAAGGGTTACGTCCTATTATGTTGGCACAAATTTTCTTGAGAAGTACCTATGACTTATGACCACTAGATATTTCAAATTTTTCCAGCATAGCCTAATTCTTCTAAACTTTTATTTTGTTAATTATTTTCTTTATTATGCACTCTTTATGTCTTTTTATGTTAAACAACAAGCATAGGAAAATTTTTACATTTTAATGAAAAAATATTTCCTACTATAGTTTTTTACTTTTGGGCTGTGCAACATGGTATTTGCAAAAATTTTAGCTTAGTTTGATCTTATTAAAAGCTAAGTTAAGGTTGAACTCACAAAATCTTGAGTTATTTTTGAGGTCGCAAAATTTAGTGGGATAGAGATAAGCCATATTAAAAATTCTAAAATAGTAATTCTTTTACTAATGGAGTTTTTTCTTATCGTGAATAGAGGCGGATGTTGTTCTAGTTTTTACTAAGATGCCACAAAATTTATGTTTATCATCACAACCTTTTTTTCATTATAAGAATTACAAATGATTAGATTTATAAAAAAATTTCTTTATATACATAAAATTATTTTTATAATAAGTTTGACGAAAAACATACACACTAAAAATTTGCTAAAATAATATAAAACCATAATTCACTACATTTTGTAGCATTAAGTCACTCGTTTTCACTTCGACATGCACCTTTAAAAAATTTATTAATTATTATGTATTTTATAATATATTCTACTATGAATATTTTATTTATATAAAATTTAAAACGAAATACATAAACTATTATTTTTTATAATATGGTCATCAATATAAAAGGTTTCCTTCCATTAGGTTATCTTTCTTATAAATAAAAATTAAATTATGAACCTAATATAAATAATAAAATGCATGTTTATCATAAATGTTATATATTAAACTCTACAATGAGGCAAAAAGTCAAAAATTTATAAGAGCAAAATAGAGAATAAAAAAGTAGTAAACATTGATTAAAGATGATTTAATGAAGAGAGAAAAAAGGAGAGCATAGAGAGGATAAAGATAACAAATAAAATGGTGAAAAAGAGAGAAATGAGAAAGTAATGAATTATATGATAGATTTGATAACCAATAAAATATAAGAAGATAAAGAATAAAGAGACAAATAGAAGAATTATTAGTAAAGACAAAAGCAAGAGAATGTAAGAGATATCTAGATAACAAACATGAGAGAAATAATTAAATAAATGTTAAATCTAAAATCTTAATCATATAATATTTATTAAAAAAAGGTTAATCACCAAAATATTTTACAATAATAAAATAAAAAAATATTTGCCATTATTATTATTTTAAAATATAAAAAATATTTAAAGAATATTTTGACTATTAATTTAATTTTATTTTTTCATACAAAAAATTAAGAAAGGAAATTAAATAATAAATAATATAATTAGTGAAATATATAGTTTTTATATCATGTAATATGGGTAATAAATACAAATAGTATGTAATAATAATGACATAATTTTAGATTTTTAATATTTTGTAATATAATATTCTTATATTTAAAAAATTATATATATATATATATATAGTATATGTATTCTATTATCATCATATGTTAACTAAAAAGCTTTATAATTTATACAAGTTATTTTTCTTAATACTAAAAAAATATTAAAATAATTATTTTACTATATTATATGATGTGTCATATTTATTAATACATGAAATTTTAAAATGCTATTATAAAGTTATTATTAATAATTAAATATTAAAATGTTAATTATAAACTATTATTTATTTTAATTTAATTTTTTAAACATTATGATATTATTAAAATCAATTATCATTCATGAGAAAAAACATTATTATGAAAAAGTATGTCCAACATGAAGACCTCTCAAGAGGTCACCCATCCCAATTCTTGTCTATCCCAAGCATGCTTAACTTTGTCTTTCTGGTATAATCTACTATAATACTAATGTAGTCACAAATGTAGACATATGATAAAAGTATAGTTGTGTGATTATTGTCTTAAAGATAATGAACTAATTTAAAAACTTTGATAAATTATCAAGAATATGTAATTTTAAAAACATTTGTACTTATCTATATGTCCTAATATAATCTAATATCCATATTTTTTTTATAAACGAAACATTAAATTATGTAAATAATATAAATAATTAAATATGTATTTGTGATAAATATTACATATTGAACTATATAACACAAGATATTTCTTTAATATTGCTAATTAATGGACTAAAAAAATTAGTAGAGATGATGATAATTAGTCTATAAGATGGAGACAAAGAGAAAGATTGATAAGATAAAAGAAAAAAGAAAAGCCAAAACATAAAGGAGATAGAGAGAATAAATAAATTCGTCAAGTAAAATGAGAAATTAGAAAATAAAGAAGGATAGATGAGAGTGAGAGAGAGGCTAAAAAGAAAATAAATAGCTAGAGAATATACAGATAAATAATAGAATGAAAAAAAGAGAGAGAAAAAATAAGAGAATATGGGCAATAGTGAGATATAGAGAAAAGTGAGAAATAATTAAATAAAAGTTAACTCTCAAAAGCTTAAGCTTATAATCTTTATTAAATTAATTAGTTAGTCATATATAATTTTTTAATAACAATAAAATTTTAAAAGTATTTGTAGTATATTATTTTTTTAAAACATTACAAATATTTAAAAAATATTTGGATTGCTAATTTAATATTACTTTTTTTGCATAAATTAAAAAGTCAATTGATTATAAACAATATAATTATTATAATATAATATCACAATGTGATGTAATATAGATAACAAATATAAATATTATTTATCATTAAAAATATAATTTATTATTTCTAATATTCTATAAAATAATATTACTATAATTAAAAAAAATTATCTATAACATGTATATACTATTATAAAAAATTAAATTAATGATAACTTAAAATAATTAATATGTAATATTTTGGTTAAAATAAATATATATTAAAATTATTATACTTTAATATCATATGATGATCCATATTTGTTACTATATGAAATTATGAGTAATATCCTAAGTTTATTATTAATAATTAACTACTAAAATACTAGTAAAAAACTATTATTTATAATAATTAACTTTTTTAAAATTAACATGTTATTAAAATAAATTTTTATTTATTAGAAAAAATGTTATGAAAAAACACTGCAACACTTGGACTTCTCAGGGGGTCACCTATCTCAATGCAACTCTTGCCCTTACATGCTTAATAATGCAGCTCTAATGAGATTTGGTGTTACAATGCTAGTGAGTCACATATGAATATAAAAGAAAAAAATCATTATTATATGATTATTGTCTTAAAGATAATGAGTTCTTTCTAAACTTTCGTAAATTATCGACATATGCACTTTTAAAAAAT
Organism: Vanilla planifolia; assembly: GCA_023846275.1. NCBI lineage: Eukaryota > Viridiplantae > Streptophyta > Magnoliopsida > Asparagales > Orchidaceae > Vanilla > Vanilla planifolia. Next base: position 37,988,357 of record CM043866.1, on the reverse strand, counting down.
TATATATTTATTATATGTGTCATAGTATATTATAATATCAATTTTTAATTTATATAAAAAAATTACATAAACTATTATTTTTTATTGTGTGAAATGATAAATTATTTATTTTTGAGAAGCATTAAATGTTAAAGTATGAAGCATAAGAGATTTGTTAGATATTGTTAATTGATGTGCTAAAAAAGTGATAATGGTTAAGGAGATAAAAGTTAGATCCATTTCAGGTCAACCGATTCATGTTCATGTTGAATTCCTAAACCATAATGCAGAAGGCATTGGCTTGAATCTAAAAGCACTAAAAAAAAATATAAGTGTTGGGTGGATGGACAATAGCTAATCAAGTAAGATATGAGTCTACCTATGATTAAATACTGAGCACAAAAATAAGGAAGCAACCTAAATCAAGTTCATTGGTTACACTTAGGCAAATTCTTACAGAGATCAAATAAGCATAGACATTAATAGTTTATGATGTAGGACTGTTACCCTTGTGATAGTCTCCATCCAAAGCAAGAAATGTGCAACACTATCTACTCATGAATTTTTGTGGTTGCAAAGTGGAGATTGCCTCCACCTTTAAATAATGAATTTTATCGATCAAATTGTTCATTTCATAAGCTGATGAAATAGTTACTGCTTCATCCACTATGACCAAATGATCCATCTGACAGTATTTATCTTGTTCAACTTCATCGGGGGGCTATTTTTATTTCTAAATTTTGAAGTTTTATAAGCCTAGTATGACAACAAAGATCTCTCTTGTTTGAATAGTATGATCCAAATGTAATGTTGATGTCATCATTATTTAATTGAGTGATCTAGAACTCATCTTACTTGATTGAATGTCATCAATCAAATTCAGCTTGTTTCAAGCATCCAGAACATACTCATCTTTATAGCTTTTTCATCAAATGATTGAGATGTCATCTATGCCAATCCAATGAATCTATTCTTTCCTTCCTAATGACTACATAACTAGTCATTATTATTATTTCATTATAAGAGATATTTTTTAAGAGTGGTTTAAGATTTTTTTAAGCTATTTGGAAGTTACTTTTGTAATAAATTTTCATTTGTTTTCTAATAGTAATTACAAATTTTCTTTAAAAATACCAAACTATTTTGAATGAACATGACTTCGATTCTAACATCTAAAGAAATGGCTAGATATTATTCTACTTAAATTTCTTCTGGCAACACCTAAGGCTTATGACAACGAGAAATTCCAAATTATTCCACTTAAGCCAAATTCTTCTAAGCTTTCATTTTCCAAATTCTTTACTAAATTGTGAGCTCTTCATGCTTTTCAACAAAAAGCATCAAAAAATTTTTGCATTTTAATTAAATTTTTTTTCATGTTGTATTTTGTTCAAGCTGGAGTTTAAATTCATCCCATAAAACACCAAGTTAGAGTTGAACTTTTAAAACCCTAGGTTATTATTAAACATGAAAAAACAAGTAGGTTAGAGGTAAACTGTATGGAATAATCTCAAGCTATAATAATTTTACTACTTGAGTTTTTTCTAAAATCAATTAAGGTAGATGTAAGTTCTACTTTGCACTGATCCACTAAAAAATTTTGGTTTACCATTTTAACTTTTATTTCATTGTAGAAATCATAATTTAGTATCTTTGTATATCAAAGTTTTTTATAAAACATAAAATATTTTTATAAAGTAATTTTTAAAAAAAATACAATCCAAAAATTAGAAAACTAACTTAAAACCAAAATTCATTCACTTTTGTGGGATTGACACACTAATTTTTATTTCAATATGCACATTTAAAAAAATCTGCTTGTGATATATGTAATAACATATTATAATATAAATATTTTATCCATGAAAAATAATAAAACTTAAATAAATGTTAATTTTTAATAATATAGATATTAATGTTGAAGATTTCCTTTACTTATGTTATCATTCATATAAATAAAAAATTAAATAATATATATTTATCGTAAATATTATATATTAAACAAAAAATATTAGAGATTTCCTAAATATTGTTATTTGATGTGCTAAAAATGGATAATATAGATAGAGATAACTATTTTATAGGAGAGAAAAAAATGAAGATGCAAATTTATGAAGTAATATAAATAAAGAAATAGCAATAGAAATTAATACGAGAAGATTTAATGAAAATAAAAAAGATAAAGGAGATTATAAAGGAGATAAAAAGAACAAGAAAATAATAAAAGAAATAGAAAAATGAGAAAGTAAAAAAGGATAAAAGAAAGAGAGGCTAAGAAAAATATAAGAAGATAAAGAATAAAAAGCCAAAAAGTGAATGATAATTGAAAAAAGAAAGTGAGAGAATATGATAGACATTGAGATAAAGAAAAAAGCAAGAGTAATAATTAAGTTAAAGTTAATCATGACAAAAACTTATAATATTTATTAAACATAATAATAAAAATATATAATGTTTACTAAAAATAAAATATAAAACTATTTGAGAGCTCATTTTATTTTAGAATATTTTAAATATTTAGACAATATTTTTTATTATTAATATTATGTTATTTTTTTCATAATTAAAACTAAAAAGTATTAAATAATAAATAATATAATTATTCTAATGTATTAGCGTTAATTTACATAATATAAAAAAATAATAAATAATATTTAGCATTAAAGATATAATTTTAAAGTTTAATTATTTTATAATATAATATTATTATATTTAAAAAAATTTATGCACATCATATATACACCATTATAAATATAAAATGACTCTAATTTATTACAATTTATATAAGATATTTTTTAAAATGTGAAATTATTATAAATATATTATTTTATTATAACATATTTCATACCATATCGATTATTATATCAAAATGATAATAATATTACAATTTTATTACTAAGGCACCAAAAATATTTTTTAAAATTATTAATTAAGATACTTAAAAGAGATGGTGATAACTATTCTGTAAGAGAGACAAAAAGACATTGATTAATTAGAGAAAATTAAGCAAGAAATTATAATAAAAAGAGGTGAGAGATGAACTAATGAAGAGAAAAATAAAAGAGAAAATATAGAGGAGATTTAAAGAATAAATAAATAAGTGAAAGAGAGAAATGATAAAGTAGAGAACGATAGAGGAGAAAGTGGGGCATAGAAGAATGTAGTAAGATAAAGAGCGAATAAACAAATAAAAGAATCGAAATAACAAAGAGAAGAAAGTTATAGAATATAACAGATATTGGGGCAAAGAGAAAAGTTATGCTTATATATGTCAAAATATATTCTAATATAATTTTTTTTATTTAGTTAAAAAAATATGACATCTATTATTTTTTATATCTTAGATGTTAACACATAAGATCTTCTTCTATTATGTAGTTATTCTTTTATATAAAAAATAAAATGTATATATAATAAATATTATACATTAAATTATGCAAGATGAGTGATTTTTTTAATGTTATTAATTATTGAGAAGAATAAAAATAGAGATGGAGATTACTTTTTTATACGTGAGAGCTAAATACATGAATTCATAAGAGAAAAATAATGGAGAAAATAGTAAAAGAGAGAGATGAGAGGCAATGTAATGAAACAAAAAATGGCAAAACATATAGCAGATTTGGAGAATAAATAATAAGTGAAAAATAGAAAGAAATAAGAAAAGGACAATAGTAAGAGAAAGGCAAAGAAGAATATAAAGAGATAGAATAAAGAGAAAAATAATAGAATAATAATAGAAGAGAGAAGAAAATGAGAGAATATGATTGAACCAATAATAAAATAAAAGTTAAATCATGAAAATGAAACGAATAATATTTTTTAGGTATAATAATTTAAAGACATAATTTTAGTAATAATAAAATATAAAAATTAATTAAGGTTTTTTATTAAATTAAAATGCTACAAACATTTAAATTATATTTTGTCTATTAATTTGATTTTATTTTATTCATACATTGATAAGACAATTATCAAAATAATAAATAATCTAATGATACAAATATATTATCATTATATTATGTAATATAGATAATAAATAGAAATAATATTTAACATTAATGACATAATTTTAGATTGTTAATATTATAATATAATATTACTGTATTTAGAAAATTATATGTATAAAAAATATATACTATAATAAATAAAAATTTATTATAATTGATTATAATTATTATATGTCATTTCTCTCCATATTAAACTATATTAAAATTATTATTTTATTACATAATAAAAGGTGCCATATTTATTCTCATATGAAATTTTCAATAATGTAATAAAGCCATTATTATCAATTAATTACTAAAATGCCAATTATAAAGTGACATTTGCAATAATTTAGTTTTATAAAATTAATATGTTTATAAAATAACATATCATAACTAGAAAAAGGATTCATACGAAACATTTTTGCAACCTAAAGACATGTTAAGGGGGATCCTATCATAATATTTCTCTCGCCTAAGCATGCTTAACTTTAGAATTCTAATAGGATCCATTGCTATAATTATGGTGTGGTAACATGTGCATACAAAAGGTAAAATCATAATTGTGTGATTATTATGTTGAAGATAATGAACCATTTTCTAAAATTTTCTAAATTATCAAGTACATACACTTTCAAAAAAAATTATGCTTATTATATATGTCATAATATGTTCTCATATCAATAGTTTATTCATATTAAATAAAAAATGTTATATAAAATGTTATTTCTTATGACATAAGAGTTAACACAAGATTTTCTTCCTTTATGTTGTCATTCTTATATTTTAAAAATTAAATTATGCAACAAATTGAAATAATAAGATATATATTTATCATAAATATTATATTTTAGATTATGCAACATGATGGTTTTCCTAAATATTGTTCTTTGAAGGATTTAAAAAGATAACGGAGATCAAGATCTGTTTACATATAAAGAACAAGCTACACATTTTGAATATGTTGAACTACCAATCTTCAAAGCAACTTGGCGTGTTAAGCAAGCTTTAGAGATCGGAGACATATGCATCTCTTATGATAAGGTTTTATTTTACTATGAAATAGAATATTATCCTGTTGATTTTAAGGAACTTGCTTTTTGTATCAATTCCAACTCATATTTAAGCATCTAAATTCCTTAATCATCTCTTTCATTTAGCAAATGAGTAAGATTCAATTTTTCAATATCTCAACACTTTTCTTTATTTGAATCCTACTAAAACCATTTATTTATTTAACTTAATTCCCTTTTTCAATCGCTCAATGCATTCTGTGCCATATCCCGAGTTATAGTTCTACACATAAAAACTAGTTGGTTATAGGCAAACAGTAAGAAAAAATTATGGCATGCCATTTTAACATTTATTTTCATTAGAAACATTATAAATTATTATTTTTTTAAATCAAAGTTTTTTATAAACATATAATAATTTTTAAAACAATTTATTTAAAAATAAATAGAAAAATAATCTATAAAAAATTGTTTAAAACAATACTTCACCCCTTTTTGTGAGATTCACACACTCATTTTCACGTCAATTTGCACTTTAAAAAATTTTATTCTAGTTATATATGTCGTAATATATTCTAATATCAATGTTTAATTTATATAATTTATTATTTTTTTTATAAATAAACATCAATATATAAGAGTTTCCAGCAATTTGTTATCATGTGCTTGTAAACAAGAACTTAACTTATGTAAGAAATATAAATAATAAAAAATATTAATCATACATATTATATATTAAAATATGAAGCATAAAAGATTTCAAAAAGATTAATTGATGATGTGATGAGAAAGAAACAACGGAGATAATAATTCTACATGATAATAACAAAGACATGGATTATTAAGAGGAACATAGAGAATGAAATAGTAATAGGGAGTGATGATGAAGATCTAATAAAGAGAAAAATAAAAGAGAGAACATAAAAGAGATAGAGAAAATAAATAAAAAAAAGAGCATGAGAAAGTACAAAAGGATAAAGAAGAGAGATAGGCTTAAAAAAATAAAAAGTGATAGAGAATGAAGAGAGAAATAGAGAATGTAACAGAAGAGAGAGAAAAGTAAAAGTTATGGGAGAAATTGAGATAAAGATTAAAAAGAGAGAAAAATAGTAAAATAAAATCTAAATAATAAAAATTAAACTTATGATATTTGTTAAATATAACTAGATAGTCATATATAATAATTAAATAATAATCAAAAACACAAAATCTTTGAGAATTTTTATTATTTTAAAACATTTCGAATAATTAAAGATTATTTTGACTATTGATATTATATTATTTTATTCATTCTAAAATTTTAAAAAATTATTAAATAATAAATAAAATAATTATTCTAATATATTATGTTTATATGATGTAATATAGATAATAAATATAAATAATGTTTAACATTAACAATAAAATTTTAAGATTCTAATATTCTACAAAATAATATTACTCTTTTTAAAAACTTTTAGGCACATTATATATATACTATTATAATTATAAATTAAATCTAATTTAGTATAATTGGTTTAAGTTATTTTGTTTCATATTAAATTATTTTAATCTTATTAATTTATTGTCATATGATGTATCATATTTATTATTATATGAAATTTATAACACTTGTAATAAACAAAAATTAGTTAATAGTTACATTATTACATTTGTAATGTGTTTATCATTTTTTAAATATAGCAATATTATATTATAAAAAATTAGATATAAAATTATGACATTAATGTTAAATATTATTTATATCTAATATATATATTATATCATATAAACATAATATGTCAAAATAATTATACAATATATTATTTAACAAAAATTTTAATTTTATATACGAATAAAAATGATTAAAATAATAGTCAAAATATTTTTAAAATTTTTGTAGTTTTTTAAAGGAATAATAAATCATCAAACTTTTTAGTATTTTATTATTACAAAATATCATTTATGATTAATTTGATATATTTAATAAATATTAAAAGTTTATTCCGTAAAAGTTAAATTTTAGTTAATTATTGCCCACTTCTCTCTCTTCATCTCAATGATGCTCACAATATCTTACTTTTTTCTATCTTATTATCATTCTCTTATTTAACTCTTCATTCTCTATGGCTTTATAATCTTTTTAGCATTTCTTTCTTAGCCATCATTCTTGACCTTCCCTTTTATCTATCTCTCATACTTATTTATTCTCTTTATCTTTTCACTATTCTCTCTTTTTTTCTACTTCAATAAATTATCTCTCATCCATGTCTATTACTATTTTTCTATCTATTTACTCTAATTAAATAATTATTTTATCTTCCCTATAGAATATTTCTTTTATTTTAATTATTATTTTTTTGACCCATATGTTAATAATACTTATGAAATCATTTCTGTGACATCCTTTAATTTGTAATATATTTGATTAATATATATATTTTGTTTTATGTTTATTTATAAGAATGATAACATAATAAAAGAAAATAGGGATCTTATCAAAACTTGAAAGTTATGTGCACATGGGCAAGATTAGTATTGGGATTTATGACCTTTTTAGAACACTTTTTATTACACACATGTTATCATAGCAATTCTTTTTGTAAGGAATGATAACTCATTATAATGTATTAAGTTCTTGAACTTATAATATTATTATAATTCTTGAACTTCTAAGGAATGTTAACATTCAAAAATTAAATTATTATAATTATAATTCTATTTTAATAATTAATGTTAAATATAACATTATAATATTATTATAAATTTCTATAATGATAAATTTAGCATATTATATGATATAATAAATTTATGCTTAACATCGTTTAACATTGAGAAAAAATATCTTATATTAACAATAATAAATAAGAATTAAGTTATGTCTGTAATAGTACATATACTTTGTATAAAGCTTATTAAAAATAGTAATCTTATGTTATATAATATGAGAAATAAAAAATTATATCATTAATACTAATTATTATTTATATTTACTATTTATAATAAGTCATATAAAGATAATATAATATTATAATTATATTATTTATTATGTAATTAAGTTTTAAATTTAAATATGAATAAAATAATATATTTTTTAAAATTTATTATATTTTCAAAATTTTTAAAATTTTATATAATGATAATAAACCTAAAATATGTTTTATATTTTATTATTATAAATATTATAGTAGATTAAACTATTATATTTTATCAATATTAAAAGTTTAATTATTAAGATTTAACTTTTATTTAATTATTCATCACACTTTTTTTTCGATCTCCATGTCTCTAACATTCTCTCACTTCCTACTCTCTCCTTATTTCAGTTATTTCTTCTTTTCTCTATCTTCTCTATGTTTAATCGTTTATTTTTCTCTTCATTAAATCATCTTTCATTAATCTCTATTTCTATTTTTCTCTCAATACTACTATTAGCAACACATGACTTCCTTTCTCTCCTTTATAGAATAATTTTCTACAACTCTATTTTCTCAATTTAAAATGTCAATTAGTAATATTTAAGAAATATATCATTTTTCATAGTCTAACATATAATATTTATGATAAATATATATCTTATTATCCATACTTATTACATAATTTAATTTCTTGTTTATTAAAATAATAACATAATGGAAGGAAATTTTATGTATTAAAGTCTATGTCATAAAAAATAATAGTTCAAATAAATTTTTTTGTTAATTTTATATAAATAAAATATTAGTATTAAAATATAATATGACATATATAATTAGAAGAAGTTTTTTTAATAAATTTTATATGTTTGATAATTTTGAAAATTTTAGAATTTGATCGTTAACTTCAACATAATAATCACAAGACTAATGTTTTTCTCTGTTGTTTGCATGTGCATCCACAAAAGTTTTATGGCACTATTTCTCATTACAATTCCAAAGTGAAGCTTGCTTTAGTGAGAGAGATAATAGGAAGGGTGACCACTTAAGAAATCCTCTTTCCATAAATATTTTTTTCATATTTATTTTTTGTAATCAATAACCATTTATATTAAAAACATTTTTATAAGAAAAAAATTAAATTGTTATAAATGATAGTTTATAACTAACATTTTAGTAATTAGATGTTGAAAAAACCATTATAATATTGTTAAGATTTTTTTATAATAGTAGATATAAAATATTACATGATATAATGAAATAATAATAATAATATAGATTAGGATTGAGTAAAATAACTTATGTTAATTGAAATAAACAAGAATCAATATAAGTTTAAATTTTTTATATATGTGTATTTAATTTCTTAATTATTGTAATATTATTTTATAGCATTTAAGAAATCTAAATTTGTATAATTAATTTTAAATATTTATTTTTTTTATTAAGTATATTATATCATATAAATATATTATATTAGAATGATTATATTATTAATAATTTCATGAGTTTTTTATTTTTAAATATGTATAAAATAATATTATATTAATAAACAAAATAATCTTTAAATAATGGTAGCAATTTAAAATAATAATAAATATTATATGTTTAGTTGTTAAGATTTAATTTTTAATTTATTTTTTAATATATTTTCTATTTATCACATTGTCTTTAACATTCTCTCACTTCTTATTATCTCTTACAATCATTCTATTTTTTATCTCCTTTTGTTTATCTCCTTATATTTTTCTTCACCTCAAACTGACCTTTAATGTTCTTTAATTATTATTTCTCTTTCACTTTTTTATTTATTCTTTCTATCTTCTCTATATTTAATCTACTATTTTCTTGTTTTGGAAATTGTCTCTAATTAGTCTCTTCTATTATTTTCTTCTCTATTTTGTGCTCATTAATTTGTTACATTCTTTCATCTATAGAGTTATTATCTTGATCTCTATTATCTTTTTTGGTCCCATCAATTAACAAAATTTAAGAAATCTATTGTATTGTATTGTTTAATAAATTATGATAAATAAATCTTTTATTATTTATATCTATTATGTAATTTAAATTTTTTATTTATATAAATGATAACATAATGAAAAAAATATTATGTATCAATGTCTATGTTATCAAAAATAATAGTTTATATTTACTTTTATTAATTTTGTATAAATAAAATATTGATATTTGAATATATTATGACATATAAAACAAGTATAAAGTTTCTTTAAAATTAGTTATGCTTTACAATTTTGAAAATTATGAAAATGGTTCATTATCTTAAACACGACAATCAATAAGCAACAATTTTTTATTGCATGCATGTGCAACCACATGAGCATTGTGACACATGATCTCATTAGAACTCCAAATTTATGCTACATGGGTGAGGGTGGTGTTATGATTGGTGACTTCTTGAGAACTTATTTTGCAAATATTTTTTCATAATCCTTTCTCTACTGAAAAATATTTTTTTAATAACACATAAATATTAAAATTTAAATTGTTATAAATGATAATTTATAATTATTATTAATTAATTAATTGTTAATAATAACTTGATAATATTGTTATCAATTTCATATAATAATAAATATGACAAACGATATGATATAACAAAAAAATAACTTTAATATAGCTTAATAATTGAAAAAATAACTTATGTCATTTATAATATATTTCAATTAATTTATAGTTAAAATATTATATGTATATAATTTTTCAATTATAGTAATATTATGTTATATAGTATTAGAAATCTAAAATTATATAGTTAATGATAAATATAATCCATATTTATTATATATGCTACATCGTATAAAGTTGATATATTTGAATTATTATATTATTTAGTATTTAATAAAAATTCTTTTATTTGAATACAATGCTATTAAATTTATAGTCAAAATACTTTTTAAATATTTGAAATATTCTAAAACTATAAAAAATGTATAATATTTTTTATATTTTATAATTATTAAGTATTATATATGAAAAACTTGTTATATTTAATAATTATTATTAGTTTAATTACTAAGATTTAATATTTATTTAACTATATCTTTCATTTGTTTCATTTTATTTCTCACTTTCACTTAGTTATTTGTTCTCTCTTTCTTCTTAATGTTCTCTTTTTCTCTTTATTATAATTTCTCTCATCTCTATCTACTATTTTTTGTTCTCTATTTTGCTCTTATCAATCCATGCGTTTCTCTCTCTATTACAAAATAGTTAGATAATTTAATTTCTAACAGAAATGACAAGTTGTATAGTTTTATATATAATATTTATGGTAAATATAAATGTTACTAATTATATTTGTTATATAATTTGATTTTTTATTTATAAGAATGACCCCATACAGGATGAAAATCTTTTATATTAATGTCTTGTTATAAAAAATAATAGTTCATGTAATTATTTATTCAATTTATATATCTGAACTATTGATATTAAAATATATTATGACAAATATAATAATCATAACGCTTTTTAGTGTGCATATGCATATGGGAACGAGGGTGTGAATCCTACAAAAGGGGTAAATTATGGTTTTAAGCTATTTTTCCAACTTTTTAATTATATTTCTTTGACAATATTCATTATAAAAATTTTAATGTTAATAGTAAAGTTTTATTTATAAATTAAAAATTTATAATTTTTGTAATAAAAATAAAATTTGAAATGGTAAGCCAAATTTTTAAGGTGGTTCGACCAAAATTATAACTTTCATGGACACCTAACTAACCATGAGGAAAACTCAACCAGTAAACAGATTACAAATGAGGTTTTTCCTTTAAATTATTATCTAACCTAATATCTTTTGTAGATTCAACTATAACATAGGCTTTCAAGAGCTCAACACTCGCTTGGGTTTTTGGAGATGAAATAAAACTCAGGCTTTCACAAATGTTAGGCTTCCCATCCCAAAAGAAAAACAAAAACACAACAAGAAACGAATTTCAGCTAAAACTATAAAAAGTTTTTTTGATTGTTGTTGAATTTAAAAAGGCACAAGGAGCTCAAAACCTTCAAAACAATGGAGAAAAAGAAAGCTTTGAAGAATTAAGCATCATTGAATTTTTAATTTAAAGTAGTAATAAGCCATAAGTGCAGCCAAAAAAAATTAATGGCATTAGAATAAAATATAGCCTTTCTTTGAGATTTAAAATTTAGTTCACATCATTAGTCATTTCTTTTACAATGGTTAGGTGTTTATCAAAAAAATTGTTCTAGTCGTTAGAAAGTGAGTGAAACAATTTTCAAAAGTAACATCCAATCAACATTAAATAATTTTAAAATATTTTTCCAAAATGGTAACTATATTGGCATAATAATTGCTAGCTAATTAGACATTTGGTGGGATTGACTGAGCAATTGCATAGGTTTATAGGAGATCTTAATTATTTGATCAAACACTACAAAAGCTAATGTGTTCTAAACATTTGAATGAAACTAGATTTGATTAGGGCCATCCTATGATGTTAGATGAGATCTTGTTCATTCGATTCGTCAATGATAAAATTAGGATTTGATGTTCATCATAGGATTCAAGCAGGAGAGATTTGGCTCATAAGGTCAAGGATAGATAATTTCAAAAGGCAGAAAAACATTAGCCATTTGATGAAGTCTAACGAGAAAAAGACCGTTGGATCGATCAATCGATTATAGTATATGAAGTAGTAACTATCTCATTGACTTATAAAATGGATGATTGGATCTAGTAAGAGAACTTTTTAAAGTTAAAGGTGATACCCACATTGTTATAACAAAAATAAACAATCAGATGGTGCTGAGCATTGTAGATTTTGGATAGAGACTATCACCTGGGGCGTAGTTCAACATTGTTGGAGTGGGAAACACTATGAAAATTATGTGTAACATGAGGACTTTCGAAGATGTCAGTCATCCAATTATTACTCTCACCAAACGATACTTAACTTTGGAACTCTAATGAGAACGAGTGTTATAAATATGGTATGGTCATACATGCATAAAAAAGAGAAAAATTATTGTTCTATCATTATTATCTTGAAGATAATAAAACTTTTCTAAATGTTTCTTAGTAATCACGAATATAAACATTTAAAAAACTTTATATTTGTTATATATGTCATGATATATTATAATATGAACATTTTGTATATATATAATTATTATAAAATTACATAAACTACTATTCTTAATGGTGTAGATATTAATGTGTAAGATTTTCCTCTAATATATTATCATTATTATAAATAAAATAAAAAATCATGTAATAAATATTAATGATAAAAAATATTTTTATCATAAATATTATATTTTAAAGTGTGCAACAGAAGTGGTTTCTTTAATATTGAAATTGTTGGGTTGAAAAGGAGTTAATGGAAATAAAGTTTATGATTCCATAAAATAGAGAGATTGTTTAGAATTGATAAGAGAAAAATAAAGAGAAAATATAATAGAGAAAGATGAGAGATGATTTAATAGAGAAAAAAGAAAATACAGAACATAAAAGAGATAGAATAAATAAATAAATAAAAGATGGAGAGAAATGAGAAAATAAAGAAAGATAGATGAAGTGGTGGGGCTAAGAAGAATGCAAGAAGAGAGATAATCAAGAGACAAATAATACATTTATTATGAGAGAGAGAAGGATGTGAGAGAATGCAAGAGACGTTGATATAAAGAGAAAAAAGCGAGAAATAATTATTTGATGTGTTGTATTTATTATTGTATAAAATTAATAATAATGTTATAAAGTTCTTAGTAATAATTAATTATTAAAATGGTAAATATAATCTATCATTTACAACCATTTAATTTTTTAACATTAACAAATTATTAAAATGATATGTCATTCATTAGATGGACTTCTAAAGAGCTCACTTTTCTAGATACTACTCTCACCTAAGCATACTTAACTTTAATATTCTAATGAGATCTAATACTATAATATAGGTGTGGTCACAGAGTTTAATAAATGAAAAATAATTATTGTTGTGTGATTATTATATTTAAGATAATAAATCCTTTCTAGAATTTTCTTAATCACCAAAAATATGTATTGGGTCACTCTTATGTTTGATAGGTCTAGCATTAAATATTTAGCATTTTGTTCTAATGTGTTCGTTTAGAGTGAAATTTGTTTACATATAAAGAAAAAGCTATACACTTTTGAGATAGTGAATTAGTGGTATTCAAAAGCCCTTGGAGTGTTCAACAAGCTTAAATAATTGAAGACATGCATATCAGCATCGATAATTTTATTTTACAATAAAATAGAATCTCAGCTTATTAATTTTGTAGCATGATGCTTTCAAATTAATTTCACTTCTTATTCAAGCATCTAAATTATTTAATCATCTCCTTAATTTAAGAAGTGGTTTAGATAAAATTTTTATTCTCTTTATTCTTTTCTAGGTTCAAATCCTACTTAAACAACTTATTGATTCAACCTAATTCTATTTTTAAATCATTCTTTCTTTGGATAAATCACTCTTTTGGATTTTGTAAAATTCTATGTTAGTTTGATTTTTAAATCTTGGTTACATAAAAGGATAACTTTATGAAAATTTTCGTAATTAAACAAAAAAATTTAGCCACATCTAATGTTTCCCCAGCGTAAAAGTTTCACACCAAGCTTGGGCCTTACCATAGAGCTTTTGTTTTTTTCCAAATTATATCATAGTTTGATTATTAAATCGTTATTAGATAAAAATAATCCTATGGAAATTTTCATAATTAAAAAATAAAACATTTAATGCCACAACACATGAGGTGCTTGAATGCAAAATACACTAATCAAGCTTAAGCCCGAGCATAAAATTTTCATATTTTTGTAAATTCTATATTATATTTATTGTAAAATATTTATTACATAAAAAAAATCTATTTAATTCTCATAATTAAATAAATAAAAATATTTTATACCACATCCAAAGCTATGCCCCAATGCAAAAGTTTCAAGTCGAGCTTAAGATATAGTATAGGGTTTGGAAAAACAGTTAGATCAAGTCGACCCATTCTAGTTCATCACGAATTCCTAAGTAGGATTTGAAGAGGCATTCGATCGAATTGTGAAGCATTCAAACAAAATGTATGTATGGGGTGTATTAAACAAAAATAAACCTTTAAGACATGAGTCCATCGTACTGATTAAAGGTTAATGACACAAATTGGGAGCCAGCCAATATTTGATTCACAAGTTTCATTCAAGCAAATTTTATGAATACTAAATAAGTTTCTTCTCGTGCAATGTGGGACAATGTTTTTTCTTATAGTCTTTTTCAAAAACTTGCAGTGCTCAACACCATCTGATCCCACATTTTTTTAATCACACGACAAAGATCACCTCCATTTTTAAATAGTGATCTTAATTAATCGAACTGTCCATCTGATAAGTTGCTTTAATGTTTATTTTTTCTTCTTCTATAGTCGATTGATGCGTCTGATGGTCATTATCTCATCCAAATTCATTAGATGGATATTGTTATTTCCTCTTTTTGAAATAATTCATCCTTGATTGAATGACCCAGATCATTCTCATATGAATTCCATGGTCTAAACCAATTCCAATTTTATCATGGATTAATCAAATTAACTAAATCTCATCTAATTTGACCAAATGGTCAAGTTCAAATCTAACTTGACCCATCAGTGCAGAACACACTCACCTTTCAAAACATTTGATAAGATAGTTAAGATCTTTAGTCTACCCCACCTAATTGCTAAATAACTAGCCATTAATATGCCATTGTAGTAGGCAAGTTTGAAGTATATTTTGATTTCCTTTCAAGCTATTTGGATCCTATTTTTTTCATAGTTTTTCACACACTTTCTAATTGCTATGACAAAAATTTTTTATAAATACCAAAGTATTATGAAGGAAATAACGAATGAAAGTGAACAAGAATTTATTGCATCAAAAATGGGGTCCAACTTATCGTACTGGCATAACTTTTCTCTAGAAGAACCTGTTGCCTAGGGCTACTTGAAATTCAAAATTCTTTAAACCATTCTTCTATGCATTTATTTCCTCAATTTTTTTTTCATAATTTATAACTCTTTATGTCTTGTTTACATTAATCAACTAACATAAGAAAATTTTATGTTTTTATAAAAAATTATTTTCATGTTGCACTTTTTTTATTATTTGTTGGGTGGCATGATATTTGTGAAAGCTTGAGTTTAGTCTTACCTCATAAAAAATGGAGTTAGGGTTGGCCTTACAATAACCTAGGTTGTAGTTGAACCTACAAAAGCTCATAGGTTGGAGGTGAACCATAAGCAAAACCTTAAAGTTTTTATTCATTTAGTAATGGTGTTTTTTATACCTCAGTTAGGAGTGGAAGTAGGTTTTACTACGTAACAAAAAATTTTTTTTTGTAACATTTCAAATTTTATTTTCATTATAAAAATTCTAAATATTATATATTTTTTTTAAAAAGATTTCTATAAGCATAAAAAATTTTTGTGACTAATTATTTTAAAATAAATAAAATTAAAAAATATCAAAAATTGTTTAAAAGAGAATTTCACACACTTTTATGAAATTTACATACTCATATTCACATTAATATGCACTTTCAAAAAACAATAAGGTTATTATAAAAATATAATAATATATAATATCAGTGTTTTATTTCTATTCAATTAATAAAAAAATCACATAAATTATTATTTTTTTATAATGTAGGTATTAATATCTATTTTTTTCTTTCATTATGTCATCATTCTTCTAAATAAAAAATCTCTTACGTAATAAATGTAAATAATAAAAAATACATTTGTTATAAATGTTATATATTAAACTATATAACTCAAGAGAATTGCTAAATTATTTTAATTGATGGGTTACAAAAGAGAAATTAGGGATGGAGATAACTATTCTAGAAGAAAGAAACAAAGACACAAATTTATAATAAGAAAATAGCAAGAAATGATAATAGACAAAGATGAAAGAAGATTTAATAAAGAGAAAAAGAAAAGGGAAAATGTCCAAAAGATAGAGAGAATAAATAAGTAAATGAAAGTGATAGAGAAATAAGAAAGTAAAGAAAGATAAAAGAAGAAAGGGTAGGAGAAATATAAGGAGATAACAAATAAAATAATAAAAAGAGAATGATAATAAGAGAAAAAAGAAAGTGAGAGGTTATATGGCTCATTGAGATAGAAAAGTTAAAAAAATAATTTAATAAAAATTCGAAATATTTCTAATATTAATATAGTATTATTTTATTATTTCTTAAATATTAAAAAATTATTAGATTAAAAAATAAAAATTATTCTAACATATTATCTTTATATAATGTAATATAAATAATAATTTTATGTAATACTTAAAATTAATTATATAATTTAATATTTTTTAATATTTTATAATATAATATTATTTTATTTAAAACATTTTTTATAAATCAATAAATACTATTGCAAGTATAAATTAATGAAAATTGATATAAGTTATTTTTCTAAATACTAAAAAATTTTGAAATTATTATTTCATTATCTAATATGATAAGTCATATTCATTGTTTTATAAAATTGACAATAATATTATAAAACTATTATTCATAATTAAATACAAAGTAGTAATTCTAAACTATCATTTATAATAATTTATTTTTTAACATTAACATGCTATTAAAAAATATCATTCATTAGAAAAAGGAATATGAAAAAATATTTGCAACTAAAGGCCTTCTTAAGAGGTCACCTACCCTAATAACACTCTTACCCAAGCATGCTTAGCTTTGGAGTTGTAATGAGATGTTGTGCAATAATTCTCATATTATTGCACATGCATAAAAAAGAGAAAAAATTCTAGTGGTTAGATTTTGTGTTGAAGATAATGAGCCATTTATAAAATTTTCAAAATTATCAAGCATATGCTCTTTTAAAAAATTATATCCTTATTTATATATCATAATTTATTGTAATATAAATATTATATTTATAAAATGTTAATTAATAATAAATAAATAAAATATTATTTTTGATAACATAGATATTAAATAATCACTACAATTTATATTCTAATATATATTATTTATGATAAATATAACATAGATATTTTTTATAAATTTGTTGTTAAAAATAAGCACTACAATTTTAATTATAAAATATCATTTAAAATAAATGAATTTTTGAACATTAATATATTATTAAAATCAATTGTTGTTCATTAGAAAAAACACTATTATGAAAACATATGTGCAACATAATAACTTCTCTATTGGTCACCCATTCAAGTAGTACTCTAGCCCAACTATGTTATACTTTGTAGGTTTAATAAGATCCATTACTATAATATTGATTTGGTCATGCATTCATAGAATAGATAAAATTATAATAATGTGATTCTATTGTTGAAGATAATTAACCTTTTTATAAAACTTTCTAAAATATCAAGCATATAACATTTAGGGAAATTTAGTCTTATATATGTGATAATATAACTTGATATTAATATTTTGATCATATTAAATTAAGAAAAATTATCTAAACCATTATTTTTAATTATATAATATTTAATTTGATTTTGCAATCATTCTTATAAATGAAAATTTTAAAATTTGTAATAAATATAAAGAATAAAATATATATTTATTGTAAACATTATACATTAAACTATGCAACATGAAATATTGCATTAATAATATTAATTGATTCCTCAAAAAATGATAATAGAAATGAAGATAATTGTTATGCAAAAGCTAGAGAAAGACATGGATTGATAAGAGAAAAATAATGAAAAAATGTAATAGAGAGAGCTGAGAGATAATTTAATTAAAATAAAAGAAAAAAGAGTACATAAAGGAGATAAAGAGACCAAATAAGTGAAACTGGGAGGAAAATTAGATAGTAGGGAAAGATAAAAGAGGGAGAGGTGCCAACAAAAATTCAAGAGATAGAGAATGTTGAGACAAATAAAAGAATAGAAATAACAAAGAGAAAGTAATGGGAGAATGTAAGCAATATTGAGATAAAGAGAGAAAAGTGAGAGAAATAATAAAATAAAAGTTAAATAAAAAGGTTAACTTATAATATTGATAAGAAATAAAAATTAAATCATTTATAATATTTAATAATAATAAAGTATAAAAATATTTAAGGTTTATTGTTATTTTAGAATGTTACAAATATTTAAAAAATATTTTTAATATTAATTAAATAATAAATAATATAATTTTTTGATATATTATTTTTATGTAATATAATAGATATAATAAGTATAAAAAATATTTAACTCTAATGATATAATTTTATAATTCTAATATTTTATGAAATAATATTACAATATTTAAAAAATTATATATACATTAAATATGTACAATTATAAAAATAAATTAGTTCAAGTTCTTTATGTTTAATATAAATTATTTTGAAAAACACTAAACCATTTTAAGACTAATATTTTCTTATATAATATGGTGCATCACACTTTTATTATATAAACCTAACATTATATTATAAATTTATTAATATTAACTAATTACTAAATTGGTAATTATAAACTATCGTTTATGATAATTTAATTTTGTAACATTAACATGTTATTTAAATCAATTGTAGTTCAATAGATAAAGCAATGCTATAAAAAATTGGTAGATCATTTAGACTTCTCAAGCATATGAAACTTATTAGTTCTAATGAGATCCAATACAATAATACTGGTGTTGTCACAAATGCGAACAAATTACAAAGAATCATTATTGTGGTACTATTGTCTTAAAGATAATGAACTATTTCTATAATTTTCTAAATTTTCAAACATATTTGTTTGGACACCCTTATTTTTATGGGTCATGCTTTAAATATTTAACAGTTTATTTTGTAGGGTAATTTAAGTGTGAAATATGTTTACTTATAAAGAACAAGCTATATATTTTGAATTTGATGAACTAGTAGTCTTTAATGCATCTTGGAGTATTTAGTAAGCTTATAAGATTGAAGGCATGTGCACTAACTATGATAAGAATTTATTTTATGATGAAATAGAATGTCTTTTTTATTTAAGGCTCTCTCCTTTTGTATCAATTTTAGATCACATTAAGGTTTCTAAATTGTCTAATAATCTCCTTGATTTAGGAAACAATTAAGAATTAATTTTTTAATCTCTTAATTCTTTTCTTTATTTAAATCCTACTTAAATCATTCATTGATCTAACATTATTTTATTTTTGAATCATTCTATGATTGATTAAATCGTAATTTTTTATTATTGCCAAATTCTAATTTAGGCAAATTATTAAATCTTTATTATTTGAAACAAATAATTCTTTTAAAAATTTCACAACTAAATAAATAAAAAAAATTTATATCACATCTCAAGTTGTGCACAAAAGCAAAAGCCTCGGACCAAGGATAGGAACGAGAGAATGGCTAGGAAAAAAGTTGGATCTAGATTGGCTCAAACAACTCTATTCCACAAGGAATTTTTATATTAGATGGGGAAATGCATTAGATCAAACTAAGATACACTTAAACCTAATATAAGCACGGGACTGGTCGAATATAGATAAAATTGTAAGATACAAGTTTGCTAAAGTTATTATATCCTGAGCATACAAATGGGGAGACAACTAATATTTTTTTCGTAGGATAGACCCAGGTGAATCGTTATAAAGACTAAATATGTTTCTTCTTCTGCAATGTTAGAAAATGTCCTTTGTGATGGTCTCCATAAAAAATCAACAACACTCATGACTATTCGATGCAGCATTTTTGGAATTATATGGTGGAGATTGCCTCAATCTTTAAATAGATATCTTAATTAATCTTAACATAAATTTTATAAGTAGAATTGATGGTAAATACTTTATCTAATATAACTGATTGATCAATTCAATAGTAATATCTTATCCAACTTTGTTGGTCAACTATTTTTGTTTCAATTTTTTGAAATAAACTATCTTTGATCTAATGACCAATATCTCTCTCATTTGAATCCTACAGTCTAAATCTAATTCATTTTTTACCATTGATTAATCGAATGATCAATATCTCATTAGACTTCATTGTATGGCTATGATAAAAAACTACTTAACCTAGCCATCGAAAACTCATCTACCTTTAAAGAGTTTGATCGAAAGAAATGAAATCTCCTCTATGCATATCCAACACCTCTAGTCACCCTCTTAAAGTAAATAATACAAGCCATTATCATGCCATTATAGTAGTTATTTAAGAATAGTTTAAGTTCTTTTTAAGCTATTCTAAATCTACTTTTTTAACATCTTTTCACTCACTTTTTAACCACTATGACATTTTTTTGTAAAAACCTAATCATTGTGAATGGAATTACTAATAAACTTGAACAAGATTTTAAAATATCAAAAAATGGCTACATCAAATTTTACTAGTATAAATTTCCTCTAACTGCACCTATGACATATGGCTATGCGAAATTCAAGATACTTCCAACTAGGCCTAATTCTTTTAAGCTTTCTTTTTATCAATTATTCTCTTAATTTGGAGTGCTTCATGTCATTTTTCATTCATCAATAAGAATAGGAACAATTTTACATTTTTATCAAAAATTTTTTTGTTACAATTTTTTTTCTTTTTGGTTGGATGGCCTAGAATTTGTGAAAGCCTAAGAACGATTTAACCTCATAAATATCAAGTTTGAGATGAGCTCATAAAAGCCTAAGTTATAATTAACCTACAAAAGCTAATAGGTTAGGGGTAAACAATAATGAAAAATCTCTCCTTGTAATTCATTAACTAATGGAGTTTTTTTCCTTCTATTGGAGGTTAATGCAAATCCTAATTTGAATGAAAGTCCTAAAAATTTTTTCACACCTTTTCAACATTTATTTTTGTTATGAAAATTATAAATTATTAAATTTTTTAATCAAATTCTTTTATAAAAGTAAAATTATTTTTACAGTGAATCTTTGAAGATAATTATATTACAAAAAAAAAAATAGAAATGATTTAAAACAATAATTCACCCCCATTTGTGAGATTCACATGCTCATTTTCACATCAACATGTAATTTTTTAAAAATTTAAGCTTATTATATATGTCCTAATATGTTCTAATATCAAAATTTTTTTTATATAAAATTAATAAAAAGATTACATAAACTATAACTATTGTTAAAATAGATGTTAATATATATATATATATATATATATATATATATATATATATATATATATATATATATATATATATATATATATATATATATATATATATATATTCTTTTAGTGAGTTGTAATTTCTAAAAAGAAAATATTAAATTGTGTAACAAATATAAAAAATAAAATTATGTAACATTAGAGATTTTCTAAATAAAATTAATTGATGGGCTAAAAAAGTGATAATAGAGTTGGAGGTAAGTGTTCTATGAGAGAGAGAGAAAGTCATGGATTGAAAAGAGCAAAATAAAGAAGGAAAAAGTAATAGAAAGAGATGAGATATGATTTACTAAAGAGGAGAAAAAAGAAAGAACTTAAAGGAGATAGAAAGAATAAAAAGTAAATAAATAAGAAAAAAAAATGAAAGTAGAGGAAGATAGAGGAGAAAGAGAGGCAAAGAAAATATAAAGTGATAAAGAATGAAAACACAAATAGAGAATGATAATAAGATAGAGAAGAAAGTGGGAGAATATGAGAGACATTGAGATAAAGAGAAAAAATATGACAAAAAGTTAAATTTTAATTAAATTATAATACTTATTAAATATGACAACTTAATGAAATAAAATATTTGATAATGTGGAAATATATATAATATTAGTGGTTTATTATTATTTTAAAACATTTCAAATTTTTAAAGAATATTTTCACTATTAAATTAATATTATTTTTTTGTTATTTGAAATTTTAAAAAAATATTTAATGTATAACAATATAGTTATACTAATCGATGATCTTTTATGACATAATATATATAATAAATATAAAAAATATTTGAAATTAATGTAACAATTTTAAATTTGTAATATTCTGTAGTATAATGTTATTATAATTAAAAAATTATATACAAATCATATGTATATGAGAGATTTCTTAAATATTGTTAATTAATCGGATAAAAAAAGATAATGCGAAATGATATAACTAGTTTGTAAGAGAGAGAGAGAGAGAGAGAAAAGTTATAAATTTATAAGAGCAAAAAAGAGTGAAAATTAGTAGTAATGATTGATGAAAGTTGCTTTAAGGATGAGAAAAGAAAAGAAATAACATACAAGAGATAAGAAAGACAATTAAATAACTCAAAGTGAAAGAGAAATTAGAAAGTAAAGAGTGATATAATAGAGTACGAGGTACCAAAAAACATAATATGGAGAATGAAGAAACAAGTAAAACATGATAAAAAGACATAATAAGAAGTGAAAGAGTGTGACGATATTGAGATAAAGAGAAAGAAGTAAGAGAAGTAATTAAATACAAGTTATTTTTTAATGTTAGGCTAATAAAATTTATTAAATATAATAACTTTATATTGCATAATATTTTAAAATAACGAAATATATAAAATATTTATTCTTTATTATTATTATTTAGAACATTATAAATATTTTACGAAAATTTTATTTACTAATATTATATTTTTTAAACTTAATATTGAAAAGGTTAGTCAAATAAAAAGTAACAAAATTTTTTTAATACATTATATTTATATGCCAAAGTTTGGATAATAAATATAAATAATATTTAATATTAATGACACTTATTTTTTATTTTTAATAATATATAATATAATATTACTATATTTAAAAATCTTAATATAATATATGTAGCATTATAAAAACTCTTAATTCTAAATTATTACAACTAATATAAGTTAATTTTCTAAACATTAAAATATATTAAAGTTACTATTTTATTATGTCATATGTTGTGTCACATTTATTATTAAATAAAATTGATAATAATATTTTAAATTTATTATTAACAATTAATTACAAAAATGGAAATTATGAAAAATAATTTGTAATAATTTTATTTTTAATTTGAACATGTTATCAAATCAACTATTGTTGTTAAATAAAGCATTATTATGAAAAAAATATGTGCAACATGAGGAGATCTGAAAAGGTGACCTATCATAATACTACTCACACTGAAGCATGCTTAACTTTTGAGTTCTAATAAGATCTAGTGCTACAATACTGGTGTGATCAAAGCTGCATACAAACGATAAAATTTTACTTGTTATTATGTTCTTTAAGATTAATCATTTTTTAAAATTTTCTAAATTATCGAAAATTTATACTTTTGGAAAAACATTATGCTAATATATATGTCATAAACATTCTAATATCCTTATTTGATTTATGTATAATGAAGAAAGAATCATGTAAACTATTATTTTTTATAATTTAGATAGTAAAACATAATATTTTCTTCTATTATGTTATCGTTCTTATAAATAAAGTTAAATATAATATTTATACATATATCATAGATATTACATGTTAAGCTATGTAAATAAGAGAAATTTTTAATATGATTAATTGATGGGCCAAAAAAGAGATAACAGAGATGAAGATAATTATTTTGTAAGAAAGAGATAGGCATATATCAATAAAAAAAGATAAAGAAGGAAATAATTGTAAGAAAGATGAGAGATAATTTAATGAAAATAACAAAAAGAGAGAACAAAGACTAGATGAAGAGAATAAATAAAAAAGATAAGAAAAGAGAGAGAGAGAATCGAGAAATTATAAAACAATAAAGGAGAGAGTGGCCAAAAAAATTTAATGAGATAGAGAATAAAAAAAAATAAAAAATGATAATAAGAGAGAGAAGAAAGTGAGAAAATATGGGTGATATCGAGAAAAAGAAAAAAAATAAGAAAAATAATTAAATAAAATTTTAATTTTAAATATTTAACTTATTTTTTTATTAAATATAATAAGTTAATCATATGAAATATTTAATAATAATAAATAAATAAAATATTTTTATGTTTCTTATTAATTTAAAGAATTATCATTTTTTTTAAAATATATTGAAAGTTAATTTAATATTTTTTTTATTCATACTTTCATTTTAATAGTTAGTTAAATAATGAATAATATAGCTATTCTAATATGTTATCTTTATATAATGTAATTTATATAATAAATATAAGTAATATTTAATATTAATTGAATAATTTATTATTTTTCATGTTATATAATATTTTATTGCTTTTAAAAAATTGAATACATAACACATACATAATATTATGAAGATAAATTAAATCTATTTAATATAACTATATATATCTTTTGGTTCAACATTAAGAAATATTAAAGTTATTTTTTAATTATATCATACGATGTGTCATGTTTATTATTATATGAAATATATAATAGTGTTATGAAGTTATTATTAACAATTATTAACAAAAATGGTAATATAATTTTTTAACATTATCGTGTTAATCAAATTAGTTGTCATTCATTAGAACAAAAATTCTACAAAATATATGTGTAACATGAGAACTTCTCTAGAGGTCACCTATCCCAATATGACTCCCATCCATGAATTCATAAGTAAGCCTTAAAGAAATGTATCATTATAATGCCGGTGTGGTCACACAAGTGTAAAAATGAAAAAAAGTCATTATTTTGTGATTATTCTTTAGAAGATAACAAACTATTTCTAAAATTTTTGAAATTATCAAGCATATACACTTTTAAAAAAACTTCTACATATTATATATGTTATGATATATTATAATATCAATTTGTTTGTAAAATTAATAAAAAATTACTTAAAGCAGTTATTTTTAATATTGTACATATTAATACTTGATTTCTACCATAATGTTAACATTCTTACTAAAAAAATTAACTAATAAATATAAATGATAAAATATATATTTATCATAAATATTATATGTTAAAGTATGTAACATAAGTAATTTGTTAAATATTATGAATTGATGGGTTGAGAAAGAGAAAATAGAAACAGAGAACTATTTTATAAGAGTGAGAAAGTCACAAATTAGTATAAGAAAAATAGAGATGAAAATAATAATAAAGTGAAAAAAGAGATGCTTTAATGAATAAGAAAAAAGAGTTAGCATAATGCATTATGACAGAATCCATAAATAAGTGAAAGAGTGAGAGAAATGACAAAATATAGAATGAAAGATAAGAGAGGTCAAGAAAAATATAATATAGAGAATGAAGAAAAAATTAAGAGAATGAAAAGAGAAAATGAAGTGGAATATTATAGAAATTGAGATAAAAAGAAAAAAGTGATAGAAATAGTGAAATACAAGTTTAATAATTAAACTGATAATATTTATTCAATTTAACTAGTTAATCATATACGATATTTAATAGTAATAAAATATAAAAAAATAATGATATATTATTACTTTAGAATATTAAATATTTAAAGAATAATTTAAATTTTAATTTAATAATATTTTGTTCATACTTCAAATTATAAAAGTTGACAAAATAATAAATATTACCACTATTCTAAATATATTATTTTTATAGAAGATAATATACATAATAAATGCAAAAATTATTTAACATTAATGATACAATCTTTTGTTTTCTAATATTTCATAAAATAATTTTACTATATTTAAAAAATTCTACACTTATTATATATATAATTTTTTTAAAACAAATTAATTCTAACTTATTTGTTTTAATATAAGTAATTTTTCTCAATATTAAACTATATTAAAAATTTTATTTTGTTATAACATATGATGTGTCATATTTATTGTTATCTAAAATCTACAATAATAATATAATTTTATTAATAATAATTAATTACTAAATTACTAATTATAAACTATCAACCGTAATAACAGGGACTTTTTAAGAGATCACCCAACCCAATACAACTCTTACCCAAGCATGCTTAACCATTGAGATTTAGTAAGATATGGTACTATAATATTGGTGTGGCCACAAATGCATACAAATGAAAAAAATCATAGTTATGTGATTCTTGTCTTAAAGATAATGATGTATTTCAAAATTTTTCTAAATCATCCAACGCACGTGTTGGGTCACCTTTGTGTTTTATTGATCAAGCCTTGAAGTTTAGTGTTTTATTCAAATGTGCTTGTTTAGTATGAAAAAATTCTACAAGTAAAGAGAAAGCTTTGCATTTTGAACATGGTCAGTTGGTAGTCTTCGAAGAACCTTAGAGTATTCGGTAAGCTTCAAAGATTGAAGACAAGCACATAAGCTCTAATAAAGTTTTATTTTATTTTGAAATAGAGTGTTAACTTGTTGATTTTAACGAAATCTCCTTTCAAATCTGATACAAATCATATTTAGCCATCAAAAAAGTCTAATCATCATCTTATTTCATAAATAAAATAGATGTAATTTTTCCTTCTCTTAATTAATTTCTTGGCTCAAATCCTACTTAAATCATTCATTCATTCAAATAATTATATTTTTAAAACATTTTTTTTTTGTTAAATTATACTTTTACTTTTTTGCCAAAATCTATTTTAGGATGATTGTTAAATCTTGATTACAAAAAAAGAATTATTTTAAAATTTTCATAATTAAATATATAAAAAAAATTTATACCACATCCTATGCTATTCCCAAGTGACGTAGTCTCAGGCCAAGCTTATGCCTGAGCCCTTTTGTATTTTTGCTAAATTCTATGTTAGATTATTGTTTGAATCTTGATTAAATCAAAAACATAATTCTATTAAAATTTTAAAAATTAAATAAATAAGAAAACCTAATGATACATCAATTGCTTTACCCGAATGCAAATTCTTAGGATAAGCATAAGCCTCAGCATCTAGTTAACAATACCAATCAGATCCAAGTGTGGTCAACCTATTCTAGTTCATGACAAATTCTTAAACCAGATAGGGAAATGCTTTGGATAGAACTGGGAATCATTCGGAGCACATATAAGTATTTGATGGGTTTAATAAGGATAAAGAGGTAAGAAATGAGTCCTAGGTAACACCTAGGTTAATGCTTATAATGGCCAAATAAATTTCCTTTCCTGCAATGTGGAACTATGTCCCATTATGGTAGTCTCCATCCCAAATTGGCAAAATTGATCATCATACAATCAGACATTTTTGAGATCAAACATTGGATATTGCCTACGTATTTAAATAGTGATCTCAATTGATCCAACTACCCATTAAATAAGCTAGTCAGAAGGTTTCTACTTCATTTGTTGTAACCAAATCATCCATCTGATGGTCATTATCTCATTCAACTTCATTTTAATGACTTTTTATTTTCATTGAGTTGACCCAAAAAAAAAGCAACTGGATCCAATCATTTAAAACTCATGCACTTTAACAACTTTTGATCAAACTATTAAGATCTCCTCTACGTCGATCCATTTGTTCCAGTAAGATAAAGAGAAAAAAAATTAAGCAAATAATTAAATAAAATTAAAATCATAATTGATATACTTATAATATTAATTAAATATTTAAAGTTAATCATCTATAATATTTAAAAAATGATAACATATAAAAAATATTTTAATTTTAGAATTATTTTGTAATTCAACAAATATTCAAAGAACATTTCACAATTAATTTATCATTTTTTTATGCATACCAAAAAATTAAAAATGTTAATTAAGTTATAAGTTTTATACTTATTCTAATATATTATATTTATGTTATGTATATAAAAAATAAATATTCATAATACTTAACATTAATAATGTAATTTTTGTTTTTTAAAATTATAACATATAATATTAGTGTATTTTAAAAATTTTACACACATTACATATTGATAGTCCTTTTCTTGATTTAGTAAATGAATAGGATTAATTTTTAATTATCTTAATTCTTTTCTAAGTTCAAATCCTAATGAAGCCATTCGTTGGTTTAAGATAACTCTATTTTCAAAAACAAGTTTTTTTTGGTTAAATCTTACTTTTATAGTTTTTCCAAATTTTTTGTTAAGTTTATTATTAAATCGTGATTATATCAAAAAAATAATTTTGTGGAAATTATCATAACTAAATAAATAAATAAATTTTATGTCACACCTCAAGCAATATTATTATAAAGTTATAAAAAAAAATTAATTAAAAAATGATGATTATAAACTATCATTTATAATAATTTAATTTTTTTAATATTAAGATTTCATTTAAAAATATTTTCATTGATTAAAAAAGGGATGTTATGAAAAATTGGTAGAACATTAGGACATTTTACAGGGCCACTTATCGCAATAGTACTCTAACCTAAGCATATTTAACTTTGGAGTTCTAAAGAAATCAAGTGATATTGTGCTATTGTTGTCGCACATGTATATAAATGACATAGAATTGTAGTTGTGCAATTATTGTAACGAACGTAATGAAGTATTTCTAAAATTTTTTAATTATTAAACATATGTGTTGGGTCACCCTTATGTTTGATGGTCAAAGCCATAAATATTTATCTTTTTTAATCTATTGGGCTTGTTTAGTGTGAAATAGGTTTACTTCTAAAGAACAAGTCATGCACTTTGAAAATGGTGAACTAATAATCTTCAAGCATCTTCAAGCATTATTCAAGTTTCAAAGATTGAAGAGATGTGCATCAACTTTAATAAGATTTTATTTTACTTCAAAATAAAATATTAGTTTTATTAATTTGAATGAGCAATCCTTGCCTATTAATGAATTTGATGATTCTATATTATTTAATCAACTCCTTAATTTAGCAAATGTATTGGATTTAATTTTTCAATTTCTCAATTCTTTTATTTATTTAAATCCAACTCAAAGCATTCATTGTTTTAACATAATTCTATTTTTAAATCATTCTTTCATTGGTTAAATAATACTTTTTTATTTCTACGAAATTATATGTTAAGTTGACTATTATATCTTAATAATAATAAAATTTAAAAAATTACTTATATAAAAAAAATTATGTCAATTCCCAACCTGTGCTTGAATTCAAAAGTCTTCGACTTGCCTTAAGCCAAAGCATAGTGTTTAAAGGAAAGCAGATCATGATTGGGTCAATCAATTCTAGTTCATGAAAAATTTCTAATTTGAATGGAGAAAGGCACTAGATCAATCCAAAAGCATTTGAACAAAATATATGTAACTGTTTGGCCGAACCCAATTAAACATTGAAGGTACAAGTGCACATGAGTTATTAAAGCTCAAGCACACAAACAGGGAGCCAGCCAATATTTCTTTTGTTAGTTACATGAAGATGAATGCTTATAAAGTTCAAATAAGCTTACTTTCCTACAATGTGGGACTATGTCTCTTATGGGAGTCTCCATCCATAACTAACAGTGTTTAGCAACATCTTATCATACATTTTGGTAATCATATAGTAGGAAAAGCCTCTAATAAAAAATAACGATCTTAATCAATCCAACTATCAATTTCATAAGCTAATCAGATGATTATAGTTTATTTATTGTAACTAATTCAGCCATTCGATAGTCATCATCTTGTCCTAATTCATTGGATGACTACTTTGTTCTACTTTTTGAAAACATCTATCCTTGATCTTGTCACCAAGATCTCTCCCATTTAATCTTATTACCAAGATGTAATCCAAATTTTTTTGATAATTAATTAGATGATCCATTTCTCATCTACGTTGGACAAATTAACCTTGTTCAAATACGACCTAATCCAACAGTATAGAACTAATCTACCTTTACATTAATTGATCAGACAGTTGACATCTCCTTTGTGTTGATCGAACGAGTGGTGAATCTAGCCTACAGGGTAAATAACTTCCCATTATTATGTTATTTTAGCATCCTTGTTGGAAGAATATTTTAAGATGTTTTAAAGCAATTTGGAAGCTATTTTTAAAAGATGGGTCACATCATATTCTGATGACATAAAAATCAGCTTACAACAACTATGCCTTCCGACTACTTGAATCTCCAAATTCTTCCAACTATGCCACATTTATTTTAACTTTCATTTTCTTGATTCTTTTCACAATTTTGAGCCCTTTGTGCCTTTTTGTAATCATCAATAATCATAAGAAAATTTTGATGTTTTTATTGTAAATTTATTTCTTGGGATTTTTTTTGGGTTGTGTGGCTTGACATTGTTTAAATCCTTAGATTGGTTTAACATCATAAAAAATTGAGTTAGTTATGGCCTACTAAAAGAAACAGTTATAGTTGAACCTATAAAAGCTACTAAGTTAGAGGTAAATTGTAAGCAAAAAGCTCAAGTCGAAACCCTTTAACTGGTGGGGCTATTTCAAAACAAAGTTGGGGGTAGATGTTGGTTCTAGTTTGAAGCAAACCACCTTAAACTTTTGTTGTATATTTGAAACTTATATTTTAATTATAAAAATTATGTATTATTATATTTGTATGACTATATTTTTTATAAACATAGGAAATATTTAAAATATAGTTAAAATAAAAAATTCTTAAAAATAGTTTAAAACCATACTTCACCACATTTTCTTGGTCTCACACACTCATTTCACTTCAATATGCACTTTAAAAAATTATGCTTATCATCAGTCATAATATATTCTATTATCAATAATTTTTTAATATAAAATTAATTAAAAATTATATAAGCTTTTTTTATAACATAGATATTAATATATAAAATTTTCTTTTATTATATTATTATACTTATAAAAACTACCAAATTTTGTAATAAATATAAATAATAAAAATAATATTTTAAATAAATATTGTTTATTAAAATATGAAAAAAGGTCAAAGATTTCTTAAATATTATTAATTGAAGGGATATTAAAAACATAATAGTTATAGAGATAATTATTCTAAAAGAGAAAGAGAAAGAAATGGATTCATTAAAGAAAAATAAAGGGGAAATACTAATAGATAGTGAAGAGGTAAGATTTAAAAAAGAAGGAAATAAAAAAAAAAGTAGATGAGATAGAGAGAATAAATAAATAAATGAAGGAGATAAATGAGAAAGTAGGAAAAGATAGAAAAAGAGAGGCCAAAAAAAGTATAAAGAGACAAACAATAAAGACACAAATATAGAATGCTAGTAAGAGGGCAGGTAGTGAGTGAATGCTATAGACATTAATATCTAAATATAATAATTTAATCAAATATAATATTTAATAATCATAAAATATAATAAATATTATTTCTTTTATTTTTATTTTTGAATATTTTTAAATTTTAAAGAATATTTTGGTTATTTATTTAATATTTAAAATTAATGATATAATTTTAAATTTTTAATATTATATATTATAAAATTACAATATTTAAAAAGTTTTATTAAAATTGATAATAATGTTATAAAATTTTTATTAATAATTAATATCTTAAATTATATTATCAATTATCATTTATAATAATTTAGTTTTTCAACATTACCATGTTAATAAAATAAACTATCATTAATCACAAAAAGGAATATAAAATAATATTTGTAATAAGATGACTTCTCACAAGGTCACCCATCCCAATACCACTCTTAGCAAAGCAGCCTTAACTTTGGAGTTCTAACGATATCAAGTGCCATAATACTCGTGTGGTCTCACAAGCATACAATAGTAAAAAAGCTTATATGTTTCTATCATTGTGTTTAAGATAGTTAACCATTTCTAAAATTTTAAAACTTATGAAGCATATATAGTTTTAAAAAATTCATCATCATCATATAAGTCATAATATATTTTAATATCAATACTTTATTTGAATAAAAATAATAAAAAATAATTACATAAACTTTTATTTTCTATAATATAGATATTTGTACATAGGATTTTAGTTTATTATGCTGTAAATCTTATAATTAAAAAATTAAAAATAATTGATAAAAAATTAACTAAATGAACAATAAATAATGGAGATAGAGTAACTATTATATAAACAAAAGAGTCACAAAATGATAACAAAAAAAATAGTGAAAATAATAATAAAAAAGACTAATGAGAGTTGATTTAATGACGAGAAAAGGAAAAGAAATAAAGTATATGAGATAAAAAAATAATGGATAAAAATATGAAAAAAAAAATAAAAATAAGAAAGTAAAAAATGATAGAAAAGAGTTGGAGGCTAAGAAAAATATAAGATAGTGAATGAAGAGATAAACAAAAGAATGAGAAAAAGAGATAGTAGACAGTGAGGAAATATGAGAGATATTTTGATGAAGAGAAAAATGGAGAGAAATAATTAAATAAAAGTTTAATCTTAATAAGTAACATATAATATTTGTTAAATATAAAACATTAATCATTAATAATATTTTCTAATAATAAATTTTCAAAATTATTTAATGATAAAATTTTTTATTTCTAATTATATATAATATAATGCTACAAATTTTAAAAACTTTTATATATAGTATATATTTATTATTATAAGTAATACTTAATTGATATAAGATATTTTACTAAATATTAAAATATAATAAAATTACTAATTTATTATATCATATGATGCATAATATTAATTATTATATTAATTTGATAATTATATTACAAATTTATAGTTAAAAAATTAATAACTAAATTGAAATATATAAATTATAATTTATACAAAATTTATTTTTTAACATTAATATGTTATTCAATTCAATCATGGTTTTTTTAAAAAAATGATTATTATGAAAAAATATATTAAACATTAGGACTTCTAACAAGGTCACCCATTCAGATACTACTGTTGCCCAAGCATGCTTAACTTTATAGTTCTAAAAAAAATCCAGTGCTGTGGTACTAGTGTTCTCACACATGTATACAGATGATATAAAATCATAATTGTGTGATTATCATAAAGAAGATATTTAACCATTTCCTAAAATGTTCTAAATTTTCATGAATATGTGCTTTAAAAAAAGTTTATTCTTATATATGTGTCATAATATAATCTAATATTAAAATTTTATTTATATAAAATTAATAAAAGAATTACATAAACTTGTAATCTTTGATGTCAACATTACCAAAAGATTTTTTATTATTATTTCATTCGTATTAATAAAAATGAAAATTATATAAAAATTAAAAACATACAGCATGAGAGATTTTTTTAATGTCATTAACTTATGGGTTAAAAAAGAAATAATAGATATGGAGATAATTATTCTAAGAGAAAGAAAATGTCACAAAATGATTAGAGGAAAATAAAAGAAAAATAGCAATAGAGAAAGATGAGAAAAAATTTAATGGAATGAAATTAAAAAGAGAAAACATAGAAGAGATAGAGAGAATAAATAAGTGAAAGAGATAGAAAAAAGAAAAGTAGAGGTATAAATTAAAGTTAAATAACAATAAGAGAAAAGAATGTGAGAGAATTTTAATAACATTAACATAAAGGGAGAAAGGGATGCAAATAATTAAATAAAACCTAAACCTTAAAAATGAAACTTATAATAATTAATAAATATAATAATTAAAAAATATATAATATTTTTTATTAATTAAATATAAATAGTATTTAAGGTTTATTATAATTTTAAAATATCATAAATATTTGAAACTAATTTAAAATATTTATTTAAGTAAATTATATATATATATTAAAAAATTAAAAAATAATAAATTATATAATTAGTCTAATAAAGAAAATGCAGATAAATGGTATTTAGCATTTACTATATAATTTTAAGCTTTTAATATTTTCTAATAAAATAATAAATTTAAAAATTCTATTCACAACTATATATACTACTATAAAAATAAATTAATTGTAATTTATTTTAATTTATATATTTTGTTTTTCCAATGTTAAACTATACTAAATATTTTTTTATCATATGCTGTGTAAAATTTATTAATATGTGAAATTTTTAATAATGATATAAAGTGAATATTGATATTTAATTAGTAAGATATAAATTTTTAAATATCATTTATAATACTTTAAATTTTTAACATTAAAATGTTATTAAGATCAATTTTCTTTCAATAAGAAAACAATTACTATAAACAGTTGATGTAACATGAGGACCTCTCAAGAGATCACCAATCATAATGCAACTCTCACCTAAGTATGCAAGCTTTGGAGCGCTATTGAGATCCAGTGTTATAATGATATTATTGTTGCACATGCATATAAAGGTAAATAATTGTAGCTACGTGACTATGGCCATGAAGATATTGAATCATTTCAAAAATTTTCTAAATCATTGAACATATCCTCTTTTAAAAAGTTTTATGTTTATTATATATGTCATGATATATTTTAATATAAATAATTCATTTATATAAAATAATTAAAAATATTTTGTAAACTCTTGTTTTCAATAGTGTAGACGTTAATAAACAAGATTTTCTTCCCTTAGAATGTCATTCTTTTAAAGAAATTAAATTACATAGTAAATATAAAGGACAATATATATTTATCAAAAATCTTATATATTAAAATATGTAACAAAAGAGATTTTATAAATATTAAAAGAGATTTTATAAATATTATTAATTGATAGTTTGAAAAAGCGATAATAAAAATAGTCATTGATTGATAAAAGAAAATACAGAGAAAAATAATAATAATAAGAGATGAGAGAAGATTTAATGAAGTATAAAAAAGAGATACCATAGTTGCAATAAAGAAAATAAACAAAAAAGCCTAAGAAATAGAAAAACAAGGAAATAGAGAATGATAGATGAGAAGGGGATGCCAAGAAAATTATAACAAAATGCAAAATGAAGAGATAAATAAAATAATAATAATAAGACATAAAGAATTGAGTAAATATGTGAGACATAGACATGAAAACATTAGGAGAAAAAATTAAATAAAAATTAATTCTTAATATATAAAATAATAAAATATATGAAATATAAGAAGTGTATCATATATAGTATTTAATAAAAATAAAATATAAATAATATTTATGGTTTAAAATCTATTTAAAACAATAAAAATATTTAAGAAATTTTAATATTATTAATTTCACATTATTTGTTTCATACTTAAAATTAAAAATGTTAATTTAAAAATTTATACAATAACTATTAAAATATGTTATCTTTATATGATTTCATATAGATAATAAATATAAATAATATTTAATATTAATTATATAATTTTACATTATTATATTATTATATTATAATATTATTATATTTAAACAATTCTACAAATTACATATATTTAGTTATAAAAATAGATTTATTCATATTTATTAAAATTTATATAAGTTATTTTTCTCAACATTAAGGTATATTAAAATCATTACTTCATTGTATCATATGATATATTGTATTTATTGTTATATAAAATTAATAATTTTTTTGAAAAACTACTAATAACAATTAATTACTAAAATGATAATTATAGATCATCATTTATAAAAATTTAAATTTTTTTAACATCAACATGCTATTAAAACAAATTATTTTTTATTAGAAAAAGGAATATTAAAAAACAACTGTAGAAAATACATACTTCTTAACAGCTCACCCCCCATAATAGTATTTTCTCCCACCATAATCTATACTTTTTGTTTTCACTTTTCCAAATAATCTATACTTTTTGGGATGACCAAGATCTCTACAATTAGAACCTTAGATTCAAGATCTAATACCGATTTTATTATATATAAATTAAATGATCTAGATCTTATCTAACTTGTTTGAATGGTTATGATCAAATCTTGTTTGATTTAGTAGTCTAGAATTCATCTACCTTTATAGTGTTTGATTTGATGATTGGAATCTCCATTATGTTAACCTAACGGATCTAGTAATCTCACCTAATAGCTAAATAACTTGTTATTTTAATGCCAATGTACAAACAATTTTTGAAGAATATTTTATGATTTCTTAAGTTATTTTGAAGTTGCTTTTGAAGCATCTTTTTACTCATTTTTTGATGGCTATGAAAACAAATTCGATAAATAAATTATTGTGAATGAAATGACTAACAAATGTGAAAAAGATTTTATCGTTGTGAAGAAGGATTAGAACATATTGTACTTGCATAAATTTCTTCCTACAAAACTTATGGCTTATGACTACTTTGAATTTTAAATTCTTCCAGCAAGGTCTAATTCTTTTAAGCTCTTATTTTCTTATCTCTTTTCATAATTTTGAGCTCTTCATGCCTTGTTACATTACTTGATAGGCCTAGGAACTTTATTACATTTTTTTATAATTTTTTTTCTTTTTATACTTTATTTTTAC
This sequence comes from Vanilla planifolia, assembly GCA_023846275.1. Taxonomy (NCBI): domain Eukaryota; kingdom Viridiplantae; phylum Streptophyta; class Magnoliopsida; order Asparagales; family Orchidaceae; genus Vanilla; species Vanilla planifolia. Next base: position 37,951,453 of record CM043866.1, on the reverse strand, counting down.
TTTAGATTGGGTTGGCTAGTGTTTGTAAAAGCCTAAGATCAGTTTCAACTAATGAAAAGTTGAGTTAAGATTAAACTTGTAATAGATTTGGTTCTCTATGAACCCATAAAAGATAGTATGCTAGAGGATAGCTTGAAGAAAAAAAACTCATGTTGTAATTCATTCACTAGTAGAGTTTTTTTCATCTCGAACACATGTGAACGTATGTTTTAGTTCGAAACAAACTACACATAAATTTTAGAGCACAATTTGAGCTTTTATTTTCAATATAAATTATATAAATTATTATATTTATAAATGATTTTTTAAAAAAAAATTAAGTTATTTTTACAATAAATTTCTCAGAATAAATAAAATCTAAAAATTAGCAAAAATTATTTAAAACAATACTTCACACCCTTTGTGGAATTTGCACACTTGTTTTCACCTTAATATATAATTTTTAAAAAGGCATTATCCTTACTATATATGTAATAATTTATTATCATATTAATATTTTATTTATAAAAAATTTATAAAAAAATATTACATAACCTTTTAGTTTTAACAAAATAGGATTTAATATATATTTTTTCCACTATGTTATCAATCTTATAAATAAAAAATTAAATTATTTATAAAATATAAGTAATAAAATATATATTTATCATAAATGGTATATATTAAACTATTCCATGTAAGAGATTTAAAAAATAATATTAATTAATAGGCTAAAATTTAGATAATGAAGATGGAGATAACTATTCTTTTAGAGAGAGAAAGATATTGATTAATAATAGTAAAGTAAAAATAGAAATAATAATATATATAGATAAGAGAAGACTTAATCAAAAGGAAAAGAAAAGAATATAGAAGAGATAAAATCAATAAATAAATAAATAAAAGATGGACAAATAAGATTATAATGGAGGGTATAAGAGAGATAGACTAAGACAAATATAAGAAAATTAAGAAAGAAGTGACAAATAAATAATAATAATGAAGGAGAGAAGAAAGTGAAAGTATATAACATGTAGTAGATAAGGAGAAAAAAGAAAGAGAAATCATTAAATAAATGTTTAATCTTAAAAAGTAAAATTACAATCTTGGTTAATATAATTAGTTAATCATATATAATCATTAATAGTAATAAAATATATTAAAGATTTTAGGTTTATTAGTATTTTAGAATATTTGAATTTGACTATTAATTTATTATTATTTTATGTATACATAAAATTAAAACATTTTATGAAATACTAAATAATGTAATTTTTCCAAAATAATTTTTTTATATAACATAATATAGATAAAACATATAAATAGTTACTGACATTAATTATAAAATTTTAAATTTCTAATATCGTTCCAAATAATATTGCTATATATAAAAAACTCTATTCACTTTATATATATGATATTATAAAAATAAATTAATTCTAACTTATTATAATTGATAAAAGTTTTTTTCCTCAACATTAAAGTACATTAAAGTTTTTATTTTATGATATCATAAGATATGCCATATTTATTATTATATGAAATTGATAATAATGATATAATATTTCATTAATAATTGATCACTAAAATGAGAAATATAAACTATCATTTATAATAATTTAACTTTTGTAACATTAACTTATTATTAAAATAAATTATTATTCATTAGGAAAAAGAAAATGAAAAAATATTTACCAAATGAGGACTTCTCAAGGGCCCACCTATACCAATACTACTACCACCAGAGCAAGCTTAACTTTTGAGTTTTAATGAAATCTAGTGCCATAATGCATGTGTGACACATAAAATATCCTATTAAATTATTATTGTCTAAATATTGTTGAAGATGAAAGCTATTTCTAAAATTTTCAAAATTATTAGTCATGTCCACTTTCAAAACAATTTACGTTTATTAAATACGTCATCAAGTATTGTAATATAAGCATTTTATTTGTATAAAATTAATAAATAATCATGTGAACTATTATTTTAAAAAATGTTAACATTTATATATAAGTTTTTATTCCTTTATGTTATCAATTTCATAAATAAAAAATTTAATTATGTGATAAATATAGATAATAAAAAATATATTTATCATTAGTATTATATATTTAACTATGCAACATAAGACATTTCTTAAATATAATAAATTGAAGAGCTAACATAAAAGAATGGAGACGGAAATAATTATTCTATAAGAGGGAGAAAGTCATGAAATGCCATGAGCAAAACAGAAAAGAGAGTCGTAATAGTGAGTGATGAGAGGCATTTTAATGATGAGGAAAAGAAAACAAGGAACATAGAAGAGATTGAGAGAATCAATAGAAAAGTAAAAGTGAAAGAAAAATAAGAAAATAAAAATATAATAGACGAGAGTTGGAGGCTAAGAAAAAAAATATAGAGATCAAGAATAAAGAGACAAACAAGAGAATAATAATATGAGAGAATGGTCACAATACTACTCCCAACCAAGCATGCTTAACTTTAAAGTTCTAATAAAATCTATAGCTATAATACTAAAGTGGTCAGACGTGCATACAAAAGATAAAAATCATAGTTTTGTTATTATTATTTTAAGGATAATGAAAACCTTTCTAAAATTTTCTAAATTATCAAGAATTTATTTTTTTTAAAAAATAATTTCATATATATATTCTAATAATTTTTATTATCAATATTGTATTTACACAAAGTTAAGAAAAAATAATATAAACTTTTTTGATAACAAATATTTTAATAAATAAGATTTTCCTTCATTAAGTAATCATTGTTATAAATTAAAAAGTAAATTACCTAGTAACTATAAATAACTAAGAGATGATAAAGAGAATAAATAAATAAGTGAAAGAGATAGTGAAATGAGAAAGTAGAGAAGGATACAAGAGATAAAGAGGCCAAGAAGAGTATAAATAGATAAGGAATGAAGAGATAAATAAAAGAAGATAACAAAAAAGCTAAGAAATTAAGGGACTGTGAGGGACACTAGGATAAAAAACGTCAGAGAAATAATTTAACAAAAGCTAAATCTTTATAATTAAACTTATAATATTTATTAAATATAATATGTTAATAATACGTAATATTTAATAATAATAAAATCTAAAAAAAATTAAAGGACTATTATTCTTTTAGAACATTATAAATTTTTAAAAAATATTTCGACAATTAATTTAATATTATTTTATTCTTAATTAAAAAAGTTAATTGAATAATGAATTAAATAATTATTCCAATATATTATATTTATATGATGTAATAATAATAATAAATATAAAAAATATTTAATAGTAATAACATAATTTGTTTTATTAATATGGCGATTATAAACTATCATTAACAATTACTTAATTTTTTAATATTAAAATGTTATTAATATCAACTGCCAATCAAGAGAAAATGATTATTATGAAAACATGTGTGCAACATGGGTACTTATCTAGAGATCACACATCACAATACCATTCCCAACCAAACATGCTTATCTTTAAAATTCTAATAAAATCTAGAGCTATATAGTAGAGTAGTCACCATTGCATACATAAGATAAAAAATCATAGTTTCGTTATTATTGTCTTAAGGATAATGAACCACCTTCTAAAATTTTCTAAATTAACAAGAATTGGTACTTTTTAAAAAATAACTTCATATATATATATGTCATAATAGTTTTTATTATCAATATTTTATTTACATAAAGTTATGAAAAAAATAATATGAACTTTTTTGATAACAAATATATTAATAAATCAGATTTTCTTTCATTATGTAATCATTGTTATAAATTAAAAAATAAATTACAGAGCAACTATAAATAACTAAGAGGTGATAAAGAGAATAAATACATAAGTGAAAGAGATGGAGAAATGAGAAAGTAGAGAAAGATAGAAGAGATAAAGTGGCCAAGAAGAGCATAAAAAGATAAAGAATGAAGAGCTAAATAAAAAAGATAAGAAATTGAGAGGATGTGAGGGACATTAAGATAAAAAAAGTGAGAGAAATAATTTAATAAAAGTTAAATCTTTATAACTAAACTTATTAAATTTAATAAATATAATATGTTAAAAATATATAATATTTAATAATAATAACATCTAAAAAAAATTAAACAATTTATTTTTCTTTTATAATATTACAAAATTTTTGAACAAAAATTGACAATAAATTTAATATTTTTTTATTCTTAATTAAAATAATTTTTTTTATTAACAAATAAAATAGTTATTCTAATAAATTATATTTATATGGTGTAATAAAGATAATAAATATAAATAATATTTAATACTAATTTCATAATAAAAATTGTTAATATTTTGTGCTATAATATTACTATTTTTAAAAGATTTTATACACAACATATGCAAACCATTATAAATATAAATTAATTCTAATTTATTATAATTTATCTAAGTTATTTTACTCAATTTTAAATTAAATTATATTTATTACTTTATCATATGATATGATTTTCCTTTTCTATTGTTATATGAAATTTACAACAATGTTATAAACTTATTAATGACAATTGTTTACTTGGAGGCTAATTGTAAACAATTATTTATAGTAATTTAATATTTTAGCAAGTGTGCTTAACTTTCGAGATCTAAGGACAACTCGTGGGCTTCTCAAGTCATCACTCATCCAAATAGTACTCTCAACCAAGAGTCCTTAACTTTCGACCTCTAATAAGATTTAACATTATAAAATTGGTGAGGTCACACATGCAAAGAAATTATAAATAGTCATAGTTTTGTGATCATTGTATTGAAGATATAAACCATTTCTAATGTTTTCTAAATTATAAAACATGTGTTGGGTCACCCTTGTGCTTGATGGGTTAGACCTTAAATGTTTATCCTTTTATTTTAGTAGGCTTGTGTAATGTCAAATTGGTTTAAATGTAAAGAACATGTTATACACTTTGAACATTATGAAAGAATGGCCTTGAAATCACCATGGAATTTTCAACAAGCGTAAAGCATTGAAGACATCCAAATATGCTTTAATAAGGTTCATTTTACAATGAAACAAAATTTTAACTTGTTGATTTTAACATTATCTACTCTCACATCAAATACAAATAATATTAAGGCATCTAAATATTTTAATCACCATCTTGTTTTCAAAAATGAATAGGATTAAATTTTCTAATCTGTATTTCTTTTCAATGTACAAATCCTATGTAAACCATTCGTTGATTTAACGTAATTTTATTTTTGAATAATTTTTTCTTTGGTTAAATAACGCATTTGTATTTTTGTCAAATCCTATGTTAGGTTTATTATTAAATATATACAAAAACTTTTATGCCACATCATAAGCTATTCCAAAATTCAATACTCATGTGCCGAGCACAAACCCAAGGATCAGGTCAAAAAAATAATTAGATGCAGATTAGGTCGACTAGCTTTACTTCACGATGAATTCCTAAACCAAATTGTGAAACATATTGTGTCGAACATAGAAGCATTCAAAACCAAATATAAGTATGTAGGTTGAACCGAAATAAACTAGTGTGTTAAGAGTCCACCAAAGTGGTTAAATCCAAGTGAGCAAAGGGGGAGGCAACCTATATTTAGATCAAAACATATAATAGAGAAAATGTTTATAAAGAGAAATAAGGTTTCCATTTCTTTAATGTAGGACAATGTCCTTTATGACTATCTCCATGAAAGTTAGGAATTGCTCAGCACTATCTGATAATGCTTTTTTGTGATCACATGGTGGAAATCATCTCCTTCATTAAACAGTGATCTTAATTAATCCAACCATGAATTTGATTAGCCATTCAAATGGCAACTACTTCATCTACTATAACTAACTCATCTATCTTATGATCATGATTTCATCTAACTTGATCAGATGGCTATTTTTATTTCTACATTTTAAAATAATTTATCCTTGACATAATGATAAAAATCTCTCCTTTTTAAATCATAAAATCTAAAATTAATCTAAATTTTATAATTGGAGAATCAAATAATCAAGATCTCATCTAACTTAATCAAACTACCCCGATCAAACCCAGTCCAAAACACAAATGCCTCTACAATTTTTGATCGAAAGGTTAAGACCTTTTTTGTCACAATACAATGGATCTAGCCAAATATGCCAAACATCTATATAACAATCCAAGATTATGCCATCATAGTGACCATTTTTGTGGAATATTTTAAGATAATTTTAGTCTTTTTAGAAACTACATCTATAACAGCTTTTCACTGACTTTCTAATAGCTATGATAAAAAATTTTCTATAAATATCTAATAATTATGAGTGAAATCTCTAAGAATTTGAAAAAGATTTTTACTTCTTAAAGAAGGGACACATCTTATCCGACTGGCACAAAATTCCTGTAGCAGAACGTACGATTAATTATTACTTGAAATTCAAAATTCATCCAACTATCTCTAAATCTCTTAAGAATGCATTTCCTTAATTCTTTACATAAATTTGAGCTCTTCATGCCATTTTATATTCATCATTTAGTATAAAGGTTTTTTTTTCATTTTTATTACAAATTGATTTGTTGTTACGTTTTTCTTTTTCTATTGGGTTGGTTATCCCAACATTTGAAAAATTTAGAGTTCAACATGATATCATAAATAACGAAGTAAGGATTGAGCTCCTGAATTCTAGTTTATAGTTGAACCCAAAAAATCTAGCATGTTAGAGGTCAACCATAAGGAAAAATCTCATGTTGTAATTCTTTGCAATAGTAGTTTTTTCTAAACTCGATTATGGTGGATGAAGGATCTGCATTTAATTGAAATACCTAAAAAGTATTGTGTACTAATTTAAATTATATTTTCATTATGAAAATTACATAAACATAAAATTATTTTTGTAATGAATTTTTTTAAAAAAATAACATTACAAAATAATCAAAAAAATGCTTCAAATTGTAATTAACCCTTTTCCTGGAATTCACACACTCTTTTTGACTTCAATATGTACTTCTAAAGAAATTATGCTTATTATATATATAGTAAAATATTCTAATATCAATATTTTATAAATATAAAATTATAAAAATATATTTTATTATTTCTTTTTCAATATAATGTCATTCTTATCATTAAAAAATTAAGTTATATATCAAATATAAATATTAAAATATATTTTTATCACAAATATTATATATTAAACAATGCAACATGAGATAATTTATAAATATTATTAAGTTATTTGTTAAAAAAGAGATAATGGAAATGGAGATAATGATTTTACAAGAGAGAATGACATTTATTAACAAGAGAAAAAAATAAATAATAATAAAAAGAGATAAAAGAGTTATAATGAGGAGAAAAAGAAAGAGAGATTATAGAGGAGATAGAGAGAATAAATAAATAAATGAGAGAGAAAAGAGAAAAATGAGAAAGATGAAAGATAAAGAAACTCCAAGAAAAAAATAAAGAGGCAGAGAATAAAGAGATAAATAGAGAGTGATAATAGGAGAAAGATTCTAGTGATTAAATATGCTAGATATTTAGATAAAAAAGTGAGATAAATTGTTAAATCTTTATAATTAAACCTACAATATTTATTAAACATACTAAGTTAATCAAATATAATATATAATATGTATAATAAAATATAAAAATAATTTAAATTTTATTATTATTTTGCCATATATTAAATATTTAAGGAATTGTTTCATTACTAATTTAATATTATTTTATTCATAATTAAATTTAAAAAAATTTAATAAAATCTAAATAAAGTATTTATTATAATATATTATCATTATATGATTTAATATATATAATAAATATAATAACATTTAACATTTGTTGATATAATTTAAAAGTTTTTAATATTCAAAATGCAATATTATTATATTTAAAAAATTCCTTACATATCATATATAGACTTTTACAAAAATAATTTTATCTTATTTTACTAAAATTGATATAAATTATTTTTCTCAATATTAAAATATATTATACTTATTATTTTACTATATTTTATGATTTTTTATATTTATTATCATATGAAATTAATAATAGTGTTATAAAGTTATTATTAACTTTTCAGCACAAAAAAAATTATCAATTATCTTTTATGATATTTAATTTTCTAGGATTAACTAGCTATTAAAATAATGTTTGTTTTTTAGAAAAAAGAATATGAAAAAATATTCACAAAATAAGGACTTCTCTAGAGGTCACCCATCCCAACACCACTCTTGCCCAAGCAAACTTTGCGTTGTCATTCTAACTAGATATGGTGTCGTTAGGCTTGTGTGGTTGCACAAGTACAAAATAGAAAAAAATCATTATTTTGTGACTATTTTATTGAAGATAAAAAATAATTTCTAAAATTTTCAAAATAACAAAGCATATGCACTTTTAAAAAATTTATGCTTATTATATATAATGTGATATATTCTAATACAAATATTTTTTTATTTAAAATTTTTAAAAATGCAATAACTATTATTTTTTATAAGGTTGACATTAATATGTAAAGTTTTCTTTAATTATGTTATCATTTTTATAAATAAAAACTAAATTACATGATAAATATAAATAATGGAATGTATATTTATCTTAAATATTATATACTAAATTATGCAACATAAGATATTTCTTAAACATTATCAATTCATAGATTAAAAAGGAGATATTAGAGATGGAGATAATTTTTCTATAAGAGAAAATGATGAATGGATAAGAGTAAAATAGAGAGGAAAATAACAATATTGATTGATGAGAGATAATTTAATGAAGAGTAAAAGAGAAAAGAGAAAGAGAAATGAGACAACAAGCAATGATAGAGGAGAGTTAGATGAAGCGAGAGAGTGTGACAGATAATTGCATAAAGAGAAACAAATTAGAGAAATAATTAAGTAAAACTTAAATTTTCGTTATTAAACCTATAATATTAATTAAATAAAATAAATTAATCATATGTCATATTTTATATTAACAAAATTTAAAAACTATTTTAGGTTTATTATTTTTTTAGAATATTAAGAATATTGAATGAGTATTTAACTATTAAGGTTATATTATTTTATTCATACATAAAATTAAAAACACTTATCAAATAATAAATAATATAATTAATCAAACATATTACATTTATTTAAAATAATAAAAATAATTATTATTAATAATAATTTATATTAATGATATAATATTAGATTTTTAATCCATTATAGCATAATTATAAACATAAATTAATTTTTATCTATTATAATTACAATAATTTATTTTTCTTAATATTAGACTATATTTAAGTTATTATTTTATTATTACAAAGAATGTGCCGTATCTATTATTATATGAAATGTATAATAACATTATAAAGTTGTTACTAAAAATTAATTATTAAAATAGTAATTATCAACTATCATTTATAATAAATTAATATATTAACATTAACATGTAATTAAAAAAATTTTCATTCATTAGAAAAAAATTTAATCTAAAAAATATGTGGAACAATAGGACTTCTAAAGAGGAAATAAAACAAAATACTACACTCACCCAAGCATGCTTAACTTTGGAGTTCTAATAAATTCAAGTGTTGTATGCTAGTGTGGTGTTACCAAGCATATGGACTTTTAAATAAAATTATGTCTATGTATATGTCATAATATATTCTAGTATAAATATTTCATCTATACAAAAGTAAGAAAAGAATTATGTGAACTATTATTTTTGATACCATAGATATTAATATCAGATTTCCTTTTATAGTGATATCATTCATATAAATAAATAAATAATGTAACAAAAATAAATAATAAAATATATGTTTATCTTAAATATTTTTTGCATTAAATAATGAGACATGAGATCTTTCTTTGATATTAATAATTGATGGGCCAAAAAAGAGACAATGGAGATGAAGATAACTACTTTATGAGAGAGAGAGAGAAAACATAGATTAATAAGAAACAAAATGCAAAAGAAAATAGTAACAAAAGGAGATGGGCAAGGATTTAATGAAGAGGAAAGAAAAGTAAAGACATAAAAGAGATAAAGAGAATAAAAAAATTAGTGAAAGACTAAGAGAAATGAGAAAGTTAAGAAAGATAGAAATGAGAGAGGTCGAGATGAACACATGACTAAGAGAATGCAAAGACAACTAAAAAATTATAATAAGAGAGAAGGATGGCAAATAATTTGAGAGATTGAGATAAAGAAAGTAAAGTAAAAGTAAATATTAAATCTTCAAAATTAAACTGATAGTATTTATTAAATTTTATTGGTTAATCACATATAACATTTAATAATAACAAAATATAAAAAGTACTTGAGGTATATTATTAATTTTGCATATTACAAATATTTCAATTATATATTAATTAATAATTTAATAACATGTTATTCAAAAAAAGTATAAAAATTAAATTAATAATTTTATAATACAATTACTCTAATATGTTATCATTATATAATGAAATGTAGAAAAAATAAGAATAATATATAACATTAATCACGTAATTTACCTTTCTAATATTCTATAACACAATATTTCTATAATTAAAAAATTTTGCACAACATATATCTACTATTTTAAACATAACCTAATTATAATTTCTTATAATTGATATACATTATTTTGTCAATTATTAAGCTAATATTAAAGTTCTTTTTTTGTTATATCTATGATATCTCATATTTATTATTATATAAAATATGGTATATTGTTTAACAAGTTATTATTAAATAGTAATTACTATAATTGTATCTATGAACTATCATTTATAAAAACAATTAACTTTTTAGCTTTAAAATATTATTAAAATAAATTTTCATTCATTAGGGAAAAGATTTTTTTAAATGTTTCTGACAGATATAGAATTCTCAACATGTCACCCATCCTAATAACACTTTATCCCAAGCATGACTAACTTTGGAGTTCTAATAAGATCCAATACTAGAATGCTCGTGTGGTCACACATGCTTGCAAAAGATAAAATTGTCGTTTTGTGATATTTTCTTGAAGATAATGAACCAATTTTTGAAATTTTTTAAATTATCAATTATATGTACTTTTAAATAAGCTTATACATATATATACGTGTCATAATATAATCAAATGTCAACATTTTGGATACATACAATGATAAAAAATATTTGTAAACTTTTATTTTTTGTAACATAAATATTAGTACATAAGATTTTTAATTATCATGTTATCATTCTCATGAGCACAAAATTTAATTTTCTAAATCTTTATATAATAAAATATATATATATATTTATCATAAATATTATATATAAAATTAAGAAACACAAGTGATTTTTTAATACTACATATTGATAAGTTGAAAAGATATAGCATAGATCGAGATAACTATTCTACACAAGAGGGAGAGAAAAATGAGAAACAATAAGAGAAAAATAAATACAAAAATAATAATAAAGAGAGATGATAAATGGTTTAATAAAGAGAAAAAATTAAAGATCATAAAGGAGATAAAGAGATTTAAAAATAAGTGAAAGAGAGAGGAATGAAAAAGTAGAAAGAGAGAGGACAAGAAGAATATAAAGAGAAAGAATAAATATATAAATAAACTAATGATAATAAGAGAGATAAAAGTTAGAGAAAATTGAAAGAAATAATTAAAAAAATTAAACCTTAAAAATTAAACTTATAATATTTATTAAATATAATAAAAATATAAATACAATTATATTAATATATTACATTCATATAATAAATATAAATATTTTTTAGAAATAATGATATATTTTTTTTATTTCCAATATATAAAATATAATATTAATATATTAAAAAACATTTTTACACAATACATATTATCATAAAAATAAATTAGCTCTTATTTATTACATTGTATTTATTATTTTAATATAGCATAAGATATGGAACATTTGCTATTATATTAAATTAAAATAATCCTATTAAGTTGTCCGTAACATTTAATTACTTAAATACTATTTATAAACTACAATTCAAAATAATTTAATTTTTTGCATTAAAATATAATTAAAATCAATTATGATTCATTAGGAAAAGAAATGTTCTAAAACATAAGAGGAACATGAGAAGATGGGTCACCCATCTAACACTACTCTCACTCATAATAAGTTTGAATATCAGTATTTGTTATATAAAATTGATAAAAAAAATTACATAAATTATTGTTGTCTATAGTATGTACAAGAATACCTAAGAATTTTATTTGTTATGTTATCATTCATATAAATAAAAAATTAAATTATGTAAAAACAATAAATGATAAAATTTATATTTATCATAAATATTATATATTAAAGTTTACCACGTAAGCTATTTTTTAAATATAATGAATTAATGAGCTAACAAAAAGATAATGCAAATGGCTATAATAATTCCACAAAAGTGAGAGAAAGTTTTTGATTAATAAAGAAAAAATAGAGCGTAAAATAATAATAATGAGAGATGAAAGTAGGTTTAATAAATTCGAAAAAATGAGAATACAAAAAGGAGATAAAGATAATAAAAATGTGAATAAAGGAAAGAAAAAAAAATTTGAGAAGGATTAGTGTTAGAGAGAGATAAAGAATAATATTAAAAGATATAGAATAAAGAGACAAATATGAGAATGATTATAGTAGAGGTAAGGAAGTGAGAGAAAGTGAGAGAGATTGACATAAAAGACAAAAATGAAGGAAATAATTAAATAAAAATAAACCTTAAGAATTAAACTTATAAAATTTATTAAATATAATATTTTAATAATTTATAATTTTTAATAATAATAAAATATAAAATTTATTTATGATTTATGATTGTTTATAATATTATTAATATTTAAAAATATTATGAATATTAATTTAATACTATTTTGTTATTAGTTAAAAATTTAAAAAAAAACTAATTAAAAAATAAATAATATAATTATTCTAATATATTATCTTTTTAAGATATAATATTAATTATAAATATAAATAATATTAAACATTAATGATATAACTTTAGATTTCTAATATTCTGTTTTGTAATATTTCTATATTTAAAAAATTCAACACAAATTATATATATACAATTATAAATATAAATTAATATTTTTTATTATAATTAATGTAAATTTTTTTTGTTAAATATTAAACTATAACAAAGTTATGTTTTTTTATTAGTCATTATTAATTTTATAACATTATTAATTATAATAAATTAATGAAATTGTAATTATAAACTATGGTTAATAATAATTTATTTTTTTATTATTAACTTTTTATTAAAATAAATTATCATTCATTTAAAAGGGAAATGCTATGAAAAAATTAGTAAAATTAATGGACTTCTCAAAAGGTCAACCATTCAAGTACTAGTCTTGCCCAAGATTTGTTAACTTTGAAGTTTTAATAAGATCCAGTGCCATAACACTTTTTTGGCCACAATTGCAAACAACCATATTTGCATGTTTATTTTCTTGAAGATGATGAACCATTTGTAAAATTTACTAATGTTTGGTCACTCTTGTGTTTGATGGGTTATCCCTTAAATATTTATCTTTCTTATTCTAATGGGGATGTTTAGTGTCAAATAGGTTTAGATGCAAAGAACAAGCTATGCATTTTTAACATGGCAAAGTTGTAGTCTTCAAAACACTTTGGAGTGCTCAGTAAGCTTGAAAGATTGAAGATATGCACATGAACTTTGATAAGGTTTTATTTTATTGTGAAATAGAATGTTAGCTTGTTGATTTTAGAGCACTCTCCTTTCGTATTAATTTAAGTTCATATTCAAAAATCTAAATTATTTAATCATCTCCTTCAATTGCAAACGAGTATAATTCAATTTTTCAATCACTTAATTATTTTTTTGGTTCAAAATCTATGTAAGCCATTCATTAATTTAACATAATGCTATTTTTTATTGGTTAATTATTTTTTATTTTTAAAAAATTATTTGTTATGTTGATTGTTAAATTTTGATTGCATCAAACAAATAATTAAAGTAAAACGATCAAAATTAAACAAATAAAAAATTTTATGCCACATCACAAGTTGTCTAGAAATGTAGAAGTCTTGGACTGAGCTTAAGCCTTAGTATGGGGTTAGGGAATATTGGTGGACCTAAATCAGGTCAATTAGTTTTTGTTCACTACAAGTTACTAAACCGAATGGGGAAAGGCCTTAGATTGAATCGAAAGCATTCAAACTAAATATATGTAAGAGTTGCATCTAACCTACATGATCCTATTAGGTACAAGTCTACACTTGTAATTCAATCTTGAGTACTCAAATAAGAAGCCAGCCAGTCTTAGGTTCACAAGTTACACTTGGTTAATTCTTATAAAATCAAAGTTTATTATCCATAGAAAAAGGCTTTGTCACATATGATGGACTAAATAAAAAAATAGTAATACACAATATTACCTGATCCTACTTTTTGTGATTGCATAGTAGAGATTACCGCTGCTAATAAGCATTTACCTTACCCAATTTGATTGTTAATTTGATAAGCTAATCTTATGGTTATAGCTTTGTCCATTGTAATTGATTGATCCATCTGATGGTCATCATCTCATCATACTTCTACAGATGAATTTTTTTATCTCTATTTTTTGAAATAATCTATCCTTATTCTCATGACACATCTCTCCCATTTAAATCCTACCATCTAGATTTAATCCTAATTTTATTATTGAATTGTTGAATGATAATATCTCATCTCACATGATTGAAGGGCCACAATTAAATCCAACTTGATCCAGTAGTCTAGAACTCATATGCCTTTATGCAATTTGAATGGACAGTTGAGACACCCTTTGTTGCAATTCAATGGCTGTAGTTAATTCCATGTAATAGCTATAAAACTAGCCCATATTATGTTACTATAGTAGCCATTTTGTTAGAATATTTTAAAATGTTTTTAGTTGTTTGGAAGCTATTGTAAAAACAATTTTTGAAACCCTTTCTAAAGACTGACGAATTTTTTTTAAATAACTAAAAATTATTAATAAAATGACTAATGTACATGAATAAATTTTTAACACCTCATGGAAGGGTTGCATCATATTTTAGTTACATAAATTTCATTTGGTAACATCTAGTGCTTATGACTACTTGATATTCCAAATTCTTTCAACTAAACCTAATTCTTCTAAGCTTTATTTTTTCATTCTTTTCATAATTTAAAGTTCTTCATGCCTTTTTTATTCATCAAGAGGCATAGGAAAAGTTTTATGGTTTTATCAAATGATATGTTCTTATTGTATTCATTTCATTTGGGTTGGAAGGCCTTACATTTGTGAAATCTTGACTTCAATTATTCCAATAAAAAACTTAATTATTGTCTCACTCATAAAAGCGAGAGTTATAGTTGAATCAAAAAAAGGTAGTAGAATGTAGGTAAGAGATTAGAAAAAAGCACAAGTTGTAATTCTAGTACTAGTAGAATTTTTTTCAAACTTCATTGGGGGTGAACGTAACTTCAAGTTTTAACCAAACAATCTAAAATTTTTCTTCACCATTTTAGTATTTATTAAAATAATCAATATTGAAGATCATTATATTTGTAAATCAAAGTTTTTTATTAACATAAAAAAAATATAAAAAATATTGGAAAATAATTGTAGTCCAAAATAGGGAAATATAGTTTTAAAATCATAATTTACTCCAATTTACAGGAATCACATGGTGATTTTCACTATAATAAGTAGTTTTAAAAAAATTTATTCTTATTCTATGTGTCATAAAATATTCTAATATCAATATTTTGTTAATATTAAATAAACAAAAAATTACATCATCTATTTATTTTGACTAATGGACTTTAATATATAAGATTTTCTTTCTTTATGTTATTATTCATATAAATAAAAAAATTAAATTATTGAAGAAATATAAATAATGAAATATCTATTTGTCATAAATATTATATATTAAACTATACAATATGTGTGCTTTTTTATTTTTTGCTAATTGATGGGCTAAATGCAAAATAGAAAAGAAAATAGTAATAGCTAGAGATGAGAGAAGATTTAAAGAATTGAAAAGAAAAGAAAACATAAAAGACATAAAGAGAATAAATAAATTAATAAAAAAACAAAAGAAATAGGAAAATAGAGAAAGATAGAGGAGATAAAAAGAGATAAGAGAAATATAGTAATATAGAGAATGAAGAGACAAATGCAAAATGATAAATAGAGAAAAAACAAAAGTGAAAATATGTGAGACATTGAGATAAAGAAAAAAATTGAGAAATATAAATTAATAAAATTTAAATTTAGTAATTAAACTTATAATATTTATTAAATATATTAAAATAACTCATATAATATTTATTAATAATAAAATGTAAAAAAAATATTTGATATTTATTTTTCTTTCTTGGTATTGAAAATATTTGAAAATAATATCAACTATTTATTTAATTCTATTTTATTCATAATAAAAATTTTAAAAAATTGAAAAAAAAGAATACAATTATTTTAATAAAGTATGTTCATGTGACATAATATAAATACTATGTACAAATAATACATTATTTTAGTCATATAAATATATTTTTTAATATTTTATATTATAATATTATAATATTTAAAAGATTTTATGCATATCATTCATGTAATATTGTAAACAAAATTTATTTTAATTTATTGTAATTGATATGATTTATTTAGCACAATATTAATTTTTGTTAATATTATTATTTTACTGTATCATATGATGTGTCGTACTTATTATTATATAAATTTATCAATAATGTTATAAAATTATTGTTAATAATTAATAACTAAACTAGTAATTATAAACTATCACTTACAATAATTAAATGTTATTAACATTATCATTCAATTAATATAAATTATTGTTCATTAGATAAAGAATGTGAAAAAATATTTGCATGAAGAAGACATCTCATGAGGTCACCAATCCCAATATTACTCTTACAAAAGCCCGCTTAACTTTTGAGTTCTATTAAGATACATTGCCAAAATACTTGTGTTGCAACACTAGCATATAATTAACAAATATTTATATTTATGTGACTATTAAGATGATGATAATGAACCATTTTTTAAATTATCAAAACTGTAAAGCATATACACTTTAAAAAATTAATATTATTGTAAATATGATAAAATATTCTAATATAAATATTTTATTTACATAAAAAGTAATAAAAATTTCCATAAGATATTATTTATTATAATGTAAATATTTATACATAAGATTTGTTTTTGTAATACTATCATTTTTAAAAAATTTTAATTAAATAACAGATATAAAAAATTAAATATATATGTTTATCGTAAATATTATATATTAAACTACACAACATGAGATAGTTTTTAAATATTTTTAATTAATAGGTTGAAAAGAAATAACAGAGATGAATATAACTATTATGTAAGAAAGTGAATGTCACAGATAGATAATTGCAAAATAAGGAAGAAAAAGTATTAAAGTTTGTTGAGAGATGATTTAATGAAATGGAAAAGAAAAAAGGGAATAGAATGAGGATAAAGATGACAAATACAAAAGTAAAATAGAAAGAGAAATAAAAAAAAAAAAAAGAAACATAAAGAAGAGTTAAAGGCCAAGAAAAAAGAGAGCAAGATGTTAGACAATATGAGATAAATTAAGATAAAGAGAAAAAAGATAGAAATAATTAAATAAAACTTAAATCTTAATAATTAAACAAGTAATATTTATTAAATATAATAATGTAATCATATATAATATTTTATGATGATAAAATATAAAAACTTTTTAGGTCTATTACTATTTTAAAATGTTATAAGTATTTGACTTAGATCTCTCCTATTTGAATCCTATAGACCAGTTCCAATCTCCATTTTAACATTGATTAATTGAACTATGGAGATCTCATTTAACTTAATCAAATGGACTCGATCAAATCTAGTTAGATCTAATAGTCAATAACTCATCTTCTTTTACCAAGTTTGATCAGACGATCGACGTCTCCTTCGTATTGATCAAACTGCTCTAGTCAATGCTCTATAATAACTAAAAAACTAAACATTATTATGCCATTACAGTAGCCATTTTATAATAATATTTTAACATTTTTTCAAGCTCTTTGGTAGCTACTTTTGTAACAGCTTTCAACTCACTTTCTAATGGTTATAAAAAACTTTTTGCATTAATATTGAACCAATGTGAATGAAATGAGTAATGAACATGAAAAAGATTTTAACATCTTAATAAAAAGCTGCATTATATTCTTGTATCATAAATTTCTTCTAGGAGCACCTACAACTTATGACTACTTGAAATTCTAATTTCTTCAAACCAAGCCAAATTCTTCTATAATTTAATTTTCTAAATTTTTTTTTAAAAATGTTGAGCACTTTGAGCCCTTTTACATTCATCAATAAGCATACGATGATTTGAATATTATTATCAAAAATTTATTTCTTGTACTGTTTTTATTTTTCATTGGGGTTGGGCTACCCAACATTTCTGAACTGCATAGCTCCTTTTAATCTCAAAAAAAATCATGTTGGGGTTAAGCTTATAAAAGAATTCATTATAGTGGAACCTACAAAAGCTAACAAGTTAGAGGTGAATTGTAAGGAAAAGCCTAAAGTTGGAATTCCTTTACTAGCAGAATTTTTTTACCTCTATTAATGTAGGACGAATGTTCTTGTTTTAACTAAAATTTCTAAAAAATTAAGGATATCATTTGAACATTTATTTTCATTATAAAATTATAAATTATTGTACTTTTAAATCAAAGTTTTCTATTAACAAAAAATTGTTTTCATAATAACTTTTTGCAAATAAATAAGAAAAAAAAATTAAGAAAAATAGTTTAGAACCATAACTCACTACTTTTTATGGGATTTGCATACTCATTTTCATTTCAATATACATCATTTAAAAAAAGTAATATTCATTATATATGTAATAATATTTTCTAATATCAATAATTTTTTTGAATTAAATTAATAAAAAATAACATAAATTATTATTTTTGATACAATAGAAATTAATACATAAGATTTTTTCCACTATATTATTATTCTTATAAAAAAAATTTATTCTAAATAAAACATAGCTAACAAAATATATATTTTAAGTATTATATATTAAACAATACCATTTAAGTGATTTCCTAAATATATTTGGTGGGCTAATAGATATAGATAACTATTATATAAGAGAGAAATAGAGAATGATAGGGATTAATAAGAGCAAAATAAAGAATGACATAATAGTAAATAGAAATGAGAGAAGACTTAATAAAAAGGAAAGGAAAAGAAGAACATAAAAGAGATAGAGAGAACAAATAAACAAATAAAAGAGGGAAAAATGTGAAAGTAAAGATGGATAGAGGAGAGAGAGAGACCAAGAAAAATATATAAAAAAAGAAAGAAGAGACAAATAATGAGTCATAATAAGAGAGAGAAAAAGTGAGAGAATATAAGAGATATTAACATAAGTTGATAAAAATTAGAGAAATTACTAAATAAAACCTAAACCTTAATAATTAAATTTATAATACTTATTAAATATAATTATTTTATAGTATATATTTTTAAATTATAATATAACATAAAAAATATTTGTGGTTTGTTATTACGTTCTAATATTTACGAATTTTAAGAATACTTAAAACTTAAATAATTTGTTAAATACTAAATAATATAATTATTATAATATATTATGTTTATATGTCATAAAATAAATAATAAATATAACTACTTTTTATTTCAATAATATAATTTTTTTAAATTTAAAAATTTCTATACACCTCATATATATCTATTATAAACATAAATTAATTATAATTTTTTATAATTAACATAAGTTACTTTGCTCAATGTTAAACAATAAATTTTTTTATTATAATATATGATTTGTCAAATATATTATTATATGAAGTTAACAATGATGTGATAAAGTTATGCTTCATAATTAATTATTAAAATAGTAATTATTAACTATTACTTATAATAATTAAATGTTTTAACAGTAACATGTTATTAAAATAAATTTTTATTCATTAGCAAAAGATATGAAAAAAAATATTCCCAACTCAAGAGGTCACTCATCGTAATACCACTCTCAGCCAAGTAAGCTTAACTTTGGAGTTCTATTTAAATTTAGTGGCATAATTCTAGTGTCATCAAACATGCGTATAATAGACAAGAAAGCATAATTATGTGATTATTGTTTTGAAGATAATGAGCTACTTTGAAAAGTTTCAAAATTATCAAGCATATCAACTTTTAAAAAAATTATTATTATTATGTATATCATAATATATTTTAAAATTAATATTATATTTATATAAAAGAAATAAACATTATATATACTATTATTTTTTATAATATAGACGTTAATATATATGATTTTCCTTAGTTATACTATAATATTTTTCATTAAAAAATAAATAACTTAATAAATATAAATAATTAAATATAAATTTTTCATTAGTATTATATGTTAAATTATGTAACAAGAGAGATTTGATAAATATTGTTAATTGATGGTCTAAGAAAGAGATAATTGAGATCAATATAATTATTCTTTAATAATGCATAGAGAAAAAATAAATATATATATTGTTAATTGATTGCCTAATAAATAAAAAATTGAAAGTTGAATGAGAAAGTAAATATCGATAACTATGAGTAGGAGACAAAAAAATATAGAGTTAAAGAATGTAGAGATAAAGAGGAGAATGATAAAACGATAGAGTAAGCAATGAAGGACTATGAGGGACACTAAGATAAATTAAAAAAAGTGATAAAAATAATCAATTAAAAGTTAAATCTAAAAAATTTAATTTATAATATTTTTTGGATATAACAAATTAATCTTATATAATATTTTTAAATAACAAAAAATAAAAAACATTTGACATTTATACTTATTTTAGAATATTAAAAATATTAAAAGAATAATTTGATTATTAAAAAATTGATACATATTATATATAATTTTATAAAAATAAATTAGTGTTTTTTTATTATTAAAATATATTAAAATATATTAAAATCATTATTATATTATATCATATGATTTATCATCTTTACTATTATATGATATTTATAATAACATTGTAAATTATTACTATTATTTAATTTGAAAAATAATGATTATAAACTATCACTTATAATAATTTTGTTTTTTAATATTAATATGTTATTAAAATCAATTACTATTCATTAGAAAAAGATTGCTATGAAAAAATATGTACAACATAAGTAATTCTCCAAAGATCAGCCATTGCAATATTAATCTTTCCAAAGCATTCTTACCTATAAAATACTACTAAGATAAAAAGCCATAATTCCATTGTAGTCATAGATGTGTACAAATCAAAAAATCATAGTTGTTTTATTATTTCCTTAAAGAAAATGAACCATATTATAAAAGTTTCTTTATGTCAATCATATGCACTTCTAAAAAAATTATACTTATATACCTAATCATATATTCTAATATAAATGTTTAATTTATTTAAAATTAAGAAAAATTATAATTCTTATAAATAAAAAACTAAATTGTATAAAAATATATTAATAATAAAATATATATTTATCTCAAATATTATAGATTATACTACACAACCTGAGACATTTTTTTAATATTATTAAATGATAAACTAAAAAATAGATATTGGAGAAAGAAATTACTATTCTATAATAGAGACAAAGGAAAAAATTAATAATAGACTAATAAAGATGAAAATAGTGTAGAAAAAGATAAGAGATAACTTAATAAAAAGTAAAAGAAAATAGAGAACATAGAAGAGAAAGAGAGAACAAATAAATATGTGAAAGAGATAGAGAAATGAGAAAGTAGAGAAGGATAAAGTAGAGAAAAGCTAACAAAAATATAAGGGGGTAAAGAATGAACAAATAAATAAAAAATAATAATAAGTGAGAAGAAAGTGAGAGAATATGAAAGATATTGGGATAAAGAGAAAATCTTAGAAATTAAAAAAATAACAACTATTAAATGTAATATATTAACAAAATATAATATTTAATAATAATAAAATATTAAAAAATATGTCATCATTTTTTATTATTTTTTGATATTTTAAATATTTTAACAATCTTCTCACTATTAATTTAATATTATTTTATTCATAACTAAAATTTAAGAAGTTAATTAAGTGATAAATAATATATTTATTATAATATATTATCTTTGTATAATGTAATATAGACATTAAATATAAATAATATTTAATATTAATGACATAATTTTAGATAACTAATATTTTATAATATAATTTTATTATATTTTAAACATTCTGTACCCAATAAAACAAACAATTATAAAAATAATTTATTTCTAATTTATTATATCGTATGATGTGCTATGTTTATTATTATATAAAAGTGACAATAATGTTATAAAGTTATGAGTAATAATTAATTACTAAAATATTAAATATAAATTAACATTTGTAATGATTTAATTTTTTAATATTAATATGCTAGTAAAATTAATTATTATTCAATAGAAAATGGAATGTTATGCAAATAGGTGCAAGACGAGGACTTCCCAAGAGGTCGCCCATCCCAATACTACCCACACCAAAGAAAACTTTACTTTAATTCTGATGAACTTATTTAGTTTGAAATAGGTTTACTAGTAAACAAGTTATGCACAATGAACATGGTGAGCTAGTGGTCTTGAAATCACCTTGGGGTGTTTAGCAAGTTTCACAGATTAAAGACATGTATATACACTTTTATAAGCACTTTTATTTTGGAGTTCTAATTAGATTTATTGTCATAATGCCACTATAGTTGCACAAGCAAAAAATACATAAATAATCATGGTTGTGTGACTGTTGTGTTTAAGATAATGAACTATTTTTGAAATTTTAAAAATTATTAAGCATGTACAATTTTTAAAACATTATTCTTATTATATATCATAATAAATTCTAATATAAGTATTTTATTTTTATTAAATTAATAAAAAAATGACATAAAGTATTATTTTTATAATGTATACATTTATACATTAGATTTTCTTCCTTTATACAATAATTTTATTATATATAAATAATTAAGTTACATATTAAATATAAATAATAAAAATTTATCATAAATATTATATGTTAAATTATGTAACATGGGTGATTTTTTAATATTCTTCATTGATGGGTTGGAAAAGAGATACTGGAGATGTACATAATTATTATATAAAAGAGAGAAAATCATAGATTGATTAGAGCAAAATAGAGAAAAAAAATAATAAGGATTGATGAGAGATGATTTAATGAAGAGGAAAAAGGAAGAACATAAAAGAGATAAAAAAGAATAAATAAAAAGTGAAAGAGAATAAAGAAAGTATAGAAAGAAATAGATGGGTTGGGGGCCAAGAAAAATGTTAGAAGATATAGAATGTAGAAAAACAGAGAATTATAATAAAAGATAGCAACAAGTGAGAGAATGTTAGATATATTATGATAAAGAAAATCATGATAAAAATTAAATAAAAGTTCAATCTAAAAAAATTAACATAAAATATTTATTAAATATAACAAATTAATTGTATAGAGTATTTAATAATAATAAAATATAAAATATATTTGAAATTTATTATTATTTTAGAATATTATTTATATTTGACCCAATTCTCTTCTATTTGAATCTTATGATCTAGATCTCATCTAACATGATCTAATGGCCCTAATCAAATCCAACTTGATGCAACAATCTAGAACTCCTTCTCTAGTATAATGATTGGGTAATTTAGATCTCCTCTACACTGATCAAATGGCTCCAGTCAACCTTACCCAATGGCTAAAAAACTAGCCAATATTATGTCATTGTAGATGCTGTTTTTGAAGAATATTTTAAGTTCTATTTAAGCTATTTGGAATCTACTTTTATAAAGGCTTTTCACTCACCTTCTAATAACTATGATAAATTTTTTTATTAATATCTAACTATTATGAGTAAAATAAATAATGAATTTAAATTAGATTTAATGATTTAGAGAAGGGCTACATCATATACTATTACCATAAATTTGCTCTGGCAACACTTATGGAATAAAAGAACTTGAAATTCTATATTCTTTCAACTAGGCCGAATTCTTCTACGCTTCATTTTCTTTATTCTTTTCATAATTTTGAGCTCTTTGTGCCCTTTTAAAAATCAAGAACATGATTAGGAAACGTTTTATTTTTTAATCAAAAATTACTTTCTTGTAGTGTTTTTTGTTTTCTTTAATGTTTGGTAGCGTGACATATGTGAAAGCCTAAGTTGAGTTTCATCCTATAAAAAATTAAGTTAGGATTGAGCTTATAAAAACCTATGTTATATTGGAACCAACAAAGGCTTGTAGCTAGTCGTGAACTATAAGAAGAAACATGAAGTTGTAATTCCTTTATTAGTGGAGTTTTTTACCTCTACTTGGTGTTGATGTGAGTTCTAGTTTGAATTAAAATACAAAAAAATTCAATAAACTATTTCAACTTCTAATTTCATTACAAATTTTATAAATTATTGTTTTTGTAAATCATTGTTTTTTATGAACATAAAATTACATTTCAATGAATTTTTGATAAGAAATACAAAAAAAGAAAAATAGTTTGAACCCATAATTCACCACTTTTTTGGGATTTGCAAACTCATTTTCACTAAAACAAGCACCTTTAAAACAACTTGTATCTATTATTTGTATATAACTAATAAAAAATTAAATAAACAATTGTTTTTATAAAATAATTATTAATATAAAAGATTTTCTTTCACTATATTAAAATTCTTATAAATAAAAAATAATTTTTTTAACAAATATAAATATTAAAATATATATTTATCTTAAATATTATACATTAAACCTTGTCACATGAGAGAAATAAATATTGTTAATATATGGGTTGATAGAGGGACAAATAAGATAGATATAAATAGTCTAAAAGAGTGAGAGAGTGATAGTGATTAATGAGAACAAAATAGAGAAAGAAAAAGTAATAGTTATAGATGAGAGAAGAATTAATGTAAAGGAAATGAAAAGAATAAAAAGGAGTTAGAGATAACAAATAAATAAATGAAAGGGAAAGAAATGAGAAAGAAGGATAGAGGAGAGAAGGAGACCAAGAAAGATATAAGAAGAGAGAGAAAGAGGAGACAAATAGAGGATGATAATATAAGAGAGAATGAAGTGACAAAATGTATGAGACATTAAGATAAAGTGAAAAATAAGAGAAACAATTAAATAAAATCTAAATCTTATTAATTAAACTAATATAATTTATTCAATATAATAAGTAACGCATATATAATATCAAATAATAATAAAATATAAAGCTATTTGAGATTTATTAATATAACATAATATTTGAAATATTTATAGAATATCGGTACTACTAATTTAATATTATATCGTTGATACTTAAAATTCATTACCTTCATTAAATCTTTAATAATTAAATTTTTTTTATATATTATCATTTTATGATATAATATAGATAATATATAAAAATATAGTAAACAATATAATTCTTAATTTCTAATAACAAATAATATCATTTTATAAACATTAAAATATTTTATATACATGATGTATATATAATTATAAATCTAAAATAATTCAAATTCATTGTAATTGATATAAGTTATTTTTCTCACATAATGTGCCATATTTATTTTTATATGAAATTGATAATAATGTTATAAAGCTATTATTTAATATTAATTTATAAAATGTTAATTATAAACTATGATTTATAATAATTCAATTTTTTAACATGAAAATGTTACTTAAATAAATTATCATGCATTAGAAAAAGATATATGAAAAACTTTTTATGACTCTAGTTCCTAAAAAGTCACAAATCCCAGCACAACTCTACTAAGCAAAGTTACTTTTATGTTCTAATTAGATCTAGTGCCATAATGCTCGTGTGGTCACACATACATCAAACAAGAAAAATCACAATTGTGTGACCATTGTATTGGA
The DNA here is from genome assembly GCA_023846275.1 of Vanilla planifolia. Taxonomy (NCBI): domain Eukaryota; kingdom Viridiplantae; phylum Streptophyta; class Magnoliopsida; order Asparagales; family Orchidaceae; genus Vanilla; species Vanilla planifolia. Next base: position 37,925,588 of record CM043866.1, on the reverse strand, counting down.
GATAATTAACTATTCTAAAATTTTAAAAATGGTCATATATGTGTCCTTTTAAAAAATATTCTTATTATGTATAGAATAATATATTTTAACATCTATATTTCATTTACATTAAATTAATGAAAGATTTTATAAACTATTATTTGTAATGACATAAACATTAATATATATGACTTTCTTAATTATTTTATCATTTATATTATTAAAAAATTAAATTACATAACAAATATAATCAATAAAATATAAATCTACCTTAAATATTATATATTAAAGAATATAACATGAGACATTTTTTAAATATTATTAATTGAGTTGATGAAAAAGAGATAATAGAGATGAAGATAACTCCTTTATTATAAGGAGAAATTCACAAATGTTTAAGAGCAAAATAGAATGAAAAATAGTAGTAACGATTGATGAAAGACGATTTAATGATGAGAAAAAGATAAGAGAAAACATAGAGGATATGAGAATAAATAAATAAGTCAAAGAAAAAGAGTACTATGAAAGTAAATAAATAAGCTAAATAATATTTTGACAATTAATGTTGTATTATTCTTTTAATAACTAAAATGCAAAATATTAATTAAATAATATAATTATTGTTATATATTATCTTTACATTTTGCAAAATATAAAATACAAAAAATAATTACCATTAATTGTATAATTTAAAATTCTAATATTTTATCATATGAAATTACTACATTTAAAAATGTCCCTACATATTATATATACTTCTATAAAAATAAATTAATACTCACTTATCATAATTGATATATGCAATTTTGCTTAATATTAAAATATATTAAAAAATCTAACATGAGTACTTCCCAAGAGATCACCTATAAAAATACTAATTTGGGCTGAGCATCCTTAACTTTAGAGTTCTAATAAGCACAAGAGTTATAATTCTACTATAATCACACATGCATATAAAAGAAAAAAAATCATAATTAGGATTTTTTTTCTTGAAAATAGTAAAATATTTTATAAAATTTTCTAAATTATCGAGCATATACACTATAAAAAACATCCTTACGAATATGTCATAAAATATTCTAACATGAATATTGTATATATATAAAATCAATAAAAAATTATGAACAAATTAATTGACTTATTATTTTTTATAACATAGACATATATACAAAGAATTTTCTTTGGTTATATGTTACAATTCATATAAATAAACAACTAAATTACATATTAAATATAAATAATAAATATATATTTATCATAAATATTATAAATTAAACTAGGTAACTTGATAGGTTTCTTTTATATTATTAATTGATGTACTAAAAAAGAGATATTTAAGATAGAAATAAATATTTTATAAGAGATAGAGGATGATAGATTAATAAAAGAAAAATAGAAAAAATAATTCTATGATACTAGTGTGGTCACACATGCTTACAAATGACAAAGAATCATGAATGTTTGATAAGGATCAAGAATGTGTGATCATTGTCCTATAAATGATGAACTATTTTTAAAATTTACCAAATTATCAAGCATCTATGTTCGGTAACGCTTGTGTTCGATGGGTCAAGCCTTAAATGTTTACCCTTTTGTTCCAATGATCATGTTTAATGGGCAATTTTTTGTATGTATAGCAAAAGCTATGCCTTTTGAACATGGTGAACTAGTGGTTCTCAAAGAACCACGGAGGGTACAACATTTTTTAAAGATTGAAGGAATGCATATAAGCTTTGATAATGTTTTCTTTTATTATGAAATGAAATATTAGTTGTTAGTTTGAAGACACCCACTTTTTATATCAATTTCAATTCTTATTTAGGCTTCTAAATTTTTTAATCATCTCCTTGAATTATCAAATTAATAAGACTTAATTTTTTAATCTCTCAATTCTTTTCTGTGTTCAAATCCTCCTTAAACGATTCATTTATTCAATATAACATTATTTTTGAATAATTGATTCTTTTGTTAAATCTTATTTTTGAATTTTTGCTAAATTCTATGTTATGTTAACTATTAAATCTTGATTAGATCAAAAAATTAATTCAATTAAAATTGTAAAAACTAAATAAATAAGCAAATTTATGTTACACCTCAAACAGTGCCCAAATGCAAAAAGTCTATGGCTAAGTTTAAGGTCAAGCAATGGCTATGAAAAAATAATCGGCTAAAAATTTGGTCGACTTATTCTTATTTATGGTGATTTCCTAAATTGGAAGGGGTAATGCATTGGATCGAACTAGGAAGCATTCGAACAAAATATGATTATCGGTTGGGTCAAACCCAGATAAAGCAGTACATTACAAGTCTTTCCTGGTGATTAAGCTTTAAATGAACAAATATTTATGGAGCCAACAAATATTAGATTGGCAAGTTATAGCCTAGTAAATGTTTATAAATACAAAATAAGTTTCAACTCCTCTAATGTGGGATTATGTCCCTTATGAATGTCTCTAGAAAAAAGTGACAGTGCTCAGCACTCTCTGATCACATATTTTTCAGGACTGCAAAGGTGGAGATGACCTCCATATTTAAAAAGTAATCCAAATAGATCCAACAATCCATTTGATAAGCTGATTGGATTGTTACTAATTCATCCATTACAACCAATTGATCCATCTTATGCTCATGATCTCATCTGACTTCATTGGATGGCTATTTTTATTCTTCCATTTTGTAATAATCTATCCTTCATTAATGGCCAAGACCTCTCCTAATCGAACCTTATTTGCTAAAAAAACCTTTCTTGCTATATTCTTTATTTCTTTTTTGTTGAGTTACCAGACATTTGCAAAAGCTTGAGTTTTGTTTGATCTAGTAAAAAATGACGTTACAGTTGTGCTAGTAAAAGCCCTGGCTATAGTTAGAGATGCAAAAGAAAGTAGGTAAAAGGTGTACTAGGTAAAAACCTCGAGTTGTAATACTTTTACTAGGAAACCTTTTCTGACTTTAGTTGGGTTTGGATGTAAATTCTTGTCTCAACCAATGCACCTAAAAAATTTGATATACAATTCCAGATATTACTTTAATTACAAAAATTATAAATTAGTACATCTACTAAAAAATGTTTTTTATAAAAATAAAATTATATTTTTAAAAAAATTAAAAAAAACATAATAAAAAAATAAGGTACCTTTTTAAAACAATAATTAACCCCTCTTATGGGATTCCCACACTTCTTTTTACTTCAATATGAGATTTTAAAAATATTTTAGCATATGTTTTATCTCATAATATATTCTAAACCTAATTTTTTATTTATCTAAAATTTAAGAAAAATTACAGAAACTATTACTTTTTATTTTGTGAATATTAATATATAATATCCTTTTCATTCATGTTATTATTTTTATAAATTAAAAAAAAAGTACATAACAAATACTAATGATAAAATATATATTTATCATAAATGTCAAATAATAAACTATGCAATGTAAGAGATTTCAATTAAAATTATTAATTTAAGTGTTGAAAAATAGATAATAGAGATGAAGATAACTATTGACTAGGAGAGAGAAAATTAGATATTAGTAAGAGAACAAATAAAGAAACAAATAGATAAAAATGCCATTAAAGAGAGATTATTGACAATTTAATGAAGACTAAAAGAAATGGTAGAAGATGAAGGAGATAAAAAGAATAAATAAATAAGTAAAAGAGAGAGAAATGAGAAAATATAGAAAGATAAAATGGAGAGGTGAAGAAGAATTTAAAGAGATAGAGAATGTAGAGATGAATAAAAAATAATAATAGGAGAGAGAATAAGTGTGAGAATATAAGAAAAAATGAGATAAAAAGAAAAACTGATACAAATAGTTAAATTAAAGTCAAAGATTAAAAAATTATATTTATCATATTTAGCACAATAAAATAACGTAATATAAATAATAAATTTATTAATATCTAAAATTAATGATATAATTTTAGATTTTTAATATACTTAAAAATAATATTACTATTTTTAAAAAATTCTATATGAAATATATATATAATATTATAAAAATAAATTAATTCTTATTTATTATAATTGATATAAGTTATTTAACTCAATATTAAGCTACATCAAAGTTACTATTTTATTACATCTTATGGTGTGCCATATTTATTATTGTGTGAATTTGATAATAATATTATAAAGTTATTATAAATAATTAATTACTAAAATTCCAGTTATAAACTATCATGCATTATGATTTATTTCCTAACATTACCCTGTTATTAAAAGCAATTGTCATTCATTAAAAAAGGACATGAAATAAAAAGTAGGTCCAACAAGAGGACTTTTTAAGAGGTGAGCTAACCCAAAACTACTCTTGCTCAAGCATGCTTAACATTGGACCTAAAACAAGATCTAGTTTTATAATGCTAGTGTGATCACACATATGTATGAAAGAGAAAAATTGTAATTGTTATTAATGTCTTGAATTTAATGAAGCATTTCTAAAATTTTCTAAATTATTAAGCAATGCACTTTTAAAAAAATCCTTATTTATGTGAAAAAAATATATTATAATAATAATATTTAATTTATATAAAATTAATAAAAACATTTACATAAATTATTCCTTTTGTTAGTGTAGATGTTAACAAATAAGATTTTTTTCTATTATGTTCTCATTCTTAGAAATAAAAAATTAAATTTTAAAAAAAATATAAAAGCTTAAATATTTATTTATCATAAATTTTATGTATTAAAGTATGCAACATGAGAGATTTCTTAGACATTGTTAATTAATGTGCTAAAAAAAAGAAAATAGAACCATAGATAATCATTTTATAAGAAAGAGAGAAGGTCATGAATTGATAAGAGAGAAATATAGAGAAAAATAATAATAAAGATACATGAGAAATGATAATGAAGTAGAAAAAAATAAAGCACATAAAAGAGAAAATAAATAAATAAGTAAAATAAAAAGTGAAATGGGAAATTAGAGAAGGATGGAAGAGAGAGAGAGCTTAAGAAGAATATAAGAAGAAAGAGAATGAAGAGATAAATATAAGAATTAAAATAAGAGATTGAAAGATGTGATAGAATGTGAGAGACATTGAGATAATGATAAAAAATAGTTCAAAGAAATAACCAAATAAAAGTTAAAATTTTATAATTAAATATATAGTATTTATTAAATATAATTAGTTAATCATAAAACTATTTAATAATAAAGAGTTATAGAAAACATAAGAGGTTTACAACAATTTTAGAAAATTAAAATTTTTTTTAAAAAGTATTTCTACAATTAATTTAGTATTAGTTTATTCATACTTAAAAATGAAAGAATTAATTAAATAATAAATAATATTATCATTCTAAATATTATCTTTATATGATTTAATAAAGATTATAAATATAAATAATATTTCAAATTAATTATTTATTTTAAATTTCTAATATTTAATAGAATAATAGTATTATTATTTCAAATTTTATACACTTTACACATAAACATCTATAAACAAAAATTAATTCTAATTTATAATAATTGATATAATTTATTTTTCTTAATATTATACTGCATTAAAATTATTATTTTATTATGTCATTTGTTGTCTCATATATATTATTTTAAAAAATTAACAATAATGTTATAAAATTAAATAATAAATTATCAATAAAATTGAAATTAGAATTTATTTTTTATTTTAATTTAATTTTTTATAATTAACATATTTTAAAAAATTAGTTGTCACTAATTAGTGAAAGAATCATACTCACAAATGCATAAAAATGACAAAGGGTCGTAGTTGTGTTATTATTTTCTTTTATGTAATTAACAATCACTAAAATTTTCTAAATTATCAAACATATTTGTTGGGTCTCCCTTATGTTTGATGGGTTAAGAATTAAATGTTTATCCTTTTATTTTAATGGGCTTGTTTAGTGTAAATTAGGTTTACATGTAAATAACAAGCTATGCACTTTGGACATGGTGAACTATTAGGCTTCAAAGAACCTTGGAGTTTATAATAACTTCAAAGATTGATGATTTTAGGGCAATCATTGTTCAAATCAATTTAAAATCTTATTAGGCGTCCCAATTTTTTAATCATCTCATTTATTTAACAAATTAATAGGATTACATTTTTAAATCTCTAAATTATTCTTTTTTAAATAGTACTTAAACCATTCATTGATTTAACATAATTCATTTTTTGAAATCATGTTTTCTTTTGTTAAATCATACTTTTTTTTTTCAAATTCTACATTTGCTTCATTATTAAATCTTGATTACATAAAAAAATTGTTATAGTTTTCATAATTAAATAATTAAAAAATTTATGCAATAACCTAATCTTTTCTTAAATGCAAAATTTTTTAGCCGAGCTTAAGCCCGAACATCTTGTCAAAAAAAAGTCAGATGAAGATTAAGTAAAGCCATTCTTTTTGCCAAGGATCCTTAAACTAGATTAGGTAAGGCATTGGATCAAATAGAGAAGCATTCTAATAAAATATAAGCATGGGTCGAGGCGAACCTTCATAAACATGTATCTTATAAGTTTTCCTAGGTGATTAAATCCTAAGCCCACAAATAGCGAGCCAAACAATACTAGGATCACAAGTTATACTTAAGTGAATACTTGTAATGAGAGAATATGTTTTTTCTACTACATTGTTGGAGTATGTGTATTGTGATTGACAATAGATAATTTAATAAAGAACAAATGGAAAAAGAAAACATAGAGGAGATAGACAATATAAAGTGTGAATTTAAAAGAGTTGAGATAAAGAGAAAAAAATGAGAGATTATTTTATTTAATTAAATATAATAAGTTAATCTTATGTGATATTTAATAACAATAAATTATAAAAATATTTTAAGACTGTTATCATTTTAAATAAGTAAAAACTTTTTAAGATTACTTTGATTATTCATGTTATGTTATTTTATTCATGTCATATTATTGAATTCATACTCAACGTTAAAATAATGGTTCTAATATATGATCTTTTTAAGATAATATATCGATAACAAATATAAATCATATTTAAGGTTAACGATTTAATTTTAGATTTCTAATATTTTATAATACTTTATTTAAAAAATCTATAACAAATATATATTTATAGATATAATATTCTAAAGGAAAATAAATTCTAATTTATTTCACTTCATATAAGCTATTTTTCTCAATATTAAACTATATTAATGTTATTATTTAATTATTTCGTATGATGTATCATATTTATTATGATATGAATTAGGAATAATATGATAAAGTTTTTTTAACAATTATAAAAATTTTAAAATTAACAAGTTACTAAAAATATTTTCATTCAACAGAAATAAGATTTTTTTTAAAAAATATGTACAACATAAGAACTTCTTAAAAGGTCACTCATCCCAACACAACTCTTTTCCAAGAATACTTAACTTTGGAGCTCTTATAAGATCTAGTGCTAAAACACTAGTATGGCTTCAAATGCATAAAAAAATAAAATCACAATTGTATGATTATTGTCCTAAAGATAATAATCCATTTTTAAAAATTTTCTATATTATCAAGCATATGCACATTTAAAAAAATGTATTCTTATATATATGTCATAATATCATCGAATATTAAAATTTTATTTGTATATAATTAATGAAAGATATTGTAATCTATTAATTTTTATAACAAACATACATAATAGATAGGCTTTTCTTCTATTATTTTATGGTTCTTATTTAAAAAAATTAAATTATGTAGGAAATATGAATAAAAAAATATATATATCACAAGGATCATGCATTAAACTATATAACTTGAGAGATTTTTTAATATTATTAATTGATGGTTTGTAAAGATGTAATAAAGATGGAGAGAAATAGTTTGTAAGAGAGAGAGAGAGAGAGAGAAAGGCATGAATTGATAAGAGAAAATTAAAGAAGTAAATAGTAATAAAGGGAGATGAGAGGTGATTTAATAAAGAGAAAACAAGAGAGAGTATAGAGGAGATAGAGAGAATAAACAAATAAGTAAATGAGAGATAGAAATAAGAAAGTAGAAGAAGATTGAGGAAAAAGAAAGGCCAAGAAGAATATTTTTTAAATATAATATGTAAATGATATGTAATATTTAATAAAAGTAAGATATTAAAAATACTTTAGTTTATTATTATTTTAGAATATTATAAATATTTAAAGAATAATTTAATTATTAATTTAATATTATTTGCTCATAATTAAAATTGAATAATTGATTAAATAATAAATAATATAATTATTTCAAAATATTATACATATATAGTTTAGTATAGATAATAAATATAAATACTTTTTAAAATTAATGGTAAAAGGTCAGATTTCATATTTCATATAACATAATATTATTATATTTAAAACATTCTTCACACATTACATATGTATAATTACAAAAATAAATTATTTATCATTTAAAAAAATTTATTTAAATTATTTTTAAGACTATTACACTTTATTAAAGTTATTATTTTATTATATCATATGATATATCGTATTTATCGTTGTATTAAATTAATAATTATGCTATTGAGTTATTAATAATAGTTAATTTCTAAAATGGTAATCATAAACTATCATTTAATGTAATTTAATTTTTTAACATTAACATGTTATTTAAATGAATTATTATTCACTTTAAAAAACAAATTCTAAAGAAAACTAAGTATAACACATGGACTTCTCAAGAGGTCACCTATCCCAATATTACTCTAGCTCAAACATGCTTAACTTTGGAGTTCAAATAAGAATCATAGTAGTGTGTTCATTACATTAAAGATAATGAACAATTTCTAAAAGTTTCAAAATTATCAATCATATGTGTTTGGCCATTGTATTTTTTGCTGGGTCAAGCCTTAAATGTTTGTCCTTTTATTTTATTTGGCTTATTTAGGTTGAAATTTATTTACATGTAAAGAATAAGCTGTAAACTTTAAACATGGTCAACTTGTGATCTTCAAAGCAGCATGGAAGTATAGGTTTCAAAGATTGACGACATCACCATCAGCTTTGATTATGTTTTATTTTTTTTACTTAGAATCTTTGCTTTTTGTTTTTAAGGTAGTCTCCTTTCAATCAATTTCAAATTTTATTCAAGAATCTAAACCATTTAATCATTTCCTTAATGTAATGAAAGAATAAAATTCAATTTTTCAATCTCTTAATTCTTTTCTTGATAACCTCTACATTTGTTAAAGCATTACTTTTTTGAGAGCATGGTCAAGATAACATCTACATTTAAACATTAAACTTAATCGATACAACCATCCGTTTCATAAGTCAATCGGATGTTTACTATTTCATTTAATATAACTAATTGATCCATGCTTTGTTCATGATCTCGTTTGAATTCATTCCATGGCTAATTTTACTTTCTATTGTTTTAATAATCTATCCTTAAAATGATGACCTAGATCTCTCTTATTTGAATCCTATAGTCCAAATCTAATCACAATTTTACTATTTATTAATCGAGTAATCAAAATTTTACTATTGTTTAGACAGTAGAGATCTCCATTGTGCTTATCCAATGGCTCCAATCAATTGTATCGACTGGCTAAATAACTAATGGTTATTATCTCATTACAGAAGCGATTTTGGAAGAATATTTTAATTTCTTTTTAAGTTGTGTGCAAGATTTTTCTAGCTAAGTCTAATTCATCTAAGCTTTTATGTTCTCAATTCTTCTCATTATTTTAAGATATTCATGCCTTTTTTAATTTGTCAACAACTATAAAAAAATTTTAACATTTATATTAGAAATTGTTTTCTTAGAGAATTTTTTTTTGGTTTGGTAGCAATGCTTTGAGGAAAGCCTAACTTTGGTTTGATCTCTACAAAAACTAAGTTATGGTTGAGCAAATAAAATCCTAAGTTATAATGAAACATGTAAAAGCTCGTAGATACAGTTGAACTATATGGTCAAACCTCAAGTTGTATTTCTTTTATTAGTGGAGAGCTTTTGACCAATATTGGTGATGGATATATTTTCTAACATGAACCAATTATTACAAAAACATTTGTGTACCATTTCAACTATTTTTTATTATAAATATTATAAATTATCTTCTTCGTAAGAAAAGTTTTTTATGAACATAAAATTTTATTTATAATAAAGTTTTGAAAATAAATACAATCCATAAATAATAAAAAATAATTTAAAACCAAAATTCACATGCTTTTCTAGGATTGACAAACTCAATTTTTTACTTAAACATTGACTTCAGAAAAATTTAATGCTTATTATTTATGCCATAATATAACATAATATAAAAATTTTATTTCATAAAAATTAATAAAAATATAAAACAAACTTTGATTTTTTATGATAGACATTAATATATAAGATTTTCTTCAATTATCTCATGACTTATAAATAAATATTTAAAATATGTATCAAATATAAATGATAAAATAAAATTTTTTAATAAATATTACATATTAAAGTACGCAACATAAGTGATTCCCTTTGTATTGTTAATTAATGAACTAAAAAGAGATAACAGAGTTGGAAATAATTATTCTATAAGTGATAGAGAAAGTCATGAATTGATTAGAGCAAAATAGAGATAAAATAGCAATAGAGAGAGATGAGAGATTATTTAATAAAATAAAAAAAGAGAATACAAAAAAGATTGAGAGAATAAATAAGATGAGAGATCATTTGATAATGTAAAAAAAAGAGAATATAAAAATGATTATGTGAATAAATTAATAAGTGAAAGAGAGAGATAAAAAAAATATAGAATGATAGATAAGAGAGAAAGGCAAAAGAATATTATAAAAAGATAGATAATAAAAAGATAAACAAAAAAATGATAATATAAGAGAAAAAGAAATATGGGAATGTTAGGGACACTAAGATAAAAAGAAAAATATAATAGAAATAATTAAATAAATCTTAAATCCTAGTAATTTAATTTATAATATTTATTAAAAAATAAAATATAGAACATATTTGAATTTTATTTTTAGCTTAGAATAATACAACTATTTTAGGAATATTTTGATTATTTATTTTATTTTATTTTATTTTTAATTAAATTAAAAATTGTTTAAGTTTTTAAATATCTAACTATTCTAATATATTATCATTATATGAAATAATATAGATGTTAAAAATAAATAATATTTAATAACAAGTATATCATATTAAATTTCTAATATTTTTTAATATAATAATTATGATATTTAAGGACCTTTATACATAGTGTATATATTCTATATTAAAGTTAATTACTTATAATTTATTATAATTAAAAAAAGTGTTTTTGCTTAATGTCAAGCCATGTTTTTTATTTCATGAAATTGATAATAATATTATAAAGTTATTATTAAGAAGTAAAAACAAAAGACTATTATTATAAGTTATCATAAATAATAGTTTAATTTTTTAACATTAACATGTTAATATAATACATTATCATTCATTAAAAAAGGATTCCTATGAAAAAATATATGCAACAGGAGGAATTCTTAAGAGGTTAGCCATCATAATACTACTCTTGACCAAGCATGCTTTATTTTTGATTTCTTATAAGATCTGGTGTAATCACTCAGCCATAAAAAATACATATATATATATATCATGATTATTCTAATATTAATATTGTATTTCTTTAAATTAAAATATTTTACATAAGCTATTATTTTTGATAACATAGACATTAATACAAGAGGTTTTCTTTCAATATTTTATCATTCATAAAAATTAAAAATTAAATTACATAACAAAATAAAATTGATGGACTAATAATGATATAATAGAGATGGAGTTAACTATTCCATGATAGAGAGAAAGACAAATTCAAAAGGAAAAATAGAAAAGAAAATAACAATTAAGAAAGATTAGAGACAATTTATAAATGAAGAAAAGAAAATAGATGACTTAAATAAGATAAATAGAATAAATAAATAAGTGAAATAAAGGGAAATGAGATAATAGAGAGGATAGTAAGATGCCAAGAAGAATATGAAGAGATACAAAAAGAAGGGATGACTTAAAGGAATGGTAATAGGAGAGAGAAGGAAGTAAAAGGATCTGATAGATGTTTAGATGAAGAGAAAAATGTGAGAAATAATTGTAAAAACTTAAAGCATGAAAATTAAAATTATATTATTTACTAAATAAAATAAGTTAACCATATATTATATTTTTATTTTAAAATATAAAGTATATTTTATCTTTATTACTATTTAGAATATTTACTATTTTTTTATTCAAACATTAATTAAAATTTTTAATAAATAATAAATAATATATTAATTCTATTATATTATCTTTATATGATGTTATCAAAAATAAATATAAAAAATATTTAACACAAGTGATATATTTTTAGATTTTTGATATTCTATAATATAATACTACTATATCTAAAAAATTCTATACTCAACATATATATAATATTACAAACATAAATTAATTCTAATTTATTATAATTGACATAAGTTATTTTTCTCAAAATTAAATTATATTAAAGTTATTATTTTATTATGTCATACAATGTGCATATTTATTATTATACCAAATAGATAATAATGTTATAAAATTTTTAGAATTATTTAATTACTAAATTGCTCATTTTAAACTAACACTTATTATAATATAATTATTTAACATTAATATGTTATTGAAATTAATTGTTGTTCATTCAAACAAGAAATGCTAAATAGGTTCAACTAGAGGATTTCGTAAGAGGTCATTCATCCCAATATTACAATTGCCCAAGCGTGCTACACTTTAGAGCTACAATGAGATCTAGTGTTATATTACATTTGTTGTAATTTGTTTAACTTGAATATAATGAAGTATTTCAAAAATTTTCATAATTATTAAACTTATGTTATTTTAAAAAAAAATTCTTAGTATAAATTTTATAATATATTCTAATGTTGATTTTTTATCTATAAAAAATTAACAAAAAATAGCATAAAGTTTTTTCGATATAATAGACTATAACACATAAAGTTTTAATTTATTATGTTATTTTTTATATAAAAAAACAATTAAAATGCATAATAAATATAAACAAGAAAATATACATTTAACATAAGTATTATATTTTAAAGTACATAATAGAAGACATTTCTTAAATATTATTAATTAATAGGCTAGAAAAAAGATAATTGAAATGGAGGTAACTATTCTAAAAGAAAGAGAGAAACTAGTGTGATGATGAGAGAAAATTGATATGAAAATAATAATAGAAATATAAGAGATGATTTAACCAAGGAAAGAAAGAGAGAATATAAAGGAGATACAGAAAATAATTAAAAAAGTTGAAGAGAAATAGAAATGAAAAATTAGAGAAGGATAGTTGAACGATAAGACAATAAGAATATATGAAGATAGAGAATGGATAGACAAATTAAAGAATTATAATAAAATTGAGAAGTGAGAGAATGTGATAAACATTATGAAACAGAGGAAAAAGAGAGAAATAATAAAATAAAATCTAAAAGTTAATTATTAAACATGTAATATCTATTAAATAAAAAAGTTAATCATAAATGATATTTCATAATAATAAAATATAAAATATAATTGAGGTTTATTATAATTCTAGAATGTTACAAATATTTAAAAAAATATTTTTCTATTAATTTTGCATAAAACTTAACTTATATTTAAAATAAAAAAATCAATTAAATAATAAATAATATAATTACCCTAATATTATTTTTTATAAGATGTAATATAAATAATAAATATAAATAATATTTCAAATCAATGATATATTTTTATTTTTAGTATTCTATAGTATAATATTAGTATATTTAAGAAAATTTTCACACATTACATGTAAATAATTATAAATATAAATTAAATCTAATTTATTAAAATTGAGATAAGTTATTTTTCACAATATTAAGCTATATTAAAATTATTATTTTAACATATCATTTAGTGTGTCATATTTATTATTATTTAAATTGCACAAAAATATTATAAAGTTATTAGTAATGATTAATTACAAAAAAGTAATTATAAATTATTTTTTATTATAATTTTATTTTTAGCATTAAGAGGTTTAAAAATCAATTATTTTAGAAAAGAAAAGGAATGTTATGAAAAAATAAAAAAAATATGAAGACTTCTAAAGAGGTTAGCCTTCCTAATATTGAACTCACCTAAGAATACTCAAAATTGGAGGTCTAATGAGATGCAGTTCTATATTGCAAGTGTGGTTGCACATGCATACAAATGACAAAGATTCATAGTTGTCTATTCGTTGTTTTGAAGATCATTTCTGAAATTTTCTAAAATATCAAATTATGTGTTGGGTCACCCTTATGTCTAAATTGTTTGTTTGATGATTTAATCCTTAAATATTTAGCATTTTATTCAAGTAAGCTAATTTAATGTGTAATGCATTTATATGTAAAGAATGTCTTATGCACTTTGAACATGATGAACTATTTTTTTTCAAAGCACCTTGGAGTGTACGACAAGTTTCAAAGATTGAAGACATGTATATCATCTTTGATAAACTTTTATTTTATGACTAAATACAATGTTAGCTTGTTGATTTTGAGAAACTCTTCATTCATATAAATTTTAAATGTTATTATGTCATCTAAATGGTTTAATCATATCCTTGTTTTAGTAAATGAATATGATTCAATTTTTCAATCTCTTAATTTTTTTCTTAGATGAAATCCTGTTTAAACCATTCATTTATTTAACAAAATTCTATTTTTTGAGTCATTTTTTCTTAGGTTAAATCATACTTCTATTATGTTTTCCAAATTTTATGTTAAGTTGATTGTTAAATTTGGATTATATCTAAAAATAAATCTACTAAAAATTTCATAATCAGTTAAATAAAATAAGTTATAAAACATTCCAAAATGTGACCAAATGCAAAAGTCTCATGATGAGCTTAAGCTTGAAAATCGGGTCAACAAAAACAGTCAAATCTAAATGGCATTAACCCATCTGATTTCATGGTGAATTCCTAAATTAGATGCGGTAAGGTATTGGATACAATCGGGAAGCATTCAAGCCAAACATAAGTACAGGTTGGGTCTAACTCGAGTAAACCAATGCATTATGAGTCAGCCCAAGTGATTAAATCTTGACCAAACAAATGATGAGCTTGGTAATGTTTGGTTTAGAACTTATACAAAGTAAAATATTTGCAAAGACCAAATAATTTTCTCTCCTATAATGTGGGAATATGTACCTTGTGAACGTCACCATCCAAATTTGATCATGCTCAACACAGTCTCATCACACATTTTCATAATCACATGATCGAGATCACTTCAACCATTAAATTGTGATTTTAATCAATCCAATCGTCCTTTCGATAAGCTAATCAAATGGCTACTAATTAATATACTACTTTTATTTTTTATCTTTGTAATGCTCTATCCTTAATCTAATGATCCAGATCTCTCCTTTTGGAATGGTATATTCTAAATTTAATCTTGATTTTACCATTAATTAATCAAATGATAAAAATCCCCTCTGACTTGATCAGTTGGCCCTGAGCAAATTCAGCATGATCCAGCCATCAAGAACTCATCCACCATCATAAAACTTTGGTTGGAAAATAAAGATCTATTTTGTTTTGATCTAATGGCTCCAGTCAATATTGCCTAAAAGCTAAATAACTAGCCATTATTATGATGTTGCAAAATCCATTTTGGTTTAATATTTTTAGATCTTTTATGTTATGTGGAAGTTGCTTTTTTAACAACTTTTCACTCACTTTCTATTGGTTGTGAAAAAACATTTTCCATGATTGCCTAACTATTCTGAATGAAATAACAAATGAACACGAACAAGATTTCAATATCTCAAAGAGGGGTTGGCATATGTTCCCTCCAACAGAACCTACAGCTTATAACTCAAAATTCAAAATCCTTCTCGCTAAGCCTAATTCCTCTAAGCTTTCATGTTTTGTATTCTTTTCATAATTTTGAGTTGTTCATGTCGTTTTACATTCATCAACAAGTAAAAGAAAAATTTTACATTTTTATCATAAATTAATTTATTGCTATATATTTTTTCTTTTGGGTTTGTTGGCCCAGCATTTATGAAATCCCTAGTTTGGTTTGGTCTCGTAAGATATAACATTGGGGTTGATCTCCTAAAAGCTTGAGAAATAGTTGAACACATAAAAGTTCATAGGTTAGAGAGAAACTATAATAAAAAATCTGAAGTTGCAATTTTTTGTTAGTTAAGTTTTCTTTACCATGATTGGGGATTGTCAAACATTCTAGTTTGAATTGAACCACCTTTAAATCATTTTGTACCAATACAACTTTTATTTTCATTATAAAGATTATAAATTATTATATTTCCAAGTCAATGCTTTTTATAAAAAGGATTTATTTTTATAACAAAATGTTTTAAAATAAATAGAATAAAAAATTAGCAAAAAAGTTTAAAAGAGTAATTAACCCTTTTTATAGGATTCGTACACCTATTTTACTTTAATATGCACTTTTAAAAATATTTATTCTTATTAGATATATCATAATATATTATAATATAAAAAATTTTATTCACACAAAATTAATAAAAAATTACATGAGCAATTATTTTTGATAACATAGGTATTAATATACATGATTTTTTTTCATTATATCATGAATCTTTAAATAAAAAATTAAAAAATATATTTTAAATATGATTGAAAAAAATTTTATTTATCATAGATATTATATATTAAATTATGTAATACAAGATATTTCTTTAAATATTATTAATTAATGTACTAAAAAGAGATAACAGAAATAGAGATAACTATTCTATATGAAACAGAAAAGTAACTGTTTGATAAGAGCAAAACAGAGAGAAAACTAGTAATAGAGCCGGATGAAGGTTGATTTCATAAAAAAAAGAAAAGAAAGAAAATGATAGAGAAAAATAAAATAAATAGAAAAGTGAAAGAGGGAGAGAAATAGAAAAGTAGAGAATGATAAACGAGAGAGACAAGCCAAGAAGAATATATTATAATAAAGAATAAAGAGACAAATAAAAGAATGATAATAAAAATGAGAAGAAAATGGTAGAATATAAAAGACACTGAGAAAAAGAAAAAAGTGATATAAATAATTTAAAAAAATATGAATCTTAATGATTAAACTTATAATATTTATTTAATATAATAACTTAATCATTTAAGAAATTTAATAATAATAATAAATAATAAATAATAAAAATAATATTATCTTTAATATTATTTTATATTATTTAAAATTATCATAGAATATTTTGATTATTAATTTAATGTAAGTATATTAAAGTTATAATAATTTACTATTTTATTATATTATATAATGTGTCATATTTTTTATTCCATGAAATTAATAATAACATTACAGAGTTATCATTAATAATTAATTTCTAAAATGTATGTTATAAATTATGATTTCTAATAAATTAATTTTTAAATATTAACATGTTATTAATATAATTTAATCTCTATTAGAAAAAGAAATTCTTTAAAAAATAAGTCCAACACGAGAAGTTCTTGAGAGGTCACACAAGCATGTTTTTAGTTATCTTGCATATGCACTTTTAAAAGGAATTTTATACCTGTTATATTTGTCATGATATATACTAGCATCAATATTTTATTTTGATAAATTAATAAACAATTATACAAACTATTATTTTTTATAATACAGGTACTAATAGAAAAGTTTTTCTTTTATTATGTTATAATTCTTATAAATATAAATGATAAAATTTAAATTTATCATAAACATTATATGTCAAGTATGTAAGATAAGGGATTTCTTAAATAGTTTTAATTAATGGTGTAGAAAGGGGTAATGAAGATAACGATAATTATTCTATAAGAGAGAGAAAGTCATGGATTTATAAAATTAAAATAATTATAAAATAGTAATAAAGAGAGAACAAAGATGATTTAATGAAATGTAAAAGAAGAAAGATCATAGAGGAGGTATAAGGATAAATAAAAAAATGAAAAAGAGAGAGAAATGAGAAAATAGAAAAGAATAGATGCGAGAGATAGGCCAAGAAGAATATAAGGGAATATAGAGTGAAGTATAACATGACAATGATAACAAGAGAGAGAAAGAAGAGAGTGAATGTGAGAGATATTGAGATAAAAAAGTATTAAATAATTAAATAAAAGATAAAGTTTCGTAATTAAATTTATAAAATTTATTTAATATAATAAGTTGTTCATTACTAATATTTAATAATAATAAAATACAAAAACTATTTAAGATTTAATTTTTTTTAAAATATTATAAATATTTAAAATTATTTGGACTATTAATTATTATTGTTTTATTAATATTTAAATTTTAAAACATTAATTAAATAATAAAAAAATATAATATTCTTACTTATTATCTTTATATGATATAATATAGATAATAAATATAAATAAGATTTAACAATAATAACATACATCTAGATTTCAAATTATTTAATAATATAATATTAGTATATTTAAAAAGTCTACAAACATTTCATATACAATTATAAATACAAATTAATTACAATTTGTTATAATTGATATAAGTTATTTTGCTCAACATTAAACTATAATGTAGTTATTTTTTTATTATATTAAATGATGTGTCATATTTATTATTATATAAAATTAGCAATAATGTCACAAAGTTCTTAACAATAATTAATTGCTAAAATGGTTATTATAAACTTTCTTTTATAACAATTTAAATTTTTAATAATATCATGGTTTTAAAATCCATTATCCTTTTTCAGAAAAAGGAATTCTATGAAAAAATAGGTAGAACATGAGGACTTTTGTAGGAGGATACCCACCCCAATATTATTCTCACATAAGTATTCTTAAAAAAATCAATGTTGTGTGATTATTGTCTTGAGAAAAGTAAAACATTTCTAAATTTTCTAAATTGTCAATCCTATTTGTTAAGTGACCCTTATAATTTATTGGTCAAGCCCTAAATATTTTTTCTTTTTTTCTAATAGGCTTGTTTAATGCAAAATAGTTTTACTATGAACTTTGAACATGGTGAATTGTGGAATTAATGTCACCGTAGAGTGTTGAAAAACCTTCAAAGATTGAAGACATGCACATCAATTTTGATAATGTTTTATTTTATTATAAAATCGTGTTTTATCTTATTGATTTTAGAGCATTCTCCTTTTGCAACAATTTCAAATCATATTTACGTCCAAAAATTATTTAATAAGCTCTTTAATTTAGTAAATGAATTAAATTCAATTTTTTAATATATTAATTTCTTTTGGTTAAAATCCTACTTAAATCATTAATTAATTTAACATAATTTTATTTTTGAAACATTCTTTCTTTAAATAAATCTTACATTTGTATTTTTATGAAATTTTATATTTTATTGATTAAATAATCACTACATAAAAATAATTCTATAAAAAATTTCATAATTAAATAAAAAACATTTTATGTCATGTCCCAAGCTGTGATCAAATGCAAATGTCTCAGGCCGATCCTAATCCCGAGCAACTAGTCAACAAAATAAGCCAAATCCAGATAGGGTCAATAAGATCTAATTGACAATGAATTCTTAAAGATCATGAGCTAAATAGTGTTAGTATGGGTTGGGTTGAACCCAAATAGATCCAATTGTTATGGGTCCACTTAGGTGATTAAATCAAAAATGTTCATAGGGGGAGCAATCTCATTTTTGGTTCAGTTTTACCAAAGTTAATGCTTAAAAAGAAAAAATAAGATTGCTTTCCTTTAACATGGGGTTGTGTCCCTTGTGATTGTCTCTGTTAAAAATTGGCAGTGCGTAGTACCATTTCATTATGCTTTTTTTGATCTTATGGTGTACATCACCTCTGCTTTAGAACATTGGTATTAATCGATCTAACCGTAATCTTGATATGTCGATCGAATAGTTACGACTTCTTTCACTCCAACTCACAGATCCATCCAATAGTCATGATCTTGTCCCACTTCATTAGATTGCCATTTTTTTTTCTATTTTCTAAATAATAAATCATTGATTTGATGATCCAAATATATCTAGTTTCAATCCTAGGCTTAAGATTCATTATAATCCATATTTTAATATTGTTTAATCAAATGATCTAGATTTCATCTAACTTGATAAAATAGCCCTGATCAAAGAATAGCTACACCAGATTCTACTGGCTTAAATTTCCTCCCAAAGTACCTACGACTTACGACTACTTAAAATTCAAATGTTTTTCAAATTATGTCTAATTCTTCTAAGATTTCCTTTTCTCAATCCTATAGAACAATAAGCATAGGAAAATTATTAAATTTTTATCAAAAATTGATTTCTTGCTGTTTTTTTGCCTTACTTTTGGGTCGTGCCTTCGTGCATTTGAAAAATCTTTTGTTTTGTTTGGTCTTATAAAAAATCTAGTTATGGTTGACGTTATAAAATCCAAGCTAATAGTTGAACTCAAAATGCTATTATATTAGGGGTGAACCATAATAAAAGAAACTTTGAGATGTAATTCTTTTATAGTAGAGTTTTTTCTAACCTTTCTTTGGTGTGAATGTTGGTTCTAGTTTGAGTTGAATGACCTAAAAATTTCTGTGCATCATTTCAAATTTTTTATTCATTATAAAAATTGTAAATATTTTAAAATAAATACATTCATACACTTATCAAAATAATTCAAATTAATGATTCTCACCTGTCTATGTGATTCACAAAATCATTTTTACTACATATGCACTTTTTAAAAAAATTAATAATGTAAGATAAATAATAAAATTTATAATAACAATATTTTATTTATATAATATTAAATAAATACATAAATTACTATTTTTGTTAAAATGAATATTAATATATAACATTTTTCCATTATTTTATCATTGTTATAAATAAAAAATTAAATTATGTAACAAATATATAGAGTAAAATATATACTTTCACAAATATAATATATTTAACAAAACAACTTAAGTGATTTCTAAAAGATTATTAATATATGGGCTAAAAGGAGGTAATATAGATAGAGATAGCTATTCTGCAAGATAAAGAGAAAGACATTGATGCACAAGATTAAAAATATAGAAGGAAATACTAATATATAGACATGAGGGAAGATTTAATGAAGAGAAAAAGAAAAACTGTAGAAGGGATAGTGAGAATAAATAAACTAATGAAATAGAGAAATTAGATAATAGAGAAGGACAAACTAGAGAGGCCAACAAAAAGATAGGGATATAAAAGATGGACAAACAAAATGGAGAATGATAACAAAAAAGGGAAGTGAGAGAATATGAAAGCCATTAGGATAAAGAAAAAATGTCAGAAGAATAATTAAGTAAAAGTTAAATCCTAACAATTTAACACCTAATATTTATTAAATATAATAATTCATCATATCTAATATTTAATAATAATAAAATATTATAAATATTTTAATTTATCATTTTTTAGAATACTTCAATTAATTAAAAAATACTTTGTCCATTAATTTAATAATATTTTCTTTATACTTAAAATTCAAAAAATTTTGTTAAATAATAAATATTATAATTATTATAGTATACAATCTTTAGGTGATGTAATATAGATAATAAAAATGAATATTTTTTAAAATTAAAGATATAACTTTAAATTTCTAATACCTTATAATAAAGTATTTCTAAATTTAAAAAATTTTATGCATATCATGTATATACTATTATAAATATAGTTAATTCTTATTTATTATAATTGATATAAGTTGTTTTGTTCATTATTAAACTATATTAAAGATATTTTTTTATTATATCTTATGATGCACTCTAATTTTTTTTATATAAAATTAATAATAATGATATAAAATTATCATTACTAAAAAATTTTGAAAATATTAATAAAAAAATAAGATTTAGAATTATTTAGATTTTTAAAATTAATAAACACTAAAATAAATTACCATTCATTAAGAAAAGGAATATGAAAAATTTTTGGCCTCACTAAAAATTTATAAGACGTCGCCCGTCCAAATACCACTCTCGTTTAAACAAGCTTGACTTTTGAGTTCTAATGAGACTTGCTACCATAATGATTGTGTGGTCAAACTACCATGCAATAGATAAAAAAATTAATAGTTATGTTGTTATTATGTTGAAGTTATTGAATCATTTCTAAAATTTTCAAAATTGTCAAGTATATGCACTTTTAAAAATATTTATGCTTATGTTATATGTCATAATAAACTCTGATATCAATATTTTACTTATATAAACTTAATAAAAAATTACATAAACTATTACATTTGATAACATGGTTGTTCATATAAGATTTTAATTCATTTTTTTATCATTTTTATGAATAAAAAAATTAAATTATATAAAAAATATAAATGACTAAATATATGCTGAACTATGAATCATAAGAGATTCTTCAATATTATTAGCTAATGGGCAGAAAAAGAGATAATAGAGACAAAAAAAATTATTGCATAAGAGAGAGAGTAATTCATAGATTTATAATAGCAAAATAAAGAGTAAAGTAGCAATAGAGATGAATTAGAGGCAACTTAACAAAAAAACAGAAAGCAAGAACACAGAGGAGATAGGGAAGATAAATAAATTAGTGAAAGAAAAAGAGAAATTAAAAAGTAAAGAATACTAGAGGAGCATTGGAGGCCCAGAAAAATATACAAAGATAGAAAACAAAGAGTCAAATAGCAGAATGATAAAAAGAGAAAGTAGGAAGTGAGAAAATATAAGAGAAATTGAAATAAATAAAAGAAAGTGAGAGAAATAGAAAATAAAAATTAAATATTAATAATTAAAGTCATAATATTTTTTAAATGTAAAACTTTAATAATATATTTATTTTTTTAATAACAAATTTAATTAATTATTGAGGTTTATTATTATTTTAAAATATTTGAAATATTTATAAAATATTTTAACAATTAAATTAACGTTATTTTATTCATATTCAAAATTTTAGGAATTATTAGATAATAAATTATGTGAAAGTTATAATAATCTACATTTAGTTATATTGTATGATGTGTCATATTTTTGTTATACAAAATTAACAATAATGTTATAAGTTATTAGTAATAATTAATTACTAAAATATAAACTTAGACTATCATTTATAATAATTTCATTTTTTAGCATTGACTTCTTATTTAAAACTTATCATTCATTAGAAAAGTAAATTCTAATAAAAATAAGCCCACCTCTAGGAGTTCTCAAGAAATCATGCATTTTAATATTAATCTTATAAAAGCATGTTTAACTTTCATGTGCTAATGAGATCCAATTTTATAATGTTAGTGTTGTTGCACATGCATATAAAATGAAACAAAAGTAGGGTTATGTGCTTATTATCTTGAAAAAAAATAAATTATTTCTTAAATTTTTTAAATTATCATGCACATGCATTGTCAAAAGAAATTTTATTCTTGTTATATAAATTATAACATATTCTTATATCAATATTTTATTTAAATAAAATTAAGAAAAATTTACATAAATTATTATTTTCTATAGTATAGATATGAATAAAAAAGATTTCTTTTATTTTCTTATAATTCTTATAAATTTAAATTATTAAATTTATATTTATCATAAAAATTATTTATTAAAGTATGCAACATAGGAGATTTCTTAAATGTTAATAATTGATGGACTAAAAAAGAGATGATGAAGGTAAAGATAACCTTTTTTATAAGAAAGATAGAGTCATGGATTGTTAGGAGCAAAATAATGAAAAAAAAATTGCATTAGAGAGTTGAGAGATGATTTATGCATGTTTTCAAAAAGAAACAATGTAGAGGAAGTAGAGAGATTGAATAAAAAATAAAAATGAGAAAGAAATGAGAAAATAAAGAATAATACACAAGAGTGGTAAGCTAAGAAGATTATAAGATAATATATAGTGAAGTGACAAGCATCAGAATGATAATAGGAGAGAGAAGAAAGTGAGATAATATGAGTGACTTAGAGATAAAGAATAAAAAGTGAGAGAAATAATTAAAAAAAAAACAAAACATATGAATTAAAATTCTAACATTTTTAAATATAAAATGCTAATAACATATAATATTTAATAATAAAAAATTTTAAAATATATTTTTAGCATATTATTATATTTTAATGCAACAAAACTTTTAAAATAATTATTTATTTTTTATTCACAATTAAAAATTAAAGATGTTAACTGAATAATAAATAGTATAATTATTCATATATATTACTTTATATGATGTAACAAATATAATAAAGAAATATATTTAAGAATATTGATATAATTTTATATTTATAATTTTCTTCAATATAATATTACTATATTTAAAACATTCTACATACATTACATATATATAATTATAAACATAAATTAACTGTAGTTTATTATAATTAACATAAGTTCTTTTGCTAAACATTAAACTATATTATAGTTATTATTTTATCATATCATGTGAGGTGATAAATTTACTATTGTATTATGTATAAAATAATTTTATAAAGTTTTTAATAATAATTAATTACCAAAATTGAAAATTCTAAACTATCTTTTATTATCATTTAGTTTCTAAATAGTAACATATTTTTAAAATCTGTTGTTGTTCACTACAAAATGGAATGCTAGGAAAAGTTAGGTAGAATACAATGACTTCTTTAGAGGTCTCCCACCTCAATACTATTCTCACACAACCTTGCTTAACTTTGGAGCTATAATGAGATTAAGTGCTACAGTACTAGTGTGATTGCATATACATATAAATGGCAAAAAATAAATATTGTGTAATTAATTTCTTGAAGATATTGAACCGTTTCTAAAATTTCTTAAATTATCAAACATATGTGTTAGATCACACTTGTATTTTATGGGTCAAGCCCTCAATGTTTACCCTTTTATTCTAATGGGTTTATTTAGTATGAAATAGGTTTATAAGTATAGAGCAAGTTGTGCACTTTGAACATGGTGAACTAGGTTAATATGCTTCAAAGATTGAAGACATGTGAATCAACATTTATATAGTTTTATTTTACTATAAAATAGAATATTAGCTTATTGATTTTAAGGCATTCTCTTTTCTTATCAACTTCAAATCATATTCAGGTATCTAAATTATTAATCATCTCCATAATCAAGCAAATGAATTGGATTAAAATTTTAAATCACACAATTATTTTCTTGGTTTAAATCCTACTTAAATCATTCATTTATTTAATATAATGATATTAATAGATCCAATCATCCATTTGATAAGTCAATCAAATGTTTAGTACTTCATCTGTAGTAACCCATTGAACCATCCAACAATCGTGATCTCGTCCTACTTCATCAAATTATTATTTTTATCTCTACTTTTCAAAATAATCAATCCTTGATTTGATGATTTAGAATTATCCTACTGTAACCCGAGAGTCTATATCTAAAATAGATTTATAATAGTTTAATCAAATAATCTAGATATCGTATTACTTGATCAAATAGCCCTAACATAATCTAGCTTTATCCAAACATCTAGAACTCATCAATCTTTATAGCATTTGATCAAAACCTTGAGATATCTTCTACACCAATCCAATTGCTCAACTAAATTTCACCTAATGGCTAAATAACTGGCAAATATTCTAGCATTGTAGCAATTGTTTTGGAAGAATAATTTAAAATCTTTTTAAGCTGTTTGGATGTTAGCTTTCTAATAAATTTTCACTAACTTTTTAACTGAAAGACAAAAAAATTTCTATAAATGTTAAACAACTATTTCTAAAATGACTATTAAATGTGAACAATCTTTTAAGTTCTAATAGAAGCACTGCATCATATTTTACTAGTATAAATTTCCTCTTGTAGCACTCACAACTTACAACTATTTCAAATTTTAAATTCTTCTAGGTATGCCTAATTCTTCAAAGACTTTTTTCTCTAATTATTTTCATAATTTTGAGCTATAATTACATTATACATTCATTAACAAGCACAATAAATTTTAAAATTTTTTATTAAAAATTTCTTTCTTGTGGTGTTTTTGTCTTTCTTTATGGCTGGGAAACCCAATAGTTGAAAAGTCTGAGTTTACTTGGTCTACAAAAAATCAAGTTAGGGTTCAGCTCATAAAAGCAAGGGTTATAGTTGGACACGTTTACTACGAGACTATTTTTGCAACACTAGTTAGGGATGGATGTATGTTCTAGTTTGAATCAAATAACATAAAAATTCTTATGTACCATTTCAACTTTTATTTTCATTATAAAAAAAATAAATTAATATATTATAAATCAAATATTTTTCTAAATATTAAACTTTTTAATAACAAATTTTTGAAAATAAAAAAATCAAAAAATGAAGAAAAATAGTGTAAGATAATAATTCACCCCTTCTATGAGATTCATATTGTTGTTTTTACTTTAATATGCACTTTTAAAATATTTGTTCACATTATGTATATAATGATATTTTCTATTGTAAATATTTGATTTATATAAAATTAAAAAAGATATCACTTAAATTATTACTTTTGATAATATAGACATTAATATATAAGATTTTATTCCATTATGTTATCATTCTCTAAAATTACAAAAAAATGTAAAAACTATAAATAATAAATTGTATTTGTAACATAAATATTATATATTAAATTGTATAACTTAAGGGATTTTCTTAATATTTTAGTTTATGGCCAAAGAAAGAGATAATAGAGGTGGATATAACTATTCTACAAGAAAGAGAAAAACAAATGAATTGATAGGAGAAACATAAAGAAGCGAATTGTAATTGATAGACATGTGAGAATATTTAATGAAAAAAAAAGGAAAAAGAGGACATGATGTAGATAATAAGAATAAGTAAATAAATAAATAAAAGAGAGAGAGAGAGAGGATTTGGCAAAATAAAAAAGGATTGATGAGAGACAATCCAAAAAAATATTGGAGATAAAAAAAAGGAGACAAATAGAGAATGATGAAAAGAGATTAAGAAAATTAACAAATAAAGAGAAAAAAGGGGGAGAAATAACAAATAAATAATAAATCTTAATAATCAAAGTTTTAATATTTATTAAATATAATAATTTTATCATATGAAATATTTAAGAAATATAAAAAATTATATGAACTTTATTATTATTTTCAAATATTTTAAATTTTTTATTAATTTAATAATATTTTTTTCATATTTAAAATTTTTTAAAAAAATTATTTAATTATAAAAGGTATAATTATTGTAATATATTAGCTTTGTATAATGTTATTTGTATAATAAAATAAATAATATTTAATATTAGTAATATAATTTTAAATTTTTAATCATATAATATAATTTTCTAAATTTAAAAAAGTTTTTTGTAGCTCATATATATACTACTATAAACATAAATTAAGTCTAATTTGTAATAATTGATATAACTTATTTATATAATATTAATATATAATAAAATGTTATTTTATAATATAATATCATGTGCTTTACTTATTATTCTTAGAAATTGACTATAATGTAATAAATTTATTATTCATAATTAATATTAAATTATCATTTATAATATTTAAATTTTTTAACATCAACAAGTTGTTAAAATAAACTATAATTCATTAGAAAAAGGAATATGAACAAATATTTGCTGCACTAAGACTTCTTAAATGGTCACCCAACCTAATAGCACTCACACCCCAGCATACTTAGCTTTTGTGTTCTAGTGAGATCTAGTATCGTAATGCTCATGTGGTCAAAAAACAAACAATAGAAAAGATTTATAGCTCTGTGATTATTGTTTTGTAAATAATAAATCATTTCCAAAGTTCTCAAAATTCTTAAGCATATGAACCTTTAAAAAACTTTGTGCTTATTTTATAAGTCACAATAAATTCTAATATTAATATTTTTTTATATAAAGATTATGAAAAATTACATAAACATATACTTTAGATGACTTGGATGTTAATATATATATAAGATTGGTTTCCATTATGTTATAATTTCTATAAATAAATAAATAACTTATTTAATAAATATAGATTATAAAATATGTATTTATCATAAATATTACATACTAAACTATGCAACAAGAGTTACTTCTTAAAAAATACTAATTGATGTGCTTAAAAAGTGACAATTGTGATAAAAAATAATTATTCTTTATGAGAGAGTGAAAGTCACGATGATAATACCAAAATAAGTAGTAAAATAGTAATGGAGATTGATAAGAGTTGATTTAATAAAGAGAAAAAGAAGAGAAAATAATAATAAAAGAGATGAAGAATAAATAATTAAGTAATTGATAAAGGGAAAATAGAAAGTAAATGGTGTTAGATGAGAGTGTTAGATAAAGAAAAATAAAAGGAGATAGAGAATAGAGAGACAATTATGAGAATGATAGTACAAGAGAGTAGGAAGTGAGAGAATATCAGAGGTAAAAAGATAAATAGAAAAAATTAGCGAAATAACTAAATAAAAATTGAATGTTAAAAATCAAACTTATAATATTTATAAAAAAACAAGTTAATCATGTGTAATATTTTAAAATAAAAAAATATTTGAGATCTATTAAAATTTTGGAATATTAAAAATATTTAAAAAAAATTTGCTATTGGTATTTTATTACTTTATTCACTCATAAAATTAATATATATATATATATATATATATATATATATATATATATATATATATATATATATATATATATATATTTTTTTTTTTTTAAATAATAAAAAAGATAAGTATTGTAATATATATTAAACTATGCAACATAAGAGATTTAGTAAAACTTGATAATTTATGGGCTAAAAAGAGATAATTGAGAGTGAGAAAACTATTACATAATAGAGAGAAAGTAAAGGTATGTTAAGGGCAAAATAAAGAGGAAAATAAAAATAGAGATTAATAAATGCTAATTTAATGAAAAAGGAAGAGATATCATAAAAGAGATGAAGAAAGCAAATACAAAAGTGAAAGAGAAAAAGAAATGAGCAAAGTAAAGAATAGTAAAGGAGATTTAGAGAGTAAGAAAAATATAAGAATATAAAAAATAAAGAGACAAATAAGAGAATGATAACAGGAGAGAGTAAAAAGTGAGAGGATATGACAGACATCAAGATAAAGAAAAAAAATGAGAGAAATGATCGAATAATAGTTAAATCTTAATAAACAAGTTTATAATAGTTATTAAATATAATAAGTAAGTTACATATAATATTTTATAATTATCAAATGTAAAAATTTTTTTTGTTTATGATAATTTTAAAATATTATAAATATTAAAAGATTTTTTACTATCAATATTATTTTATTTTAGTAATACCTAACATTAAGTAAATTAACTAAACAATAAATAATATAATTATTTTGTTATATTACCATTATACGATATAATACAGACAACAATTGTAAGTAATATTTAACTTTAATGAAATAATTTGACATTTCTTATAATTTATAATATAATATAATTATATTTAAAAATTCTATTCAGAGTATGTATATACTTTTATAAATGTATATTAATTCTAATTTATTATAATTGAAATAATTTGTTTTATTCATTATTAAATTATGCTAGAGTTATTATTTTATTATATCACATGATGAGCCATATTTATTACTTTTAGAGATTAATAATAATTTTATAAAGATATGTTTAATAATTAATTACTAAAATACTATTTATAAACTATTGATTATAATAATTTAGTTTTTTTAACTTAACATGTTATTAAAATCAAATGTCATTCATTAGAAAAAATATTACTATGAAAACATACAAACAACATTAGGGCTTTTCGAGAGATCATCTATTATAATATTATCCTCACCTAAGCATTCTTAACTTTAGAGTTCTAACATGATCTAATGCTATAATACTGTTGTGGTCACACATGCATATAAAAGATAAAAAATCATTTTTTTGTGATTATAGCCTTGAAGATATTGATCCATTTTTAAAAAGATTTTAAATTAACAACTAACTATGCTTTTGAAAAAACATTTATGCTTATATACATGTCATAGTATAATCTAATAAAAATATTATATTTAAATACAATTAAAAAAACAAAATAAACTATTATTTTAAATAATAGAGACATTAGTACATATAATTTTTTTTATTATATTATCCATCCTATAAATAAGAAGTTTATTTTCTAAATAATATAAAAAATAAAACATGTATTTATGATAAATATTATATATTAAATTATGCAAAATAATTTTTTTAATATTTTTAATTGATGGAGAGAGAAAGAGATAGCATTGACGAAGATAACTATTCTATGATAAAAAGAAATAAATTTATTGATAAAAGATAAAAAAACTAGTAATAGAGAGGGATGAGAGATGATGTAATAAAGAGAAAAAAATAGAGAGAACATAGAAGCAATAGAGAGAAAAACTAAATATGTGAACGAGAGAAAAAGAGAAATAAGAGAAAGATATAGAAGGGAGAGAGGTGAAGAAGAATATAAGGAGATAAAAAATATGAGAAAAATTAAAAAAATTATAAAATAAGAGAGAAGAAAGAGATAGAATGTAACCCTAAGATCGAGAAAAAATAGAGTGAAATAATTAAATAAATGTTAAATCTTAAAAATTAAAATTTAATATTTAATGAATATAAGAAAGTAATATAATATATCATTTAATAAAAATAAAATAAAAACATTATTTGTAGTTTATCATTATTTTAGAATATTACAAATATTAAAAGAATATTTTTTCAATTAATTTAGTATTATTTAATTATTATAATAATTAAAAAAAATTAACTAAATATAAAAAAATAATTGTTCCATTATATTATCCTTACATGATGTAATATAGGTAACAAATATAAATAAAATTTAATATTAACAACATAATTTAATATTATTGATATTTTAACATATAATATTAAAATATTTAAAAAATTATATGCATAACATGCATACACAATTATAATTATAAATTAATTTTAATTTATAAGTATTCATTTAATTTGTTTTGCATAATATTGGATTATGTTAAAGTTATTATTTTAATACATCATGTGATGTGTCATTTTTATTATTATATAAAACTGATAATAATATTATAAATTTAATATTGATAATTGATCTCTAACATATTAATTATAAACAATCATTTATAATAATTTAATTTCTTAATATTAACATGTTATGAAAATAAATAATTTTTCCTTAGAAAAAGAAATGTTATAAAAAAAATGTACAACATGAGGAGTTCTAAAGATGTCACCAATCCTAATACTACTCTTACCATAGCATGCTTAACTTTGGAGCTCTAATGAGATCTATTGTTTTTATGCTAATGTGGCCTCACATTCATGAAAAATAAAAAAATCATAGTTGTTTGATTATTATCTTAAACGTAATGAATTATTTCTAAACTTTTTAAAATTATCAAACATATGCACTTATAAATTTTTTTTTCATTATTATATATTTCATATTTATTTTTGATATAAATATTTTATTTATATAAAATTATTTGAAAAATTATATAAAATTATATTTTCTATAGTGTAGACATTAATACTCCAAATTTTATTCTATTATGAAATAATTAATAAAAATAAAAAGACTAATTACCTAATAAAAATAAATAATAAAAAATAAATTTATTATAATTATTTTATGTTAAAATATGCAACCTATTTGATTTCTTAAATATTATTTATTATGATAAAAAAATAAAAATTGACATAACTATTTTAGAAAAGAGAAAATGCTATGGATTGATGAGAGCAATATAGAGAGAAAAATAGTAATATATGTATACTATCATGTGCAAAAATTAATTCTAATTTCTTATAATTAATATAAGTTATTTTTGTTAATTTTAAGATTTATTAAAGTTATCATTATTATGTAACATATGATATGCAATATGTAATATTATGTGAAATTTTCAATAATATTATAAGATACTATTAGTAATTAATTCTTAGAATTATAACTATAAACTATTATTAATAACAATTTAAATTTTTAACAATATGTTATCAATGTCATTCATTAAAAAAAGGATTGCTAAGAAAACAATTTGTGCATAAGGTCTTCTCAATAGGTCACCCATCCTAATACTACTCTCTTCCAAGCATGCTTAAACTTAGGGATATAGTAAGATCTTTTGTTATAATACTATTGTAGTCACATTTGCATATAAAAGATGTCATAGTAGTGATTGTCTTGAGGATAATAAATAATTTTCTAAAATTTTCTAAATAATATAGCTTATGGATTTATAAAAACTTTATTCCTATATATATGCCATAATATAATCTAATATAAAAATTTTATTTATATATAATTAAGAAAAAAATTAGATGAACTATTATTTTTTTAAAACATAGACATTAATAAATAATATTTTCTTCTGTTATGTTATCATTCTTATTAAAAAAATAAAATATATAACAAATATGAAAAACAAAAAATATATTTATCATAAGTATTATAAATTAGACTTTGTAACATTAGAGATTTCATTAATATTATTAATTTTTGAGACAAAAAAAGATAATAGAGATGGAGATAATTATTCTGTAAGCGAGAGATAATGGTACAAATTGGTAATAAAAAAATAGATAAGAAAATAGTAAGTGATAGAGATGAGAGAAAAATTAATGAAGTTCAAAAGAAAGGAAAACATATAGACGATAGTGAGAATAAATAAATAAATCAATGAGAGAAAGTGATTAAAAAGTAGAGAAGGAGAATGGTGAGAGAGAGAGAGAGAGGCTAAGTAAAATATAGCAAGATAAAGAATGCTGAGGCAAATATAAAATAGAAATAAGAGAGTAGAAAGTGAGAGAGCATGAGAGTCATTATGGTAAAGAAAAAAAGTGACAATTATTTAAATTAAAGGAAAATCCCGAACATTAAACATATAATAGTTACTAAATATAGTAAGATGATGATTTTTTAATATTTCACAAGAACTAAATAAAAAAATATTTTTATTTTATTACTTTTTCAAAATATTACAAATATTTAGAGAATATTATGACTATTAATTTAATATTATTTTAAAAAACATTTATTAGAAAAGTTAATTAAATAATTGATAACATAATTATTTTAATATATTATCTTTATATGATCTTACATATATGATAAATATAAATAACATTAGATATTAATGACATAATTTTAGATTTTCAAAATTTGATAATATAATGTTATTATATTTAAAAAAATTTATTCATAATTTACACATACTATTATAAGCACAAATTAATTTTAATTTTTCATAATTAATATGAGTTATTTTGCTCAATATGAAAATATATTAAATGTATTACATTAATATATCATATTCTATGTGATATTTATTATTATATGAAATTTATATTCCTATAATGTTAGTATTAATAAATAATTACTTAAACAAAGGCTATAAATTATAATTTATAATAATTTTATTTTTTAACATTAATATATTATTAAAACAAATTATCATTCATTAAAAACAACACAAGAAATTCTCATGAGCTAACACATCGCATTACTAATCCCACCCAATAATGTTTAACTATGGAGCTTTAATGAGATTAATTGTTATAATGCTTGTGTGGTCAGATATGTATATAAAAGAAAAAAAATCGAAGTTATTTTTTTATTACCTTAAATATAATGAACCATCTCTAAAATTTTCTAAATTATTAAACATGTACATATTTAAAAAATTATGCTTATTATATATGTAATAATATTATATAACATTAATATCTTATGTATAAAAAATTAATAAAAATTTACAAAAAAAATTATTTTCAATAGTGTAGACATTAACACATCAGATTTTCTTCCACTATATTATCATTCTTATAATAAAAAAAATTAAGTTTTGAAGTAAATATAAATGATAAATTATATAGTTATGTTAAATATCATACATTAAAATATAGTACATAAGAGATTTATTAAACATTATTAGTTGATGGACAAAAATAGATAATGAAAATGAAAATAACTATTCTATAAGAGAGAGAGAGAAAGCCTTAGATATATAAAATCCAAATAGAGATGGAAATAGTAATAATGAGAAAGGAGAGATAATATAATAAAGTCGAAAAAAAGAGAGAACACATTGGGGAATAAGTGAATAAATAAAAATGTGAAAGAGAGAGAAATAAAAGAGTAAGGAAAGATTGATGAGAGAGAGGCCAAGAAGAATATAAATAGATTGAGAATGAAGGGATAAATAAGAGAGGATAATAAGAGACTAAAAAATGAGATAATATGAGAGAGATTTAGATATAGAGTAAAAAGTAAGAGAAATAATTAAATAAAAGTTAAATCATAATTATTCAAATTATAACATTTATTAAGTATTACAAGTTAGACTTATATAGTATTTTAAAAAATAAAAATATTAAAATGTTTTAGATTTACTATTATTTTCAAATACTGCAAATATTTATTGAATATTTGGGTAAATTAATTATTAATTTATTGATACCTAAAAATAAAAAATTAAACATGAAAAAATATATATAATTATTCTAATATTTTTTATTTAATGATATAATTTTAGAGTTCTAAAATTCTATAATACAATATTACTATATTTAATATATTTTAAACACATTACATATACAGAATTATAAATAAAGATTAATTCTAGCTTATTATAATTGATATAAGTTATTTTTCTCAACACTAGACTATATTTAAGTTTTTATTTAAATATATCACATTATGTGTCATATTTATCAATTTATAAAATTAATAAAAATTTTACAAAGTTATTAATAATATTTAGTAATGAAAATGATTATTATACATTATTATTTATAATAATTTAATTTTTGACATTAATATATTATTAAAATAAATTACCATTCAATAGAAAATGACATGTGATGAAAACATTTGTAGAACATGTGGACTTTTCAAAAGATCACCCATCCTAATACTACTGTTGTCCAAGAATGGTTAACTTTGGAGTTCTGATGACATTTAGTGCTACTATACAAGTGTGGTAACATATTCATACAAATGACAAAGAATCACAATTGTGTGATTATTGTCCTATAGATAAAAAACCTCTTAAAATTTTCTAAAATGTCAAACATATGTGTTGGGTCACCCTTATGTTTCATGGGTCAAGTCTTAAATGTTTAGCCATTTATTCTAATGGGCTTGTTTAGTGTGAAATTGGTTTACATTTAAAGAATAAGCTCTACGATTTAAACTTGGTGAACTAGTGGTCCTTAAGGCATCTTGAAGTGTTTAGAGAACTTTAAATATTGAAGACATGCTCATCAGCTTTGGCAAGCTTTTATTTTTTTATGAAATAGAACATTAGCTTATTGATTTTGAGGCAGTCTCCTTTCATATTAACTTCAAATTACATTTAGGAATACAAGTTGTTTAATCATCTCCTTAACTTAGTCAATGAATAGGATTCAATTTTTCCATCTCTCAATTCTTTTCTTAGTTGAAATCTTATTTAAACCATTCGTTAATTTAACATATTTTTTTTAATCATTCTTTTTTTGTTAAGTTATACTTTTTTTCTAAATTTAGTATTAGCTTATTTATTAAAAATCTTCATTGTATCAAAAAAATAATTCTATCAAAATTTTTGTACCTAAATTAATAAATTAATTTTTTGTTGCATCCAAAGCTACGCCCAAAAGCAAAGTCTTGGGATGAGTTTTGGCATAATCATCGAGTCAAGAAAAAATACGATAATGATTGGGTTAATCTATTCCAGTTCATAAAGAATTCCTTTACTAGATGGGGTAAGGTATTGTATTGAGCCAAGAAGTATTCAAACAAATTATAAGTATTAATTAGATGGAATGAAGAGAGATAAACCCAAAAGATATGAGTTTGTCCAGCGGATTCAACCTTTAGCACACAAATGAGAAGCCAAACAACATTAGGCTTGCATGTTGTATCTAAGTGAATTCTTATAAAAACAAAAGTGTTCCTCACCTATAAGTTGGATTTTATCCCATGTGATAATCTTCACCAAAAACTACCAACACTCAGCACCATTCGATCACTTATTTTGGGGATCTCATGATGGTGATCACCTTCACCTTTAAAAAGCAATCTTAATTGATCTAACTACCCATTTGATAAGACAATTCGATGGTCACTGCTTAATCCACCACAACTTATTTATCCATCACACAGTTATGACCCCATCCGACTTCATTCAAGGGTTGTTTTTTTCCTATTTTTGAAAGAATTTATCCAAGATTAGATGACCCAGATCATTGCTATTTGAATCTTATGATCTATATATAATTGTTAATTCATCATTTATTAATCAAATGATCTTCATCATATCTAACCTGATCAATTGTCTTTGATCAAATCCAACTTGTTCCAATTATCTAGAACACATTCACATTTAGAGCTTTTATGAAAGCGGATGAGATCTCCTTTATGTTTATCCAATAACTCCGTTCAATCCTACCAAACTGCTAAATCACTAGCCATCATTATACCATTATAGCACCCATTTTTCAAGAATATTTTAAGATCTTTTTAAGTAGTTTTGAACTTACTTTTGTAAAAGCTTTTCACTCACACTCCCATGGCTATAACAAAAACTTTTCTATTAATACTTAACCATTGTAAATAAAATGAATAATTAATATGAACAAGATTTTAACATCCGAAAGATGACATTCATCATATTCTACTAGCATAAATTTCCTTTTGATTTAACTTAAGTATTATGATTACTTGAAATTCAAAATCATCCAAGAAAACCTACTTTCTCTTGACTTTTCTTTCATAATTATTTTCATAATTTTGAGGTCCTTGTACTATTGTACATTCACAAACAAACATAGGAAAAGTTTAATGTTTCTATCGAAAATTTCTTTGTTGTTTTATTTTTTTTCTTTTGGGTTGGGTGACATGGCTTTCCCAAAGACATGAGTTCAATTTTATCTCATAAAATATCATGTTAGGATTGAACTCATAAAGCCCTCTTTATAGCTAAATATGTAAAACTATTTTGTTAGAGGTGAATACTAATGAAAAAAGTCTAGTAGTAATTCTTTTGCTATTAGAGTTTTTTTCCTTCGGTTGGGGATGGACGTGTTCTGGTTTGAATCGAATAACATAATAATTTTTTGTACTATGTAAACTTTTTTTTAGTTATAAAAATTGCAAATATTATTATATTTGTAAATCAATTTTTTTAAAAGCTTAAAATAACTTTTATAACAAAGTTTTGAAAATAAATACAATAACAAATTATGGAAAATAGTTTAAAAACATAATTTATTGATTTTGTGGGATACAAGCACTTCGTTTCACTTAAAAATATGCTTTACAAAAATTATAATATACTCTAATTTCACTTTTTTATTTATAAAAAATCAATAAAAAAGTATATAAACAATTATTTTAAATAAGAAATACATTAATGTAAAATTCATTTTCTATTATGTTATCATTCTTATAGATAAGAAATCAAATTATTACAGAAAATTTAAATAATAAAATATATATTAATCATAAATATTCTATATTAAACTATGCAATATAAAGGATTTCCTAAATCTTGTTAATTAACGAGCTAAAAAATAGATAATAGAGTTGCAGATAACTATTCTATAAGAAAAAGAGAAAGCTCTAGTTTGATAAGAGAAAATAAAGAAGAAAATAGTAATAGAGAAAGGTGAGAGAAGATTTAATGAAGATAAAATAAAAAATTGAATATTAATGAGATAAAGAATAAATAAATAAAGGAAAAAGATCGAAAAATGAGAAAGTAAAGGACAAAGTAGACAGAGAAAAAAAATGAGATAAGAAACAAAGAGATAGATATAGAATGATATTAGAGGAGAGAAGGATGTGAGAGTTAGAAAGATAATTGTATAATGGGAAAAAAGTGAGTAAAGCAATTAAATAAAACTTAAATCTTAACAATTAAACATATAATATTTGTCATACATAGCAAGTTAATCATATATAATATTTTATAAAAAAAATGTAAAAAATATTTAAGGTTTAGTATTATTTTAAAAAATTAAATTTATATTAAAAAATATATTTATAAAAAATATTAGATTATTTTATTCATACATAAAATTTAAAAAATACTAAAAAAATAATATAATTATTTTAATATATTATCTTTATATAACATAATATAAATAATAAAAATAAATAATTATTAATTTTAATCTTATAATTTTACATTTCTAATAATCTATAATATAATATTACTATATTTATTAAATTCTACACATAATATATATAAGACATTTTGCACAATATTAAACTATATTGAACTTAATATTTTATTATATCATTTTATTTTCTAGATTTATTATTATTCGAAATTTATAATAATATTATTAAGTCATTTAATTACTAAAATGCTAATTGTTAATTATCTTTTTTAATAGTTTAATTTTTAAGATTAACATGTTATTAAAATAAATTATCATTCGTTAAAAAAAGAAAAGCTATAAAAAATAGGTGCAACATGAGGAATCTTAAGAGGTCAGTCATCCAAATACTACTATCACCAAAGCATGTTTAACTTTTGAGCTCTAATGAGATCAAGTGTTATAATATTGGTGTGGTAATGCATGCATATAAATGAAGAAAAATCTTTATTATTTGAAACTTTTCTTTAGAATAATAAATTATTTTAAAACTTTTATAAAGTATGAAGCATATAAACTTTTAAAAAGAAATATGCTTATTATATATCATAACATATTCTAATATCAATATCTTATTTATCTAAAATTAATAAAGAATTATATGAATTATTAATTTTTGTAGTCTAGGAAATAATATATAAGATTTGTTTTCCATTACATTATCATTCTTATAATAAAAAAACTAAATTATATAATAAATATAAAAATAAAAATACATATTATAATAAATATTATTTATAGAAGTATTCAACATAGGATATATAATAAATAAAAACACAAATAATTGTTCCACAAGAGTGAGAGAAAGTCATGGATTGATAAGAGTAAAATATTGAGAAAAATAGTTATAAGGAAACACGAGAGATGATTTAATGAAGTAGAAAAAAAGAGAAATCATAAATAACATTGAGCGAGTAAATAAAAAAAGTGAAAAAGAGATAGAGAAATGAGGAAGAACAAATGGCTAAATGAGAGAGAGAGGTCATGAAAAATATAAGAAGATAGGCAATAAAGAGAAATATAAGTGAATAATAATGAGAAGAAAAAAGTGAGAGAATATGAGACATTAAGATAAAGAGAAAAAAGTTAGACAAATATTTTAATAAACTTTTATTCTTAATAATTATAATTATAATATTTTTTAATATAACAAGTTAATCAAATGTAATATTTTATAGTAATAAAATATAAAAAAATATTTGTGATTTATCATTATTTTAGAATATTATAAATATTTTTTAAATATTTAGGCTATAAATAATATATTTATTTTTTCATGCTTAAAATTAAAAAGATTAACTAAATAATAAATAATATAGTTATTCTAATATATTACCTTTATATGATATATTATAAGGAATATAAATAACATTTAGTTTTAATGAAAAAATTTTAGATATGTAATGTTCTAAAATATAATATTAATATATTCAAAAAATTATAAACATATTACATATATATAGCTATAAACAATATCTTAAATCGTATTTATTATAATTGATATAAGTTATTTTACTAAATATTAAGTTAAAATAAAATTATTATTTTATTATGTCATACAATGTATAGTTTTTATTATTTTATAAAATTAATAATAATATTACAAAGTTATTAATAATAATTAATTACTAAAATGGTAATTATAAAATATTGTTTATAATAATTTAATTTATTTATAATATCAAGTTATTAAAATCTATTTTTATTCATTAAAAAAAGGAATGCTATAAAAAAATAGGTAGAATATGTAGACTTTTAAAGAGATCAAAGTTCCTAATACCACTCTCATCCATACAAACTTAACTTTGGAATTCTAAGGAGATCTAGTGTTATAATATTTGTGTGGTCACACAAGCTCACTATTGACCAAGTGTCACTGTTGCATTATTATTATCTTGAAGATAATGAATCACTTCTAAACTTCTCAAATTTATCAAACATATGTGTTGGGTCACCCCTACATTTTACGTATCAATCCTTAAATGTCTATCATTTTACTCTAATGGACTTATTTCTTGTAAAATAAGTTTACATGTAAAGCAAAAGTTATGCACTTTGGATGTGGTGAATTAGCAATCTTCAAAGCACCTTAGAGTGTTCAATAAGCTTCAAATATTGAAAACATGTCATTAGCTTTGATAAGGTTTTCATTTAATATGAAAAAAATATAAGTTTATTAATTTTAAGCACTCCCTCATCATATAAATTTCTAATCATATCTTGACATCTAAATTGTTTGATCATCTCTTTGATTTAGCAAACTAATAGGACTAAATTTTTCAATATTTTAATTCTTTTCTTTGTTGAAATCTTAGATAAATTATTTGTTGATTTAGCATAATTCTATTTTTGAATCATTCTTTCTATTGTTAAATCATAATTTTGTATTTTTCCAAATTTTATATTAGGTTGATTATTAAATGCTAATTACATAAAGAAATAATTCTATTAAAATTTCCATTATTAAATAAATAAAAAGTTTTAGGCCACATCCAAATCTATG
Source organism: Vanilla planifolia (assembly GCA_023846275.1). Classification (NCBI taxonomy): domain Eukaryota; kingdom Viridiplantae; phylum Streptophyta; class Magnoliopsida; order Asparagales; family Orchidaceae; genus Vanilla; species Vanilla planifolia. The sequence goes on along the minus strand of CM043866.1, from coordinate 37,885,081 downwards.
CCCAAATGCAAAAGGCTTAGGCCAAGCTTATGCCCATGCATTGGATGAGGAAAAATAGTAAAATAAAAATTGGGTCGATCCACTCTATTTGACGATGAATTTTTAAGCTGCATGTGTCAAGGCGTTGAATGAATGTTGGAAGCACTCGAAGTGATTATAAGTATGCGGTGGGTTGGACACGCATGATTCTAGAAACACTAGTCTACCCAAGTGATTAAATCCCATTTGTAGAAATGGGGTGTCGGAAAATATTAGGTTCACATGCTATATCCATGACAATGTTTATAAAGACCAAATAAATTTCCTCACCAGCAATATGAGACTATGTCCTTTATAAGTGTCTCCATCCAAAATCGACAATGCTTAGCAACATCAGATCTTGCAACTTTTTGATCGCAAGGTGGAGATCACCTTCACCTTCAAATGGTGAACTTAGTGAATGCAACTATTCATTTAATAATTTAATTGAGGGGTTTATTTCTTCATCTACTATAATCAATTGATCCATTTGATGGTCATGATCTCATCTGACTTTATCGAATGGTTATTTTTAATTCTACTTTTCGAAATACTTTATCCTCTATTTGATGACCTAAATGACTCTTGTTTAAATTTTATGATCCAAACTAACCCTAATTTTACCTTTGTTCAATCAAACAATCAAAATCTCATTTGACATGATTGAATGACCTTGATCAAATCTAGCTTGATCAAAACATCCAAAACTCATCTATCTTTACATTATTTGAGCTTGAGTCTAGGATCTTCTCTATGCTAATCCAAGTCTCCAATCAATCCCACATAATGGCTAAATAACTATCAATTACTATGCCATTGTATCAACCATTTTGCACAATACTTTGAGAACATTTTATGCTTTTTTTAGGCTACTTTTGAAACAATGTTTCACTTACTTTCTAATGGCTGTGGCATTACTTATTTGTATAAATGCCTAACTATTGTCAATAAAATGGTTGATAAACATGAACAATATTTAACATCTTAATCAAGGGTTGGATGATACTGTATTGGCATAAATTTACTCTTGTAGTGCCTATAACTACTTAAAATTCAAACTTTTTCAAACTAAGTCTAACACTCCTAAGATTTCATTTTTCCAAGTCATTTCATTACTTTTGGCTCTTCATAACTTTTTACATTAATCAAGAAGCATAGGATATTTTCTTTGTTTTCCTGGAAAAACTATTTCTTATTATATTTTTTCATTTGGGATGGATAACTTAGGATTTGTGAAAGCCTGAGTTCAGTTTGATTTCATAAAAAATATTTTTATGGTTGATCTAATAAAACCCAAGGTTATAGTTGAACCTATAAAAGCTAATATTTTAAAGGTAAATTATAATGAAAAACTTAAATTTGTAATTCTTTTATTAGTGGAGTTTTTTTTGCCTCGATTGTGAGTCCAGGTAGGTTCTATTTTGAATCAAATTACTTAAAAATTTAGGTGTACCATGTGAACCACTTTTTTCACTATAAGATTTATAAATAATTTTATTTTTAAATCTATGTTTTGTCAAAAAATAAATTTTTTTAAAACGACTATATGAAAACATATGCAATAATAAATTAGCAAAAAAGTTTTAAAATAACTATGCTTATTATATATGTCATAATATATTCCAACATTAATGTTTTATTTATAAAAAATTACTTAGAAAAATTACATAAATTATTATTTTTGATAACATCAACACTAATATAAAAGATTTTCATCAATTATGTTGACATTAATATAAATAAAAAAATTAAATTATATAATAAATGTTATAAAAATATTAATTTATAATAAAAATGAGATATTAAATTATGTAATATGAGAGATTGTTTCAATATTATTAATTGATTAGCTAAAAAAGAGATAATACGAATTGACATAAACTTTTATATAAGAAGGAGAATGACAGATTAATATGAGTAAAGTAAGGAAGGATAGTAATAAATAGAGATGCAAGAAGATTTAAAGAAAAGAAAAAGAAAAGAGATAACAAAGAAAGGATAAACAAAATAAATAAATAAATAAGAGAGAGAGAGCGAGAGCAACAAAATAGAAAGAATAAAATTAATAAAGAGACCAATAAAAATATAAGAAGAAAATAAAGAGAAAAATATAGAATGATACTAAGAGAGAGAAATAAGTGAGAGAATATGAGAAACTTTGTGATAAAGAGAAAAAAGTGACAAAAATAATTAAATAAAAGTTAAATCTTTATTATAAAACTTATAATATTTTTTTAAATATATCAAGTCAATCATATACATATAATAATAATAAAATATGAAAAATATAAAAAATATTCTAAATTTATTATTATTTCAAACTATTCAAATATTTTAAGATTTTCTTTACTTTTGATTTAATAATACTTTTTTATACTTCAATTTAATTTTTTTTAAATAAAAAATAATATAATTATTTTAATAAATTATTCTTATATGATATAATGTAGATGATAAACATTAATAATATTTAACATTAATGATATAATTTTAAATTAACAATATTTTATAATATAACATTAGGATATTTAAAAAAAATTAATATACATCATATGTATAATATTATAAATATAAATAAATTCTAATTTATTATAATTGAAATCAATATCAAATTATATTAAAGTTTTTAATATATCATATAACATGCCATATTTATTATTCTGTAAAATTGATAATAATATTATAAAGTTATTATTAATAATTAATTATTAAAAAAGTAATAACAAACTATCATTTATAATGATTTTGAGTTCTAATAAGATATGGTACTATAATACTAGAGTGGCTACACTTGCACACAAATGACAAATAATCATAGATGTGTGATTATTGTCTTGAAGATAATGAACCATTTCAAAAATTTTCTAAGTTATAAAACATGTGTTTGGCCACCCATTTGTTTGGTGGGTCAGGCCTTAAATATTTAGCCTTTTATTCTAATGAGCTTGTTTAGTATGAAATAGGTTTACATTTAAAGTATAAGTTATACATTCTAAACATGGTGCAGTAGTGATCTTCAAACACCTTAGAGTGTTTAACAAGCTTTAATGATAAAAGAAATGCACATCATCTTTTATAAAGTTTTAGTTTACTTGAAATAGAATATTAGCTAGTTGACTTTACAAACTCTCATTTCAAAGTAGGAAGTAATCAAACAATATATAACTATTGGTGAGTCAAACATAATAAACCTATAAGATATAAGTCTAAACTGATAATTAAATACCATGCACACAAATAAGGAGCTAGCCAATATTTGGTTCAAATGTTACAACCGATTAAATGCTTATGAAGACCAAATATGTATCCTTTCATACAATGTCAGACTTGTCCCTTGTGACATGTTCCATCCAAAACTAACAATGCTCAGCATCGTCAAATCATGCATTTTGAGGATCACATGGTGGTGGTCTCATCCGATTTTAAAAAGTGATCTTAATTAATGCAACCATTCATTTGATAAGATAATTGGATGGTTAAAACTTCATTGAGTTTAACCAACTGATCTATCTTATGAACATTATTTTGTTTGACTTCATCAGAAGTTATTTTTATTTTATCTTTTTTAAATAATCTATCTTTGATTTGATGGCCCAAATTTCTCCTTTTTGAATTCTATAATCTAAAACAAGTGGCCTCCATCAAATCCAACTTGATCCAACCATCAAAAACTCATCCTCCTCTATATCGTTTGATCATGCAAATGAGATATCCTCTATGCCAATCTAATGACTCCATTTAATACTACTTAATGGCTACAAAACTAGCCATATTATGCCATTATAGTCACCATTTTGGAATAATATTTTGAGATCACTTTAAGCTGTATAGAAGCTATCTTTGTAGCAACTTTCCATCACTTTCTAATGGTTATGAAAAAAAATTCTATAAAAAAGTGATACGTCAAAATCAACTATCGTAAATTTCCCCAATCAACATCTACGACTTATGACTGCATAAAATTCAATATTCTTCCAACTAAGCAACATTTTTCTTGTCTTTCATTTTCTTAATTCTTTTATTAATTTTGAGCTCTTCATGTCTATTTAAATTCCCTAGCCAAAATAAGAAAAATTTTATGTTTTATCAGCAATTTGTTTTTTGGTATATTATTTTTCTTATGTTGGGTGGCCCGACATTTGTGAAAGGTTGAGTTCCTTTTGATCTCATAAATAACCAAGTTAGTGTTGAGTTCGTAAAAGCTTGACTTATAGTTAAATCTATAAAACCTAATAGGTTAGAAGAAAATCAAAAGGAAAATCTCATGTTGTAATTCTTTTACAAGAGGTGTTTTTTCAATCTTAGATGTGGTGGAATAATGTTCTTATTTTAACTGAACCACTTATTAATTTTGATGTACCTGTTCAAAATTTTTATTATATAAATTATAAAAGAGTATATTTATAAATTAAAGCTTTTTATGAACATTAAATTGTTTTTATAACGAATTATTTAAAATAAATACAATGCAAAATAAGCAAAAATATTTGAAAATAAAAATTCACTCTCTTTTGTGGGATTTAAAAACTTTTTTCACATTAGTATGCTATTTTAAAAAATTATTCTTGTTACACATAATAATATAAATTATTATTTTTAAGAACATAGAAATTAAAAACTTTTCTTCCATTACTTTGTCATTATTATAAATAAAAAATTAAATTATGTAACAAATATAAATTATCATATATATATTTATCATAAATATTATGTATTAAACTATGCAACATGAAAGATTTTCTAAATATCATAAATTCTTAATGTAAAAAATAGATAATGGAGAGGGAGACAACATATTTACAACATAAAGAGAAAGATATGAATTGATTAAAGCAAATAGAGAAGGAAATTATAATGCATTGAGATGAGAGAAGATTAAATGAAAACTAAAAACGAGAGAATATAGAGGTGATAAAGAGAATAAATAATTAGCAAAGAGATAAAGAAAGAAATTAAAATATAGAGAAGGATAGTGGATAGAGAGGACCAAAACAATGCAGAGATATTGAATGAAGGCACAATAAAAAAAATAATAATAAGAGAGAAAAAAGTGAAAGAATATGAGAGACATTAAGTAAAAGTGAAAAAATGAGAAAAATAATTAAATAAAATTTAAATCTTAATGACTAAACTTATAATATTTATTAAATATAAAAAGTTAATCATATATAATATTTAATAAAAAATATATAATACATATTTAAGGTTTATTTTTTTTAAAATATTTCAAATATTTAAAGAAAAGTTTTACAATTAATTTTTTATAATTTTATTCATATTAAAAATTAAAATGTATTATTAAAAAATAAATAATATTATTATTTTAATGTATTACCATTATATGAAATTATATAGATAGTAAATATAAATAATATTTAACTTTAATGACATAATTTTAAATTTTGAATAATATACTAAATTAATAAAAAAGTTACATAAAATATTATTTTTTATAATAAACTTATTAATGCATAAGATTTTAACCCATTATATTATTATTTTTATAAAAAAATAAATTATGTAATAAATAAAAATATTAAAATATATATTTATAATAAATATTATATAATAAACTCTACAATAAGATAGATCTATTAAATATTGTTAATTAATTATCTAAAAAGAGATAATCAAGATAGAGATAACTATTCTTAAGAGAGAGAAAGTCACTAATAAAGATTGCTGAGAAGTCATTTAGTGAAAGAAAAAGATAAGAGAGATCATTAAGGAGATAATGAGATAAAAAAAAAGTGAAAGAGAAATAGAAATAAGAAAGTAAAAAAATAGAGAGTTGGATGCAAAGAAAAATATAAGATAAAGAATGAAGTGGCAAAAAAGAGAATGATAACAAAAGAAGGTAGAAAGTAAGAGAATACAAGAAATATTAAGATAAAGAGAAAAAAGTGTTAGAAATAATTAAATAAAAATTAAATTTTAATAATTAAATTTGTAACATTTATTAAATATAATAAGTTAATCATTTACATATATATTTTATAAAATAATAAAATAATAAATATTTGTGATTTATAATTTTTTTGAAATATCATAAATTTGTAAGAATAATATAGTTAATTCAATAACAAATAATATATTTATTCTTCTATGTTATCTTTATATCACTTAATAGAGATAATAAATATGGATAATTAATAATATTTTTTTTTATTTATAATAATCGATAATATTATATTATTATATTTAAAAAATTTTAAATATTTTTTATATATACTACTATAAACATAAAATTATTGTAATTTATTAGAATTAATATAATTTATTTTTTATCAATATTAAACTATATTGAAGTTATTATTTACTTATATCATATGATATGCCATATTTATTGTGATAGAAAATTAAAAATGATATTACAAAGTTAATATTTAAATTTTATTACTAAAATTGTAATTACAATATATCATTTATTATAATGCAAGTTTCTAGCATCAACATATTATTAAAAATATTTGTGGTTTATTAGAAAAAGGATTATTATGAAAGAAAAGTGCAACACAAGGATTTCTTAAGAGGTCTCCCGTCCCTACACTATTGTCACACAAACATGCTTAACTTTGGAGTTCTAATAAGGTCTACTACTATAATACTATCATGCTCACACATGTATTAAATAAGTAAAATCTTACTAGCATGATTATAGTCTTGAAAATAATTAACCATCTTCTAAATGTTTTTAATTTATTAAACATATGCACCTTTAAAAAAAATTATAATTATAACTATATTCTATATTGTAATCGAATTTTAATATTTTAGTTGCATATAATTAAAATAAAATTACATGAAATATTATTTTTATAATATAAAAATTAATAGATAAAATTTTCATTTGTTACATTACAATTCTAATAGATAAAATATTTAATTATATAACAAATATAAATAATAAAATGTATATTTATCATAAATATTATATGTTAAACAATGTGACATGAGAGATTTCTTTGCGATTGTAAGTTAATGAGTTGAAAATGGTAAAATAAAGAGGTAATAATTATTTTATAAGAGAAAGAGAAAGACACCAATCAATAAGATAAAAATAAAGAAGAAAATGTTAGCAGAGAGAGATAAGAGACAATTTAATGAAGAGAAAGAGAAAATAGAGAATATAAAGAAAAAAGAGTATAAATAAATAAGTGGAGGTGAGAGCAAGAGAAAAATAAGAAACAAGAAAAGAATAGGTAAAACAGAGAGAGACCAAAAAGAATATATAGAAAGATAAATAATAAAGAGAAAATAGGAATGTTAATAGGAGAGAGAAGGATGTGAGAGTTATGTGAGATATTGAGATAAATAAAAAAAGTGAGTATTAATTAAAGAAAAGTTAAATTTTAATTACTAAATTTATAATTTATATTAAATATAACAAGCTAGTCATATATAATATGTAATGATATTAAGCTAGAAAAAATGTTCATGACTTATTATTATATTATAATATTAAAAATATTAAAATAATTTTTTGATTATTAATTTAATATTATTTTATTAATATTTAAAACTTTAAAAAATAATTTATATAAAAATTAATATAATTATTATAATATATTATCTTTATATGATGTAATATAGATAATAGCTATAAATACTATTTAACATTAATGATATAATTTATGATTTTTAATTTTCTATAACATAATTTTATTATATTTCATAAATTCTACACACATGGCAAAAATAAAATTATAAATATCAATTAATTCCGTTTTATTTGAGTTAATATAAGTTTTTTTAATTAACAATAAACTATATTAAAATTATTATTTTATTATATAACATATTATGTAGTTTTCATTACTATATAAACTAAAAATAATTTTATAAAGTTATTAATAATAATAATTAATTAGTAAAATGGTAATTATAAATTATCATTTATAATATTTTTTTAACATTATCATGTTATTAAAATAAGTTATTATTAATTCGAGAAAGGAATGCTACAAATAAATTTGTTGGACATGAGGACTTCTCAAGATGTTACCTATCCCAATACTACTCTTAGTCGAGCATGCTTAACTTTAGAGTTCCAATGAGATATAGTGCCATAATTAATGTTTCCTCACACAAGCATACAAAAACTATAATCGTAGTTGTATGATTATTGTTTTAAAGAAAATTAAAAATTTCTAAATTTTCTAAATTATCAAACCTATGTGTTAGGTCACACTTGTATTTGATTGGTCAAGTCTTAAACATTTAGCCTTTTATTTTAATGAGTATGTTTGTGTGAAATGGGTTTACATGTAAAGAATAAGCTAAACATTTTGAACATGGTGAACTAACGATCTTAAAAGCACTATGGAGTGTTTTGTAATCTTTAAAGATTAAAGACATGCTCATCAGCTTTGATAATATTTCATTTCTCTATAACACAAAATATTAGGGTTAATTTTGAATCGTATTTAGGCATCTAAATTATCTAATCTTCTTGATTTAATAAATTTAAAGGATTTATTTTTTCAATCTCTCAATTCTTTTTTCAATTCAAATCCTACTAAAATCATTCTTTAATTTAACATAAATCTATTTTTGAATCATTCTTTTTTTATTAAATTATACATGTGTATTTTTGCCAAATTCTATGTTTTGGTTGAATGTTAAATCTTGATTAAATCAAAACAATAATTCAATTAAAAATTTAATAAAAGAATAAAAAAACAATTATTCCACATCCCAAGTAGTTCCTGAATGCATGTCTTGGGCCAAGCATAAGCCAAGCAAAGGATAAGGGAAATAGATCTAGTCAAGATTAGGTTGACAATTTCAAGTTCACTGTGAGTTCCAAAAATGGATGAGGAAAGGCATTGGATAGAATTGAAAAGCATTCGAACCAAATATAAGTACGTGACAGGTCAATTAGGGAGTGCACAAATGGGGAGCCAACTAATATTAGATTTGCAGCTGACATGTTGGCAAATGATTATAATAACTAAATAATTTTTGTCTCCACAACAAAATGATAATAAAAGGGAGTAAGAAATGAGAATATGAGAAACATGAATATAAAAAATAATAAATAAATTAAGCTAAAACTATATAATTGAACTTCTAATGTTTTCTAAATTTTATAAGTTAATCATATATAATATTTTTTAATAATTAAAATAAAAAATATTTTATTTTTATTATTAATTTTGATTAATATATTTTATTTTTATAACAATAAAAATAAAAAATATTTTTTGTTTAAAAATTTCATATGTAGTTTATACATACTATTATTTACAAAAATTGATTCTTATTAATTATATTTATTATAAGTTACTTTTTGTAAAAATAAACTATATTAAAGTTATTATTTTATTATATCATATGATGTGTCATATTTACTATCATATGAATTTTCTAATCATATTAAACTATTATTATTAAAAATTAATTACCAAAATTTTAATTATAAATTATCATTTACAATAATTTTATTTTTTGACATTAACAAGTTATTAGAAAAAGTTGTTCATTAGAAAAAGGATTGTTTTCAAAACTTATGTGCACCATAAGAACTTTGTAAGATGTCACCCATCCCAACACTAATCTTGCCCAAGCATGCTTAGCTTTGGAGTTTTAATAAGATCTATTACAACAATACTAGTGTGGTCACTCATACATAAAAAAGATAAAATCATTTTTGTCATTATTATCTTAAAAATAATAAACCATTTTTAAATTTTTCTAAATTATCCAACTTTTGTACTTTTAAAAACAATTTATGCATATTATATATGTCATAATTTATTTAAATATTAATATTAAATTTTCATAAAATTAATAAAAAAAACATAATCAATTATTTTTATTAATGTAGACGTTAATAAATAAGATTTTCCTCCATTATGTTATTAATCTTATCAATAAAAAATTCAAATACATTGTAAATGTAAATGATAAGATATAAATTTTTTTCATAAATATTATATATTAAAGTATGCAACATAAGAGATTTCTTAAATATTATTAATTTATTGGCCAAAAAAAATATATTGAAAATGGAGATTATTATTCTATAGGGCAGAGATAAAATAATGAATTGATAAGAGAAAAATAGAGATAACAATTATAATAGAGAGATATGAATAATGATTTAATGAAATATTAAATAAAATAATACATAGAGGAGATAGAAATGAGGAGATAAATAGAGAATTATAGAACAAGAGAGAAGAAAATAAGAGAATGTGAGAGAGGCATTGAGATAAAGGGAAAAAGTGATAAAATAAATTAAAAAATAGTTAAAAATTAATAATTAAAATTATAATATTTTTTAATATAATAAGTTAATCATATATAATATTTAGATAATAATAAAACTAAAAAATATTTGTGATTTATTATTATTTTATAATATTACAAATATTTAATAAATAGTTTGATTATTAGTTAAATATTAATTTATTCATACATAAAATTAAAAAAGTCAATTTAAGGATAAATAATATAACTATTCTAACATATTTTCTTTATATCATTTACTATAGATAATAAATATAAATAATATTTAAAATTAATTATATAATTCTACATTTCTAATATTCTATTATATAATATTTCTATATTTAAACAACATTAAACACTTTACATATATATTATTTTAAACATAAAATAACTCCAATTTATTATAGTTAATACATGTTATTTTGCTCAATATTAAACTATATTAAATTTATTATTTTATCATATGAGATGATGTGTCATATTTATTATTGTATAAAATAAATAATAATGTTATAAAGTCATTCATATTAATCAATTAGTAAAATAGAAATCATAAACTATCATTTATAACGATTAAATTATTAAAAAATAACATTCTATTAAAATCAATTATCATTCATTAGGAAAAGGGTTGTTGTGAAAAAATTGGTAGGATAAGAGGACTTCTAAAGAGGTCGCCCATCCCAATACCACTCTCACACAAGTATGCTTAATTTTGGTGCTTTAATGAGATCTAATGCTATAATAGTTGTGTGGTCACACAAGCATTCAAATAATAAAGAGTCATAATTATGTTATTATTATCTTTATGACAATTAACCATTTCTAAAATTTTCAAAATTATCAAGCATATGTGTAGGGTTACTCTTATCTTTGTTGGGCATTCTAATGGGCTTTTTTGAGGGCGAAATAAGTTTAGATGTAAAGAAGAAGCTAAACATTTTCAACTTGGAGAACAAGCAGTCTTCAGAGCAAATTGGATTATTTAGCAAGCTACAAAGATTGAAGAGATGTGCATCAAGTTTTAATTTACTATGAAATAGAATGTTATATTTTTAATTTTATAGCACTTTCTTTTTGTATCAATTTCATATCTGATTTTTGAATCTAAATTATTTAAACATCTCCTTGATTTAGAAAAAAATAAAAATTTAGTATTTCAATATCTTATTTCCTTCCTTCATTTAAATCCTACTTAAAGCACTCATTGATGTAACATATTTCTATTTTTGAATAACTTTTCATTTAGTTAAATTATACATTTGTATTTTTGTAAAATTATATTTTAGGTTGATTTTTATATCTTGACTTCATAGGAAAACAAAATTGTAATAAAATTTTTAAGAACAAAATGAAAAACAATTTATGTCACATCTCAAATAGTACCCAAATGCAAAAGACTCACCTATAGCTTAAGCTTGAATCGTGTAATAAGGGTTTCTTATTTAAATCTTTATTTCCTAAAAGAAATAATTATATTTAAATTTTCGTAATTAAAAAAATAAAAATATTTCAAGCCACATTGCAAGCTATGCCAGAATGCAAAACTCATTAAACGAGCTTTAGCCTCGACATAGAGCTAGGGAAAACAATGGGATTTAGATCTTGTTGACCTATTCTAGTTAATAACAAACTCCTAAAGTTGATGGGTAAAGCCATTAGATCAAACTACATTGAAACTAAATAAAATGCATAATTAAATAAATAAAAAACATTTAGGCTACATCCCAAGCATGGACAAAATGTGCATGTCTTGGGCCTAACTTAACCAAAAGCATAAGGTTAGGATTAACATTCAAATCCTGTTATCCAAATCTAATTTTTGTTTTACCATTGATTATCAAAATCTCATAATGCTTTAAAAAATATACATTTTGATATTTAAAAATAATGAAATAATATTTAATTGGATAAAGCTCAACAAGATTAGTCTGATAACATTTGTTTCATCCCGATTAGATATCTTCTAGAATTACTATGATTTATTGATGTAAATATACATAAGTAGTAGATGAGCAAACTTGAAGCAATGTAGCATATCCAAATCGAAGTTATGTTAAGTCAAATCTGAGGAGATTTAGAGTCTTATAGTAATGTAACAAAAATAGAGTGAAATATTTTAATAAATAAGATAAATTATTCTAAAAAGCCGAAACCTTAGAAAATGAAATTTTTAATGATATAGAAACGAATATTAAATGAGATAATAAACATCAAGTTGAGTCCAAAAAAAAGTTTCATCTTGATTAGATCACATTTGAAATTACTTTGAATTATCAATGTACATTAGCAAAAATAAACAAATGTAATTTTAATATTAATTAATGAATACTAAAGTTGAAATGTGTTAATTTGAAACAATGTCACGTTATAAAATAAAACCAATACAATGGTTACATTAAAGAACAATTGGAGTTTTATAGTAAAATAACAAATCAATACGAAAAATGTGACAAAGTAAGATAAAATTTATTTGAATTTTTTACTCCAACATACAATGTAGACAGGTGTAATATCTTATTCATTATATTATGTACCAATTAAAATGACTTGTAAAATGTTTTAAAACCAATGAAAAAAAAATATGTAAAAAATTTAAAAAGAAATATTTAATTATATTAATGTCATCAAGATGAGTCTAACGACATTTGTCATATCTCTATGAATCACCAAAGTAAATAAGCATAAATAACATTAATGTATTAGTTTACTACTAAGAAAATATATCTCAAAGTTGAAATAAAATAAATTTAACCAATGTAATATTTCCAAACAAAAATAATATAAACATTACTAAAAATAAGGATTGTATTTTCATAATAACATAACCAACTCAAACAAAAAAAATTAAAAAAAATAACATAAATGTAGTGAGAAACTTACATTCCAATATAATAAGAAGATTGACTATAACATTCTCGATTATTAAATAAGATGTGAATCAAATGTATCAATATACTTAGGAAAATCCTATAAAATAATATACTTCCAATTATAAAAATGATTTTCTAATTGTGTAAAGCTCATTGAGGGAATTCTAATCACGTCTATTTTGCCTTAATCAGGCCACGTTTGGAATTTCCATAATTACAAAGTAGATAAAGATAAATTATAATAAACTATTACTTTAATATTAAGTAAAAAAAGTATTACAACATATGAGACAAGTTTTAGAAAAATGTTAAATTCTAAGATATTAAGTACATTTAATGTAACATCCCTAATTGTTAAATCATACTTGAATCAGAAAGTCCCATAAAGCATTATTGAACCATAGTAAATAAAGTATTTAAAAAATATAAAAATATAACTTTAATAAATTGACCTTATTTGGAATACTAAGAATTACTAATTTAAATATTTATAAAAAAATAAAAAATTAGTATTTTTTATATTAAATAAACTTTTATCAAAGCTAAATGAGATAAATTAATGTAACAAAATATATCGAAATCAAAACAATGTGAAGATCACACGAGAAAAGTATTACAGTTTCATAGTAATAAAAGTAAATCAAAGCAAAAGCTTTTAAGAAATGAGATAAGCTATTCAAAAAAATTCTATTCCATGATATTAAAGAGATTGAGTACGACAACTTCATTTTTTAACTCATGTACGAATCAAATTGTATCATAAAATCTACCAAAACCAAAGAAGATAAAATATTTTAAAAAAGATGAAAGTGAATATATAATTGGATAGTGTTCATTAAGAAGAGTCGAATGACATTTGTTTTTCTCTAATGAACCGCATTTTGAATTACTCAAATGTTTTTGAAATATAAGACAAAATACATTAATCTATGTTTAATAAATAAAATTTAGTTTATAATAATTTTAGAAGAAATGTAGTCACTTGTGTTATAGATAGTGCAACTCAATTTCACTTGTAGCTAATTTAAGGAATAAGAGAACAACCAAAATCCTAAAATATTATAGAAGTCTTTCTTCAAAATTGATATCTGTGTAAGGCAACAAATTATCACTTCTGACATTTTAACTCAAACATTATTCACTCTCAAGACTTGATATTTAAATTTGGAATTATAATCAATTGATTCCGTCTTCAGTCTTATAGTATACTACAACAATTGAATCTTGTCCTTTAACAACTTGTCACCCAACTAGTGCTAAATTTGATCGAAGGCTAAGCAACCCACAAAATAATTCATGTTTAGCCAATTATAAAGCTACAAATAATGAGTAATACAATCTTTATATGATACAACAATAAGACATCATAACTGTCAAATTAGCCATAAGTCCATGATTCTAGCACATAAAAAGATTATAGAATCTGCTACTATCAAAGCATATAGTAAAATGTCTAATATCCCTTAAGTTAAAAAATACCAATAAATCAGAACTAAAATAACTTCTTTACCACTAGAATAAGAGAAGAAAGTAAAATTATCGAAACTACTAGAGGCACAACATGAAATCCTCTAAGTTTTGCTATTAAGCAAGCTCTTATCTCCTTACCTTACATGTAAAAGTATGGACTGAGCTAAAGCACAATAAGGAATAGTAAAATCATACTACAAATTATATATCCAATGATGAGGTACAATGACAAGCCTACAAAAGTAGATTATAATCGATGTCATGATTGAGAAAGACATAAAGAATTTCTCATAATACAAAGCTAAAGTCTAGAATGGTACAATAGTAATCATTAACTATAGTGACATAACTCCATTAAACTTTATTTTTTAATAATGTAAAGCGGGCTTCTCAAATGTCTATTAAAAGGTTAGAGCGGGCCTTTCAAATGTTTTTCATACACATGATTATGATCATAATCTTAATCATGTAATACATCGAATATGATTTTAGATGCCTCGCCAATGATCCTATACACCTTTTAAGCACAACCTAAAACCATTGCACATAATTTTATGTTCTAGTGTTTTCACATGATGCATCTCTCCCTAATATGCAAGTCCAATCACATGCTTTAGGATTATAGAACTCTAGGAGTGAACATTATTGACATGGTAAGTACTCCAGTCTCATCACATGATTTGACAAATTTCAAAAAGGAAGTGTAATTAAATGGCTTAGTTTTATAAGGCTTTACAAATCTAAAATAAGTTGTAACACTCCACCATATGCTAGACCACATCTACGTTCTCTAGTAGGGAGAACCATAGGCAACAATATGCCACCCAACATAATCTATCACATTCTCTAATTGATAAAATATCTTAGTGTCCAAAAGTAATAACATAGAATCTACACATCCTATAATTGTTGAAATGTCCTTATGGAAAAATCAAACACCAGATATTCCAACACATTCCATAATTAATAGAATGCCCTTACGGTAATCAGACACAGCATATAATCTCAAATATACCCACATCAATAGGAATTCCATATGGTACTAAGACATTCCATATAGACTATTTGGAGACATGCAATCTAACATGCTAGTGGGCAATTAGAGCATTTCAAAGCTCTAGTCCATTACATTTCTACCCATATTAACATGAAGTTTTTCTTTCATATTCAATAATTATTTTGATGTATCATCTTAACAAATCTAAGATGGTAAGGAATATTCTTTTAACATTAATCTATTATTTCGGATTTCTTAAGGTTTCTTTAACTCTCAAGTTCTTTTTAATTATCTTAGAGTTTCCTCACAAAACCCAAATTCAACTATCTTACTATTCTTTTCTTTTCTTGTGAACCTTAATTATCAATTTAGAGATTTTAAGGTTTCCTTCTATAACACTAATACAAGTTTCTAGGTTTAATGTAATTTTCTAGGGTCCTTAATGCAATTTCTAAACCTCAATTCAACTAACTAGAGCATCCTTACTTATCCAAAAAAACATACTTATAATTAGTCCTTCTCTATGGTCTTTCCTTTGACCTTATTTTACATCATCTCAAAGTTCTTCTCTCTTATCTAAGTAATAACATAACTTTATACCCAAAAAAAATCTATTGCTTTGTCCTTGGGGCTCCTTTTTGTGCATTATATCAATCTATAGAAATTAGGGTCTTCACGATGTCCACTAGTGGCTCTAAGCCTGTAGGGAAACTTAGGTTATTACAATATTTCCAAGTGATTTTCTAAAAACACACAAACCCTATATGACAAGCTAGGTTATCAAACTTATACTTTAATTGACTAAACATGACTACACATGATCTTTAATAGATAATTCAAACCATGCCCTAAATTTAGCAAAAAAACTATGTGATTAAATACTTATCAAATAATATCATTATTAAAGGAAGCTCTCTATCCCAACTTACCTTCATAAAATGTTTTAGCATAAGCCTTATTATTCCAAAACCATAACTAAGGCATGCTCAAGGACCCACCAAGTGCTTTTTTAAGACCAATATTAGTTCCTTAAATATGGTAACCCAGAGTTTCCTCTGAGCTTGAACAACATATCTTGATACCTAATAGTTTCCTGAAAACATTAAATGCATTATCTATGTACCTTACGGTTTTATCTAAATAATAATTAACTCATTTATGGTATCTTAGTGTTTCACCTTAACTATAAATTTCCTTTTTTTGTTATACCTCAAGGTTTCATCTAAGCTTAAAATGGAGTATTTGGAATATTTTAGGGTTTAATGTAAACTTTAAATGCTTATTTGGTATTCTTAGTAGTTAATCTTGATTTTTTATGTTTGGTTTAAAAGTCAACCATACTTATTAATTAAGAAAGAGTAGTAGTTCATTAAAAAACTTTCAGGTGTGATGATTTTTCAAGCTGCTACATGGTCCTACATTAAGAGAAGATCAGTTATGATTAACCTATCGAATAGTGTCTTGCACATTATTACATCATCTAACATATCGATATGATGTAATTTGCAATAAAATAAAAATAGTAATAAGGATTGTATTGAATTTTATCCTCATTTACATTAACTAGAGCACTACACAACTTTGACATGTGCATTGAATCCTAGAGAGCCAATTTAGTAGACTACCCTACCATTTTTGTGAGATTCTTCACTACTTTGTTACCATGTTTGTAAATATAATTCCAATGAATTATAAAGGAATCGATTTTGATCTTTCTTTTCTATTAAATGTCGACCATATTCCATGATTTTTTCCAATAACCTTGCATGATTTTGAAAATCATATTTTAGTCAATTTAAACCACGACCTTATGAAGTTTATTGTTGTTACACCTTTTTATTCCCATAATTAAAGATATTGCAATTAATTGTAATTATGATTGATTGTTTGTTACAAAGTAGATGGAGAAGAAAATTTTTTCGTTATGGTTTTTGATAATGTTGGCGACACAAGTGCTTTCCATTTTATTATTCATATAACCATAAATATTTACCATCATTTTTTGTGTTTATGAACGAATATAGTTTATCACTTTGTAGCTAATACACTTCAACAAACACTAAGTTTGTGTTAGTCTTAGATAAACTGAGAGTGGGTCCTGTAAAAATTTTTAGGAGTGAAAAAAATTTAAAGTGGAAGGTGTTGGCCATGATATTATTTGAAATTATGATTTATTTTTTATAAGCTTCTTCACTCATTTTAAAACTCCATACTTAGAATTAGTTCCATCAAATAGTGAGTCATACAATTGTACTGCTTTCTCTTTTAATGAAGTAGTTTGTTTTCCAACAACCATGTAATAACACAATTATAATATATGCATTTTCTTGCTAAATTTTGAGAGTAGTAGCAATGGTTAGCAAAACTATTTTTTACTTTTCATAGTGGACAACCAGATAATTAAATTAATCCTAATTATGGTAGTAGAGACATTTCGAGAACAGCTAAAAGTTAAAATTAATAATTTCTCAAGAAATTGATGGAGAATTTAAGTAATCCATAAGAAAAGCGATTTCCATAAAAAATTTATCAGCCTATACAATTTTTCTTAATCTATGAATAAGTTATTGCTCTAGATTACTCTCTAGGAAAACTACATACTGAACTTTCAAACCAAAATATGTCTCCAATGGTTGGTGCCTTAATGTATTTGTTGTTGAGTGTGTTTTGAGAAAAGTCCTTTACACTTTTTTTCTCTTCAAAGAATCTAATTTATTTCCTTTTCCTCTTGAGCTAACATATTTATTATTTTTCTTATTGAGCAAAACCACATTATTTAATACTATTGTCATGTTTGATTTTTTTAGAATGTGATTGAAATATCCAATAACATTTTGAGATCTAGACCTTTTTTTCATTTGAAAGCAAACCTTTTCTCTTTTAGTCTAATGAAACTAATGCGTAATTTTCATGTCGCCCCATAAGAAGCCAATCGTCGTCTTTTTCATCTAAACTAATTTATAGATGATGGATGTTCTAACTGTCATTAAAGAATACATTGGGTTTCTTCTAGCCTAATAATTTCAACTTTATCTATTATACGCTAAAGGTTAGCAAGTGTTTTACCTTCAATAGAAAGATAGAAACCTAAGGAGATTAATGGGAACTTTGCATTTTGAATATGTGTAGTTGGCTAAATGTTTTCCTCATTCCAATTTCCATTTTTCTTTCAAAAACAACAAACTTTCTAATCATTAACTTGGGTACCTGATGTCTTTAGAAATGTATAAAGTAGTTTATGAAATTTAGGCATGGTTTTCAAGTCACCTCTATGGAATATTATGATAAAATCTTAAAATCCAAAGTAAGTAACAATAGAACATTGTTTTCATAAAGCATGTTGCATTTCTTTACCATAATTAATGAGCTTGTCTAATTTCCAGTTGAAGACTTCCATTGTTTGAATGAATAATGGATGTGAGATTAGATTTCCCTATCTAAACCCAAAGATACATTTAAGAAATCATTGGATTTACCATTTTTGTTATTGAAGATCTAAGTGCTACTTACTATGTCTTTAATCATCCTAATGAATTGCACCATTAAGTTGGATCTTATAAGAACATTGTTTAAGAACTTTAATGAAAGAAAATCAAAAGAACTTTACAGTAAACATTTTTTGTTTAAAAAAACAATCAGTTAATACGCTAACATAACTACTGTTGAAAGTTTTAAACTATAACAACATGCATTATTTCACTTCAGCATATGAAGTTAACGTGGAATCTTTTATCCTCATTTCTTTTTCCTTAGGATGGAATACTTTTTATCACCTTGTTCAAGTCATGAAATTCTTACATTTTGTTGCCAATATATTTTCTCCATAACAATTGCCTTCTATTGAGAATCATTAACCTTGTTTAGCTCATGCCATATCTCATCATTTCGATAAATTTGAAATATCATTTTTTCTCTTTTACTAAGACTTAGGCCAGTCTAACTGTGTCAAAAATATAGTGAAATGCTTTTTATTCCCTAGTTTGGGACAATCATCCAATTATTTAGTTTAAAAGAAAGGTTCAAAGATCATAAGCAACTTAAATGAATTTCCTTTTGATAAAGAATATTTATTGCATAATCCACATGTTTTGAAATCTAATTTGTTGAGGAGTTGAAATTTATTCTATTGGGGAATGAAGAAGCAATTGGTGTCATCAAAAACTACTTTTCATTAACTAATAATCTATCCAGCATTTTCTAGATCCACCTTCCTTTTTTTACAATCTATACAAATGTAAGGCTTATAAAACGTACTTCCTTTACACTTCATTGAATAATACAAATTGAAAATTCAAAAATACCTTCCATCTTGGGTGAAGAATGGCAATTGTAATCCTTAACAAATGAAATTAAATTAATATCACCTCCTACAAGCTACAACGTAATCATAAGCTCAATAATGTGAATAGAACCATTTTATAGTGCCCTCCACTATACATGATCTCTTATCATAATTCAAGATTCAATTTGTAGATGTATTCTAGTGTGAACTATCTAGTTGCAAATGGACTTGTTTATCTTCATCCATTAAAATTTGATACCTCAAATCTTTCTTTCAAAATACACAAGTTTTAGGTTTATTTAATGCGTGGTTATGAAAATTTAGCTTCAATGGCAGTTGTGACATTTCTTTGTCTATGTGACATTGTTCCATTTGTTCAAGTAGGACAACTTTTTTGTTCAAACATGGTAATTTAACTTGCTCACTAATAATTTATTTGATGTTGTACATATATTTAAAAAAGGATGCTATTCAATAAAAGTCATTTGATCTAAAATTTAAATGGATTGGACACTTTTATGGGTACTATTTCTGTTTTTTTTTTGTTTTTAGTAACCTTTTCTTGGTTTCCTCTTTGAATATTTTTTATGACAAGGTTGAACTTTTCCACTTCATATTGGAGTTGCTCCAAATTCCTAGCTAATCCTCTACATTTGTCAAATAAATTTTTAAGTGATTGTCAATTATATTGATGTCTCACCTTCTTGTGTGAAGCTTCTAAATTAGACTGCAAGGAAACTTGATTTCTTTTCCTTTAAGCTTTCTTAAGTATGATGTAATATTTTGTTATCTTATGCAAGGTTTTCTGTGGCTATATACCAATTAATTTAATTAGTTTATGGTTATACTCCTTATCTAATTCCTGGTCTATTGAAGCTTTAATTTGACCCTCACTAATGTTTTATAGTATGATAAGACTCTAAACAATAATATATAAGATCTAATTTTTATATTAGCAAAACTAATTGTTGTTGCAGTTCAGCACTCTAGCTTATGTTATTCATCCAAACTAATTTGGTTACACATAATTCATTTGCTATGATTGTATCTTTTGGAGGATTAGTTCGTAATTTTTTTATTTTGAAACCATTTTCTTTCATTTGCAAGATTATCCTAGATAATGACAATGTAGATTATCATACTATATTATTTTGGTCAAAATCCCTTTTCTATGCTCTATAACGTAAGAAATGAAGGTACACCTCCACCTTGGTGAATCAAATTAGGACGTGTCTATTATCAAAGTATCCCAAAGTGAAATAACAAAAAAAATTATTTTGTGGAAATCTACTGAATAGCATCATTGTTCAGGTGCTTCTGGAAAATATTAATGATCACCGAATGTATAAATGATGAGACCAGTTTGTTAATTTCATTATCATCAAAGATTATTGCTATCTAATTTTTAGAAAGGAAATTATTAGTGATGCTTTCGCAACCTCAAATAAAACATCTAAAGATTTATTAGCTATTGTGTGGCCTCCAAGATCTATCATTTCAATGATTAAAGAAAGGTATCTTGTGTAGATTAAATAATATGATAAAAAGGAGGAAGTGATGACATATTGATCAACTTCTTCTAAAGATTTGAGAGTCAAATCTATCATTCTTCCATTGGGCATACAATGGGATCAAGGTAATAGTTGAAATCACTAATAAATCATTTTATGCTTTCAATTCTATGTTCATAGTTAAGTTAAGAGTTACTTTGTCAGTGCTAAACACTAAGTCCTCAATTTATTCCAAAATTATTGAATCACTTGCAACACTAAATATGGTTAATAATGCTCCTTAATTGAACTTAGATCCACCATCCACTACAAAACAATTACCCTACATCAAGAAAATAGCAAATAGACCTCCACACCCATTATTAGGTTTATAAAACTCCTTACCCCTAGGGATCAATAGTAGCCTAATAATCATCCTAGAAATGAATCAAGCAATATCAGAATCACCATCCATAAAAAATCAAGCATAACCTAAACTATCATATTTAACTACTAGCATGCATCGCTAAGAATGTCGCCTTAATTTCTAAATGATAAAGAACCATCTGCCAAACATAACATATAATAGTTCTATCATATTCCATGCTATAAAAAATCTATCATTAGCCTAATAATTCATAGCTAACTTGTAAAAAATCTCATTAACATAACCTACAACTTCACTTTATCTAGGCTTCTTCTAAAGTC
This sequence comes from Vanilla planifolia, assembly GCA_023846275.1. NCBI lineage: Eukaryota > Viridiplantae > Streptophyta > Magnoliopsida > Asparagales > Orchidaceae > Vanilla > Vanilla planifolia. The sequence goes on along the minus strand of CM043866.1, from coordinate 37,863,007 downwards.
CAAATCAAGTCTCTCAGACTCCTGACCTACAAATAGAGAGTCGAACAACAAGATAGCTATGTTAATGACTTAATGACTAGGTCATATCCCGTTACAAGTGTACAAAAGTTTAAGTTCATTCAACAAAAGTAATTATTTGCAATATGAGAGATAATTAAAATTATGTCATAAATCCCATCATTGTTTATATGCTTCTTCCTTTAAAACATTGCATTAAACCATAGTATTCATGATTCTTTTTATGTATGAGTTAATCTATCAAAATCATTAGATCCATTCCAACATACTCTTTTTAATATTTGTGATTGAAATTTATTCACATCAGTGAGTATGAATCATAGGTAAAGCAAAATCTAAACATTAATAAGTTAAATATGTAATTAATCATCACATAGTTTAGATCTACACTTGGACAAGCACTTAAGCTGTCTAAATTAGATTCTTACACCTTAATTATGAGAACAATTTTTAATTTCCATAGATCTAAATACAATTCACAAGTAGAGAACATAAATAAAACATTCACAGCATGAATTTTGGTCATAATTTTCATTTCCACAAACAAAAAATTCTTTAACACATACATCTATCTATTGAATGAAAAGAGCACAATATAACTCGTCATAATTATAACCAACTACTACCACAAAAAATCCTGATAAATTTTTATTACCTAGTGTATTGCTAGAATTATTTTCGTAGTTGAGATATAATTGGCTAGGACATTTACATGGCTACAATTATTTTCTTGGTGGATACTCAAATACAAATGAGTTAGTCTAATGCAAAAACTTCTTTGATTACTAGAAAGAAAAATTGGACCATATTCCTTGACTATTTGCCAAACTATTTTTGTACAAGTATCAAAAATAATTTATACAAGTGGCTTGCTCAAGTTTGCAAGATTTTCTCAACAAATTGAATTCTCGATAAAAGCATGGTTTAATCAATGATAAATTTATTAAGTACAATTTATTAATTAAACAAGTGATGATTTAAACAACAAAAAGAAAAGTTATGTGCCACAATTACAATATTAAAATTTATAAGCACAATGTGTTTACTATTTTTCTTGGAAATTTCTACAAATGATATCATTAGAATTCTGATTCAATTTATTGCCTAACCACGCCCTTTATGATTATGACACAACTGGATTTGAATGATCTATGATGGCATTTTCCTAAGATTTTTCAACGTTTTTAAAGTAGTGATGCTCGATAATTGATTATCCTTTGTATTATTCACATTTTTTAATAAATAATTTTACTTAATGGCTTAGTCAATTACACTAGTTTGAATGAGACAAAAAAGCCATAGTTAAACAAATCTCAATCGACTTTATCTAAATAAATATTCTTTTTATATCTTTAAATATTTTATTTTTTAATGATTTCAACATCCTTTATGGGATCACTTGATTTCTACCTAATTTGATGATCCAAGATATTACGCTTGAACTCCTTAGTATCTTGGAATTTAATTTTCCATACACTTTATCTCAATTTTTTAAATGTTTTGCTTTGATGTGCTTAAATTATTTTTTAACTCTAAATCTCCTTTCACGTGATCCTTATATTTTCTTATCTTTACAAATATTATAGTTTTTCAATTTATCTCATTTCATTCTAATATATATTATCATAATAAAAAATAATTTATTATTATTTATGTTTATTTAATTTGCTAATTTGTTGTGAATCTAAGCAGTGTTTGATCAAGATGAAACAAATATCATTGAACTCATATCAATAAACACCATCTAATTAAATATCATTTTGATATTTTTGAATATTTTAATTTATATTTTTTAGACATTCTTTCCAAGAATTTTTAATTTATCTATCATTTGAAGATCCAAGATGATACACTCGATCTCCATAGTACCTTAGAATGTAGCTTCCAAGTATACTTTAGTTTATCTTTTGTAATGTATATCTTTGATTTCTTTATATTACTACAAAATTATAATTCTCTTCATAGATGACCATTAAATTAAACTAATTTGGTTATATTACATTACTTAAATTTATCCCTTTTCTACTATGATATATATATTTACTAAATATTAAAATAAAAAGTTGTTATTATTATTATCTAATTATTTCATAATTTTTAGTAATTCCAAATAAGCTCTATTGAAGACAAATCCTCATTAGACTTTTCTTAACACGTTACATCATTTTAAATATAATTTTAAAGTTTATGAATATTTTATTTTCAAGGGTTTTGGAATAATACACTGGTTATTTTTATTGATAATTGATTTGAGGATCAAAGATACTACACTTAATCTCCTTAATATATCAGAATACAACTTTCTCATCAATTTTATCTTATGTTTTCTTTTTTCCACTTTCATTAAGGTATATTACTAAGCAAGACAAAATCTCCCATCATGTGTTGCTTATAATACTTTGATTTGGCTACATTGCATTACTTTAATTTACATGATTTCATCTTTAATAAACTTTTATTTAATAATAAAAAAATAATTTATTATTATGTTTAATTACTTGGTTAATTCATGGTTATTCTAATTGAGAAATAATCAGGAAGTAACAAACATCATTCAACTCCTCTAAATGAGCACTATGTTGTTAAATATTATTTTATATCTTTAAATAATTTATCTCAAGAGTTGTCACCTTTATGAAATTTTTTACTTTGTACCTCATTTAATGATGATGGATGGTACACTCGATCTTCTTTGGTTCTTGAAAATTAACTTTCTCATATAATTTATCTTATTTTTCCAAATTCTTCATTTTCATTTAGTTATATTAGTCAGAAACTCTAATTCTCTTCTAGCGTGATATTTAGATATCTATGATTTTGTTATATGATATTGGTTAGATTTATGTCATTTCTTCTTTAATTTTTATTTACATGATATTAAAGTATTAATTTATTATCATTTATGTTTAATTCCTTTGCTAATTAATATAAATTCTAAATAAGTGTGATAGAGACAAAACTAATACTTTTTAACTCAGTTTAACTAACTCCATCTATCTAAAAGTTTTGTTTTATATTTTGAAATCTTTTATTTTCAAGGGTTTTGGAATATTTCATTAGACAATTTTTTGTTACTAGTTTAATGAATGAGGATGTCAAACTTGAGCACCAAAGTAACTTGGCATCCAACTCTTCCATAAAATTTATCTCATTTCTAGAACTTTTTTTTACATTTATTTTATTATATAATTACATCACTCTAAATGTGCCCTCATGTGACCTTTATATCAGTTTGATTTTGTTATATTACATTATTCCAATTTATGATAATTAGCTTTGAATTATATTTAATTAATATAAAAATATTTATTTCATATTACTTATGTTTAATGAAAATTTTAATTTATGGTATTTACAAATAATCTTCTATCAACGTGAAGCAAATGTTGTTAGTCATCTTGAGCTGTATCAAATAGCTATTCGTCATTAGATTTTCAAACAGTTATTTTCTAAGGTTTTTGATTGATCCCATCAATTCATACATGATTTGATCATTGAGGATGTTCTACTAAATCTCCTTAGTATGTCACAATGAAACATTCCTATAAAATCTATTTAATATTCACTAATGTTGTGATTTCATATAGTTCTATTACTACATAACTTTAGTTTAACTCTTATTTCATAAGGATATTTCTTTTATTTCTTTACATTATAATTTTAATTTATATTATTTTATTTTTAATATATATTTAATTAATATTAAATATATTTCATTTATGATCATTAATTTATAAATTCATAGAAATTCAAACTAATGTGTGATTGAGATGAAGGAAATGTCATTGAAGTCATCTCAATAACTTTTATCCAATTAATATCATTTTTTTACTTTTTTAAATATCTTAGTTTTTAGGGCTTTGGCTTGCATTATGACAAAGTTTTATTTATATGAGATTTGATGATTGAGGATGTTACATTTGATCATCTTAATATGTTATGGTATAGATTTATCAAATAGTTTATCTCATTTCTTCAAGTTATTTTAATTTGGTTATATTATTATTTTGCTCTTAGTCTTCTCTCTTAAGACTTGTATAATATTTTTGTTGTTTTATATACTTTTGTATTTTTTAAATTCACAATAGTTTCGAACAAGGTCAAACTTAGATATAACAAGTGTCATTCCATTCATCTCAATAAACCTTCACCAATTCCTTTTATATTTTTAGATGTTTATTTTTATAGGGATTGAAAAATTTAACAAAAATGTTTCATTAATACCTGATTTGGGGATCAAGGATATTACACTAGATCTCCTTATAATGTTAAAGCACAACTTTCTTATGTGATTTATCTAACTTTCCCAAATGTTTTACTTTAATATGATTATTTCCAATGAAACTCTAATTCTTTTGTCATGTGATGTTTACCATTCTTTCCTTTAGGTATATTACATTGTCTTAGTTTATCTTGTTTCTTATTTTATATATATTTAATTAATATTAGAAATTCTAATTTAAATTTTTTATGTTTAACTAATTTGGCAATTCATGGTGATTCAGTTCTTGATTTGATTTTAGATGATACAAAAATCGATGGACTAATTTGGACAAGCACTATTAAATAAAATATTTATTTTTATATTCTTAAATGTTTTATTTTGAAGGTTTTTGGCATTATTTTTTGAGACAAGTCAATTTATACATTATTTTGTGATTGAAGATGTTGCGCTTGATATCTATATTTTCTTTGAATGCAATTGTCCTATTTAATTTATCTCATTTTTTTTAGATTTTTTTTGATTTTGTTATATTATTACGATGTAAATCTAACGCTCCTTCTAATATGGCATTTACATCACTTTTGATTTGGTTATATTGGTTATATTTTATTTCTCTAGTTTATTGCATTTATGTTTTAATCTATGATTAATTTTATCAAAATAATAATTTAATATTATTTATGTTCAATTAGTTCTTTTATTTAAGGCAATTTAAAATAAAGTCCAATTAAGATGGAATAAATGTAATTAAACTCATCTTAAAAAGATTTTTGTAGTTAAATAACATTTTTGTATTGTCATTTATTTTATTTTCTAAGGTTTTGAGACGTTTAGAAAACATTATGATTTGTACCCCATTTGATGAACAAGGTAAATACACTTGATCTCATTAACATCTTGCAATGAAAATTCTCATACAATAAAAAATTCTCATACAGCTAAAATTGAAGTAGTAATTTAATATTTTTTAACTTGAATTATTTTGAAATTATGTTATAATTCCAAATGAGGTGATGATCATGAAACAAATGTCGTTTGACTCGTTTTGACATTCTTCACAAAATTAAATATATATATTTTTTTCAAATATTTAATTTTATAATATTTTGGCATTTTTTATGTGTTATTTGTATTTGTAACTGATTTAACGATCAAGAATGTTAACTCCATATCTATAATATCTGAGATTATAATTTTTTCATATAATTTATCTCAATTTTTCAACATTTTTGCTTTAATTTTGTTATATCACTATGTAATTTGAAATCTCCCCCCATATGATCTTTACATTACTTTCATTTGTTTATATTTTTTGCTTCAATTTTTCTCATTTTTGGTTTAATATATGTTTATTTAATAATAAAATAATAAATTATTACCATTTATGTTAATTTATTTTGCTAATTCACTATAATTCAAAAAAATTATCTCATCAAGAGAAAATAAATGTCATTTGAATCATCTTGATGAGATCTTTTCAATTGATTATTCGCATTTTAAAACATTAGATATTTTATATTCTTAGATTTTTGCATTTTTTATGAGATTTTTAAGTCATACCAAGTTGGACCATCATGGATATTACACTTGATCTCTTTAACATCGTGGAATGCATTTTTCCTATTTAATTTATCTCATTTTCTTGAAATGCCTCTCTTTAATTTTCTTAGATTACTATTTAACTCTAAATCTCCTCTTATGTGACTTTAATACCACTTCAATTTTGTTATATTGTATGACTTTCATTTATCATATTTCAGCTTTATGATAATAGTTTAACACTATTTATGCTTGTTTTCTTTTGTAGTTAATTATAACTCCAAACAAGGCCTAATTGAGATGAAATAATCATCATAGGACTCATCTTAATGGGAATTATTCTATTAAATATTTTTTGCTAAATTTTTATACAATGTTTTGTTCAACTTTTGAAAATTTTATGAAAATTTTTTATTTGTACCTAATTTGATAATCGAGTATATTATAATCAATCTCATTAGTACTAACAAATACTTCACTTTGATTTGGTCATATTATAATAAAACTTAAATTTTCTCTTATGTGACCTTTGCTTTGCCTTAATTTAGTTATATTATATTGCACTAGTTTGTCTCATTTTTTCTTTAATATACATTACAACTTGTGTCATATTTTATGATCAAGAATATCAAACTCGAACTCATTAATATCTTAGAATGAACATCCCATAAATATCTAATCCTAATTCTCCTATAGTGTGACCTTTTTAGTACACTAATATTGTTATATTACATCACTTAAATTTATTTATTTTTTAATTATTTTTGTAAAATGTACTAATTCAATATAACATTTGAAGAATATCAAACAAACATTATTAGACATATTTTTAACTTGCTCAATCAAATTAAATATTTATTTTATATTTTTAAACGTTTAGTTTTTTAGAATTTTATCATATTTAACGAAGCATTTTGATTTATTATTAATTTAGTGATCCATGTTTTTACACTTGATTTTCTCCATATCTTTGAATGTAATTCTTGAGTATAAACTTTTTTAATTGTTTATTTTTTTTTTTGCTTTAATTGGTTATATGTTTTTTATAATTTTTATTATTTTAGATTTAATATATGTTTGGATAATATTAAAATAAAAACATGTCTTATTTTTGATTAATTACTTGGATTATTCATGGTAATCTAAAGAAATATTTTTGGGCTCAACTTAGTGAGCTCTATCAAATTATTTATTTATTTTTATAACTTTAAATAAATTTTTTTATCTTATTTTGGCATAATTTATCAGACATTTAGATTCATATCTCGTTTGATGATCAGTAATGTTACACAACATTTCTTTGATATCTTGCAATCCAACTTTCTTGCATAATTTTTATAACTTTTACAAATTCTTTGGTTTGATTTTGTTTTATTATTATATAACTCTCAAACCACTCTTTTGTGTCCATTATATCATACTAACTTCATTGTATTATGTTGATTCAATTAATCTAATTTCAACTTTAATATATATTTAGTTAATGTTAAAATAATAATTATTATTTTTTATGCTTATTTTCATTATAAATTTATAGTAATTCCAAATGAGGTCTAATAGAGATAAATGAAATGTCGTTGGACTCATTTGAGTCTTTATCCAATTAAATATCATATTTTAGATTTTTTTTAATATTTTTTGGTCATGCTATGTTAAACTTTTTTATTCATAACTAATTTGATTGTCATGAAGTTTGCATTCGATCTTCACAATATCTTGAGTTGTACTTTTTTTAAAAAAATTTCTAACTTGTTTGAATTTCACTTTCATTTGGTTATATTATTTCATTTCTATATATCTTTATTCATGTGATCTACACATCACTTTGACTTTGTCATCTTATGATGCCTAAGTTTATGTCATTTCAGCTTCAATATACATCTATTTCATAATAAAATAATAGTTTATTATTACTTCTAACATTTTACTTTGAACATTTGCAATAATCCCTTATGTGGGCTTTGTCATCTTCGAATTTATTTTTGCATTGATTTAGTTTCATTACTTTGAAAGTCTAATTCTTCCCTCTTGTGACCTTTACAACTGTTTATTTGGGTTATATTTGATTACATCAATTTACTTCATTTCTATTTAAATATATATTAAAATAAAATTAAAAATATTATTTTTTATGTTTAGTTACATTGGTAACTCATAGGAATTCAAATTAAGGTCTAATTGAGCATGAACAAATATCATCTACTTTGTATCAACAAGCTCTATCTAATTAAAAATTTATTTTTATAATTTTAAATTCTTTAATTTTTAGTCCTTTGCATGATTTATGTGTCATTTCAATATGTACCTAACGTTTCTTTGCCAAAAATGTTATACTCGATCTTGTATCACATTACAATTGAACTATTTCACATAACGTATCACATTTGTTAAAAGTTTTTGCTTTGATTTGGTTATATTATTACATAACTCTAATTCTCCTCTTCTGTGACCTGTGCATCACATTGACTTTGCAATATTACATTGCATAAATTTATCTTTTTTGTTTTAATATATATTTATTTCAAGTTGAAGTAGTAATTTTTTGTTATTTATATTTAATTAATTTTGTATGAAAAAAAATCCCAAACAAGGGTTGAAATATACAAAACTAATTTTGTTGACTTCTTTCAAAAATCTTTGTCAAATGAAATATTTATTTTCATATTTTAATTGTTTTATTTTCTAGGATTTTTATAAGTTTTATTAGACATTTTACCTCAAAAATGATTAAATAATTGAGGATGTTAAACTCGATCTCCTTGGTATACTTGATTGCAATTTTCCTATAAAACTTATCATATTTCCTTAAATTTTTTGTTTTGACTTAGTTATATTATTATGTAACTAAAAATATCCTATCATGTGACCAATACATCACTTTGATTTTGCTTATATTGCTTCAATTTTTCATATTTCAACTTTATTATATGTTTTCTTATCAATAAAATACTAATTTATTATTCTTATTACTATTATTGTTTAACTTTTTACTAATTTTAATTCAACATGATTTTTGATTGAGATGAAACAAATGATGTTAGACTCATTTTGATGAGTTCTATCAAATTAGGTATTAAATATTATATTTTAGAAATTTTAATTTCTAAACTTTTCATATATTTTATAAGACATTTTCATTCATATATAATTTGATGATTGAAGATCTTATACTTCATCTACTTAGCATCTTGGAATAAATATTCCCATCATAAGTTATGTCATTTATTCAAATGCTTTGCTTAGATATGTTTATATTACTATGAATGTCTCAATTTTCACTTATGTGAACTTTAGGTCACTTTCATTTAGTTATGTTACACTACTTCAATTAATTTTATTTTATATTTAATATATTGTTTCTCAATATTAAAATAATAAATTATTATTATTTTCATATATGTACATTATAATTTTTAAGTAACCCCAAATGAGGTCGAATTAAGTTGAAGGAAATGTTTTTGGACTCATCTCCGATGAGCTTTATCCGATCAATTGATATTTTAACATTTTTTATTTTTTTTTTATTTCTAGGGTTTTGGTAAGCTTTTTGAGAAATTTTTAATAATAGTGAATTTGATGATCAAGTATTTTACACCTTATCACCTTAGTATTTTAGAATGCACCTTTCTCACAATATGTATCTCAATTTCTTAAATGTTTCACTATAATTTTATTTTATTATTTAGTTACTCTAAATCTCAACACATTTGACAAACACATTACTTTTGTTTTGTTATTATATAATTATTTAGATTATATCATTTCAACATTAATATATATTGACATCTTATTAGAATAATAGTTTTTTTTTACTTACTTATTTTGGTAATTTTTAATAATTTCAAATGGCATGCAATCGATTTGAAACAATTGTAATTGGTTAAATCTCATCATTTTTTATCCAATTACATGTACATTTTAATTTTTAAACAATTTATTTTCTATTATTGTTTTGGGGCTTTATCAAAAATTTGTGTTCACATGTAATTTAACGATCATAGATGTTACACTTGATCTACATAGTAATTTGGAGGACAACTTTCTTGTCTAATTTATCTTATTTTTTCAAAGTTTTTGTAATGAACTTGTCATTAAAATAAAACTCTAATTCTCCTCTAGTGCAACTTATACATCTCTTCCATTTGGCTGTACTATGTTACAATAATTTCTCTTTTCAAGCTTAATATATATTTAATTAATATTAAAATAATAATTTATTACTATTTTCACTTAATTATTTTAGTAAATCATAGTAATTCTAATCTATGTCTGATCGATACCAAAAAAATGTGATCAGGTTTGTGTTGATGAGCTTTATCAATTTAAAATTTTAGCACTATATTCTTCAACATTTTACTTTCTATGTTTTTTGTATGTTTTACAAGAAATTTTAATTTACATCAAATTTTATGATTGAAGTTGTTTTTTGTTTTTTATTATGTTAGAATGCAAATCTCCCACACTATTATCTTATTTTTTTCAAATACTTTGCTTTAACATGGTCATATTATTGTGAAACATTCATTCTCCACCTATGTGACTCTCACATTACTATATTTGGTAATATTATATTGCTAAAATTTATCTAATTTTAACTTTAATATAAATTTACTTAACATTAAAATATTAATTGGTTATTGTTTTTGTAAAACTAATTTTTTAATTCATAATAAATCCATGTGTGTTTAGACAGTCACGTCATAGATGTCTTTTGCCTCTATTCGATGAGTTCTATCCAGTTAATTTTTATTTTTTGATTTTTATTTATTTTACTTTCTAGAGTTTTCACATGCTTTACAAGTGATATTGTTTCATATTTTATTAAATGTTCATTGATGTTGCAATCATATTTATCATGGAATACAACTTTTCTATACAATTTATATAATTTTTGCACAGTTTTCACATTGATTTGGTTATACTGCCTGTTATTTTAGTTCACTCTTGTGTGACCTTTATCCTTTATTGATTTTTTTATATTACATTACTTTAATTTTTCTTTTTTATAGTTTAATATTCATTTAAATATTCTTAAAAAATAAATTATTGTTACTTATGCTTATTTTCTTAGGTAATTTGCAACAATTTCAAACGAGCTCTAACCAAGATAAAAAGAATATTGTTGAACTCACCCCAAGAATTTGTATCATTTCTTCAGCTCTTTTGCTTTACTTTTGTTGTATTAATACGTAACTTTAAATGTCCCCACTTGTGACCTCCATATCATTTTGATTTTGTTATATTACATTATTCTAATTTATGTAGGTTAGGTTCAATATGTATTTAATTAACATAAAAATATTAATTTATCTTTATTTATATTTAATGACTTTGCTAATATATGGTATTTATAAATACTCTCCAATCAAGATGAAGTAAATGTCATTAGAGTCATCTCGAGCTCTATCAAATAGCTATTCATCATTTTATGTTTAGATAATTATTTTCTAAGGTGATCAACTCATCTTATCAATTCATACTTGATTTTATGATTGAAAACGCACTAAATCTCTATAGTATGACAAAATGAAACATTCCTATAAAATCTTTCTAATTTCCCTAAATGTTGTGCCTTGATTTAGTTTATAACTTTAATTTTACTCTAATGTGATAATGATATCACTTTGACTTCTTTAAATTATATCTCTTCAATTTATCATATCTTATCTTTAATAAATATTTAATTAACATTAAATATATTTAATTTATGGTCATTTAATTAATAAATTATCAGAAAATCCAAATAAGGTCTTATGAAGATGAAAACTATGTCGTCGAAGTCATCTAAAAATGTTTTATCAAATTAATATGATTTTTTTACATTTTTAAATATCTTATTTTCATTGGTTTTGGCATGTATTTTGAGAAATTTTATTTATACAAGATTTGATTATCGAAGACATTACATTTCACCACCTTAATATCTTGTAAAGTAATTTTGTCATTGAGCTTATCTCATTTCTTCAATTTTTTTAATTTAGTTATATTATTGTTTTACTCTTAATTTTCTCTATTACAACTTATGCATCTCTTTGATTTTTATATATACCTTTTCATTATTGTTATTCACATTAATTATAAATGAGGTCTAACTAAGACGTAACAAATATTATCAAATCCATCTCGATGAACCTTATCCACTTAAAAATTCTTTTTTATATTTTTTAGATATTGTTTTCTATTTTTAAAAAAAATTTAAAAACTTTTATTCATTCTTGATTTCAGGATCAAAGATACTACCTTAGATCACCTAATTATATTGGAGCACAACTTTCTTACAAGATTTTTCAAATTTTCTCAAATTTTTTACTTTGATTTAGTTACGTTATAGTGAAACTAAAATTCTTCTTTCATGTCATCTTTACAATGCTTTTATTTGAAAATATTATATTGACTTAATTTATTTAGTTTCTGATTTCATATATGTTTAATTAACTTGGCAATTTGTAGTAATTCAAATCGAGGTTACATTTTACATGAAATCAAAAAACAATTGGGCTCCTTTAGACAAGAACAATTATATAAAATATTTATTTTTTTATTTTTATATTTTCATATTTTTTAATTTTTTATTTCTTAGGTTCTTGGCATATTATTTTTAAGACATTTCAAGTTTTATCTAATTTTGTGGTTAAAGATGTTATACTTGATCTCTTTACTATCTTTGAATGCAATTGCCATATGTAATTGATGTTATTTTTTCAAACATTTTTCTTTTATTTCATTACATTATTACTATGTAAATCTAAAGCTTCCCTAGTATGGCATTTAAATCACTTTAATTTTGTTGTATTAGTCAAATTATGTTGCTTTAATTTATCTCATTTAACTTTCAAGTTATTATTAATTTTATTAAAATAGTAATTTTTTTGTTCGATTAATTCTTTAGTTTATAGTAATTTAAGGTGAAGTTCAATTGATATGAAACAAATGTCATTCAACTCATGTTGATAATATCTTTTTGGATGAATGATATTTTTGTATCTTTAAGTATTTTATTTTCTAATGTTTTGAAACCTTTAGAAAACATTACGATTTGTACCTTATTCAACAAACGACATTGATACACTTGATCTCATTAATGTCTTGGAATCCAAAATTCCCACATTATTTATCCCATATTTTTAATTTTTTGGCTTTCATTTTATCATATTGCTATGAAACTCTAGTTCTACACTTGTATAACCTTTGCGTTATTGTGATTTTGTTATGTCACATTACTTAAAATTTCATTATTTCTACTTTAATATATATTTTCTTAACATTAAAGAAATAACTTATTACTATTTAACTTTAATTACTTTGAAAATATGTAATAATTCCAAGCGAGGTCTGATAGGGATGAAATAATTCTAGTTAGACTCATTTCGACATTCTTGCCAAATATATATATATATATATATATATATATATATATATATATATATATATATATATATATATATATATATATATATATATTCAAATATTTAATTTTCTAGTATTTTGGCATGTTTTATGTGTTATTTTGATTCATAACTAATTTAACTATCGAAAATGTTTGCTCGATCTCATGGGAATCTTGTATTGAAATTTTCAAATACAATTGATCTCAAATCTTCAACTTTTTTCTTTCATTTTATTATATTTCTATGTGACATGAAATCTCTTCTTGTGTGACCTTTATATTACTATAATTTTGTTATAATTTGTTTCTTTCACTATAATTCCAAGCATTGACTCATCAAGATAACATAAATGTCATTTTACTCATCTCGATGTGCTTTATTCAATTAATTATTCATATTTTAAATGTTTAAATATTTTATATTTCAAGATTTTGGAATAGTTTATGAGACATTCAAATTCGTATTAGATTGGAGAACTAAGGATATTATAGCACATATCGTTAGCATCATGAAATGTATGTTTCTTTCTTAATTTATCTTATTTCTTCAAATGTCTCTCTTTCATTTTGTTGTATTTCTATTTAACTCTAAATCTCCCCTCTTCTCACCTTTAAACTACTTCAATTTCGTTTTATTTTATGATTATTATTTATCTTATTTTAGTTTTATGATAATAACCAAACTCAATTTATGGCTATTTATTTTGTTAATTTATTATAATTCCAAAAAAAGTCTAATCAAGATGAACAACAAAAAATGGAATCGTCTCGATGAGCATTATCCTATTAAATATTCCTTTTTATATTTTTTAGATATTTGTTTTACTCAATTTTGGAATGCTTTTTGAAAGTTTTTATTCTTACATGATTTAACAATCTAGTATATTGTAATCAATCTCCTTCGTTTTATAAAATTCTTGACTTTGATTTAGTCATATTACAATGAAAATAAAATACTTTGATTGTGTGACCTTCGCATGTCCTTAATTTTTTTATTATACATTTCCTTAATTTATCTCATTTAAGTTTTAATATATTATTTTTAAATAGAAAAATAGTAATTAATTATACTTTGTTAATTCATAGTAATTCCAATAAACTTCTAATCGATACAAACAATTATCGTTGAACTCATTTCAATGAGCTTTACCAAACTAGAATATTATTATTATAAATATAAATATTTATTTTCTAGATTTTTGCCATTTTTTTTGATACATTTAAATTTGTACCATATTTTATGATCAAGAATATCAAAATCGAACTCATTAATATCTTAGAATACAACTCTCCTATAAATATTATCCCATTTCTCCTTTTTTGTGAACTTTATATCACCTTGATTTAGTTATATCACAATGTTAAAGTTATAGTTTAGGGATATTTATTTTTAATTACTTTTGTATAACATAATAGTTCTATGTGATGTTTGATGAAAACGAGACAGACATTGCTATAGTTGATTTGTTTAATAGCCCAATAAAACTAAATATTTAATTAATATTTTAAAAAAATTATTTTTTAGAGTTTTAGAAAATTTTATGAGATATTTCGATTCATAATTAATTTAATTATTAAGGATGTCACACTCGATTTTCTTAATATGTTTGAATGTAATTCTCGAGTACAAACTTTTATTTCTCTAAGTTTTTGCTTTTATTTGATTATATAATGTTGTTTTAATATAGCTTATTTTAGATTTAATGTATGTTTATTTAATATAAAATTAAAAAGTTTTGTTATTTTTTATTAATTACTTTTTTTATTCATGGTAATCTAATTGAATATCACTTTACTCTTCTCAATGATCTCTCTATATATATTTATTAAATTTGATTCTTTTAAGTATATTATTTTATATTTTTTTGGCATAATTTATTAGACATTTCTATTCATATTTATTTTGATAATCAATAATGTTATCCAATATTTCTTTAGTATCTTAGAATCTAACTTTCTTGTAAAATTTAACAAATTTTTACAAATTTTTTGTCTTGATTTTCCTTTATTATTATCTAACAATCAAACTCCTATAATGTGACCTTAATATCATCCTAACTTCTTTTTATTACATTGCTTTAATTTATCTAATTTTAACTTTAATATATATTTAGTTAATAATAAATTTTTTAAAGTTATATATGCTTATTTTCTTTATAAATTTATTGTAATTCCAATAAGATCTAATCAACAAAAAAGAAATGCTGTTGGATTTATCTCATCAATCTTTATCTAATTAGATATGATATTTTGGATTTTTTCCCATGCTTTACAAAAATGTTTTATTAATACCTAATTTAATTATCAAAGATTATGTATTCAAACTCCATAGTATCTTAAAATGAAGTTTTTCTAAAAAAAAATTTCTCCTAATTGAGTTTTTCTTTTTTAATAAGATATATTACTATGTTACTCTTAATCTGACTTCGTGCGAGCTGCATATGGCTTTTACATGGTCATATTATGATTTTTCAATTTATGTCATTTTAGCTTTAATATATATGAATCTCATATTAAAATAATTATTTATTATTACTTTCACTTATTTAATTCTAATATTTGCAATAATTCCTAATGTGGATTGATCAAGGAGGAACAAACGTCTTAGGATTCATCACGACTATCGTTATCTAATTAAATATTTATTTTTATATTTTTATATTTTTTTTATGATTTTGCAAAGCTTTACAAAAAAAACTTTATTTCATACTTGATTATATAGTATCTTTGAGTGCAACTTTTTCATATGATTTATTTGATTTCTTCAAGTTTTTTTTATTCATTTGGCTATATAACTATGAAATTTAATTCTCCTCTTCTGTAACCTTTACAACTCTTTAATTTGATTATATTACTTTACATCAATTAACTTCATTACAATTTTAATATATATTAAATTAAAATTAAAATAATAACCTTTTATTTATGTTTAATTGCATTGGTAACTCATGGTAACTCAAATAGAGGTGTGATCTAGATTAAATGAATATAGTCTTCCTTATGTCAACCGATTCAATCAATTTAAAAATTTCTTTCTATATTTTGAAATGCTTATTTTTTAAATCTTTTTCATAATTTATGTGTCATTTTAATATGTACCTAATTTTTTATCAAAAATGATATACCCCGATGTGCTTATTATCTAAGAATTGAACTCTCCCGCACCATTTGGCACGGTTGTTCAAGGCTTTGGATTTGATTTTGTTATATTACTATATAACTCTGATTTTCCTCATCCATGCCCTTTACATTATGGTAATTTAGCTATATTACATTGCATAAATTTATATTATTTTTGTTTTATTATATATTTACCTCAATTTGAACTAATAAATTTTTATTATTTATGTTTAATTTATTTTGTGTAAATAAGAACAAAAAAAGCTTGATGGAGACAAAACCAATGTTATTAGACTTCTTTTGATTATCTTTGTCAAATTAAATATTTCTTTTTATATTTTTTTAATATGTTATTTTTTGGATTTTTATTTTATTAAAAATTTTACCTCAACAGTGATTTAGTAATTTAGCATGTGAAACTCGATCTTCATAGTATAATTGATTGTAATTTTTCTATAAAATTTATCACATTTCTTCAATATTTTTTGCTTTTATTTAGTTATATTATGATGTTAATCAAAATATCTTATTGTGTGACCATTACATTAGTTTAATTTGTTTTATTTTTCATCAATTTTTCATATTTCAACTTTATTATATGTTTAATTAATATTAAAATAATAATTTGTTGTTATTATTTTTTATTTCTTTTATTCATTATAACTAAAAATGATGTTTGTTCGAGATGAAACAAATGACATTGGGCTCATTTCAATGAGTACTATCTAATAAGATATTAAATTGATATTTTAAATACATTATTTTCTAAAGTATTCAGAAATTTTACAAGATATTTTAATTCATACACAATTTGATGATCGAAGATATTACACTTGATCTCCATAGCATCTTTGAATACAACCTCTTAGTAAAAGTTATCTTATTTACTAAAAGTTTTTGCTTGGCTATATTAATGTTACTTTGAAAGCCAAATTTCTACTTGTATGAAATTTATGTCACTTTGACATGGTTGTCACGTTACCTCAACTAATTTAATTTTAGATTCAAAAGAAGCCTACATCTACCGCTTACAAAACATAGGTGAAAATAAACACTTAATATATAATTTTTGCCAAAAGATAAATGGACTTAACCATCATAATAGGAAAACATAATGGACAACCTACTCAAATTGTTAAATGAAATAAAATAGTAATAAAAGAAAAAAAAATTTGAAAATAAAAAATAGATATTTATACAAAAAAAAGTTATACTTGTTGAAATGATTAATAAGACACCATTATTTTACTTAAATCAATTAATGAATAAGAAAACTTAGTTGAATTAAGTAGAAAGCCAAATTTAGGATTTGAGTGAATGAAGGATGCAATATATGGGAATGGTAATGATCACGAGCTGTTAATGGCTTTTATATCATGAGTTGAAATTTTCTTAGAATTGCAAGAAAATTGATCAAATTATTTAGCTAAAAAATTATATTATTAATGAATACTTTTTAATGTCTAAAGGTACCTACCAAATAAGAAAAATGTTCAATCAGCTTTCATTATCATATGTATATTCAAAATAAAAATAATTAATTAAAGAAAATATTTTCTTTGTTCAAAGTAATAGCTAAAAGAGTTGTTAATGGGAGCTATTAAATCAAAACATCTAGGACCTTTCGATCATCGAAACTGTGCCATCAAATAGATGAAATTTATTTTGGGTGTTTGAAAATAAGATTTCATTAAAATAATTAGATTTAAACTCTCATCAAATGGTTATATTTAAATCCAACTCACATAGAGTATATACACAAGCATTATAAAAAGATAAATGAGGTTTGGATCATTTCATCATGAAATGACATAATTGGATTACACTAGTTAATCCTATTATTCAGAAGAAGCATGCCATGCAAAAACAAATCTATGATTTTAGTTTTATTACCCCCTAGTTGTCTTGTGAAGACATGATGCCTACATAAGCACTCGAACAATTTGCTACCCTTACATCACTTTAATTTTATTATATTACATTACTTTGATTTGTCTTATTTTTGTTTTAATATAAACAAACTTAAAATTAAGATACCAATTTATTATTATTTAGGCTTATTTACATTAGGAATTCACAACAATTCTAAATGATATCTGATCGAGATAAAATAAATGCCATTGGACTTGGTGAATGAGTTATATCTAGTTAAAGATAAAAAAAGTTGTCCCATTTTTTATATTATCTTATTTGATGATCAAGTTTGTTACACTGGATGTAATTTCTATCTTATAAAGAAATTCTATAACATATTTTATCCCATTTCTTTGGGTTTTTTCTTTGATTTTCTTTTATAGCTATATAACTTTAAATCTCCTCTAGTGTAACCTAAACATTGCACTGATTTCATTATACATTGCTATTGTTTAATTAATTTCAACTTTAATATATATTTACATGAAAATGAATCCATAATTTAAATTAGGTCAAACAAAGATGTAAATAAATGGTTTGGATTAGCTTAAATGAGTTCCAACCAATAAAATAATTATTTTAATATTTTTCAATTTTTTGTTTTACAATATTTTGCAGGACCTCATTATCAATTTTATTTCATACAAAATTTAATGATCAATGTTGTTTTGCTCAAACTCCTTATTATCCTATAAAACAATTTTTTTGGTATAATTTATTACATTATTCAGTACTTTTGATTTGGTTGTATTACTATATAACATTGAACTTCTTATCATGTGACCATTACATCTCTTTGATAGGTTTATATTACATTGCTTTAATTTAGCTCATTTTAGCTCTAATTTATATTTACGTAACCTTAAAAAAGTAATTCATTTAATTTATTCCGGTTGACTTTGGTAGTTCACAATAATTTAAAACGAGATAATATCAAGTGGAAATAAACATCATCAGACTCATCTCAATAAGCTTCATCTAACTTAATATTTTTTTTAATATTTTAAATATTTTCACTTTTTATTAGTGCAACATGTTTTATGAGATATTTTTATTTGTTCTTTATTTAAGAATAAATGATGTTACACTCAATCTCCTTAATATCTTTAAATGCAATTATCTAGTAAAATTTATTGCTTTTCTTAAAATGTTATTTTTATTTTGTTATATTTCTATATAGTACTAATTCTTATTTTAGGTGGCCATTATGTCACTTTGATTTACTTATATTACATTGCTTTAATTTAAAAATTTTAAGCTTTCAAATATGTTTACTTAATTTTAAAATAAACATTTATTATTATTTTTCCTTACATTGGTAATTTATAGTAATTTTCAGTGAGGTCCAATTGAGACGCAGTAAATGTCGTTCAACTCATCTAGATAAGCTATATGTTCACATACCATCTTTAAATTTGTTAGCTTTTTAAAATCTATTATTTTCGTAAGTTTTACAAGGAATTTCTACTTATACCTAATTTGATGACTAAGGATATTATACATTATTTTATTTGCATCTTGGAAGTGAACTTTTTATAAAGTATACTTCATTTTTTATAAGTTTAACTTTTTTTGGTTTTGTTGTATTACTTTAACTTCTTTAATTTCAAGTTTTATTTTTATCTACTTAATCTTAAAAAAGTAATTTCTTATATGTTTATCAATTTTGTTTATTCACAACAATTCCTAAAGTGGTTTCGTCGAGATGAAACAACCATTGTTTGAGTCATTTCGACGAGCACTACCCAATTAAATATTAAATTTTACTTTCTAATTCTTACCTTATTTTTTGATAAAATCTTAGTCAAACTATTTCATATTTATGAATGTAATATTCTCATATAATTTTTTTCAATTCTTCAAATTTGTTTATTTTATTTGGTTATGTTAGAATGCCACTCTATTTCTCATCCCATGTGTACTTTACGTCGCTTTTGTTTTGTTATATCACATTGGTTCAATTTAACTCATTTCAGTTTTAATATATATTTACTTAATTTTAATAATAGTAATTTATTATTATGTATTCTTATTTTGTTTAGTAATAAGAAAAAAATTTAAAGAAGGTAAATCAAGATGAAACAAATATTCTTAGAGTTGTCTTAATGAGCTCTATAAAATTAAATATTCATATTGATCTTTAAATAATGCTTTCTTAGATTTTAGCATACTTTGTGTGAATTTTTGTTTTCTAGTTAGAATTATGATTGAGGATGATACACCTAATCACTTTAATATCTTGGATAACAATATTCTTGTATCATTTATCACATTTTTTGCATCATTTCTATTTTGCTATATTAAAATACTTAAACTTATCTTATTTAAGCTTTATATTATATATACATGATATTAAAATAATAATATGATTATTCATTCTTATTTTCTTAGGTAACTCACAATAATTCAAAATGAGTTTCAACAAAAACCAAACAATTGTAGTTAAAGTGAACCCATTGAATTCCACCAAATTAATTATTGATTTTTTAGATTTTTCAATTTTTTTATTTTCCTAAGGTTTTAATATCTATTGTGAGATATTTTAATTTATATATGATTTACGATCGATGATCTTACACAATATCTTCTTAATACCTTGGAAAGCAACTTTTCCTAAAAAAACTTGTCATTTATTCAAATTCTTTTTTTATTTGGTTATCTTACTAAGAAATTCTAAGTCTTCTCTCATGTGACATTTACATTGCTTTCATTAGTAATATTACATTGTTTTAATTAATCCTTTTCTAGTTTTAAGTCTTATTTACATAAAATTAAATTAATTACCTATTATTATTTATGCTTATCAATTTTGGTAATGCACAATAATTTCAAACAAGATCTGATAGAGATGATATAAACATCCTTCGACTCTCCTTCGTGGGCTATATCCAATTAAAAAATTATTTACATATTTTCAAATGTTTTTTCTAGGGTTATGACATGCTTTATCAGATATTTTGATTCATAGCCTTTTCTATTACAATATATGCTACATTGTATGTCCTTACTATGTTGGATTAAAACTTATGTATATAATTTATCTAATTTATTCAATTGTTTAGTGATTTTGTTATCAGACTCTAAATCTACCGCATTAGACCTTCACATCCATTTCATTTGATTATATTATTTTTCTTTAATTTATGTTATTTTAGCCATAAAAAAGTAATTTGCTCTTATCTATGCTTATTTATTTTGATTATTTATTATAATTCCAAAGGTGGTTCGATTGAGATTAATGAAACATTTTTAGGCTCGATTTGATGAGCTTTGTCATATTAAATATACTTTTTTGTATCTTTTAAAATGTTTTATTTTCATTTGTTTTGAATCACATTATGAGACATTTATGTTCATAATCTATTAAATGATTAATATCATTACAATGGACCTCCATAGTAGATTGGAATACATTTTCTAGTATGAAATATCTTATTTCTTAAAAGATTTTACTTTTATAAAGTGATATTAATATGTAACACAAAATCTAGTATGGTGTAATCTTCATATCACTTTGATTTGTTTTTAATATATTGCTTGAATTTGCCTAATTTAATATTTGATATATTTTTAGTTAATAAAAAAATTTACAATTATAAATATTTATGCTTATCTTTTTTTGTAGATATTTTAAAGGAGGTATGATCATGATAAAACAAGTTTCATTGAACTCATCGTGATGTTCTATATTCAACTAAATTTTTTTTTAATATTTTTAAATATTTTATTCTTTTATTATTTTAATACCCTTTAGAAGGAATTTTAGTTCAAATTTATTTTTATGTTCAAGAATGTTATACTTGATCTACTTGGCATCCTAGAATGTAACATTCATGTATATTTTATTTTAGTTTTGCAAATATTTTTTATGATATGCATATAATACTATGTGACACTAAATCTCCTATTATTTGACCTATACAAAGGCTTAATTTTGTTATATTACATTACATAAATTTATGTTATGTAATACTTAACACATATTTACTTAAAGTTAAAATATTAATTTTTAATTATTTTTGGTAATATGTTTTGGTAATTTGTAATAATTTCAAGAATGATTGAATGGAAACAAAAAAATATTGTTTGACTCATCTCAATGAGCTCTATAAGAATAAATATTAATTTTTATAATTTTAAAAAAACTTTCTGAAAGTTTTTGCATGCTTCACAAGAAAAATAAAATCGTACTTAATTTAATGGTCATTTATGTTGCAATCAATCTCCTTAGTATCTTACAACACAAATTTTCTAAATAATTTATCTAATTAAATTACTATGGAATCCATAATCTCATCTTGTTTGACATTTACATCTTTTGATTTGAATTTGGCACATTAATTCAATTAATCTTATTTTACTTTTAATATATATTTACCTAAAATAATGATATTAATTTTTATTATTTATGCTTATTAAATTTTGTTCACTAATTCCAAATGAGATCTGCTTGAGACATAACAAACATTTTTGGACTTAACTCAACGACCACTATCTAATTAATTATTTTTTTTGAATTTTTTATTTTCTATGGTTTGGCTTGCCTTATAAGACTATTAGATTTGCACTTGATTAAACAATTGATCTCCATAGTATATTGGGGTAGGACTTTCCCAAACAATTTATTTTATTTCTTGTACTTTTTTCTTTGAAGTGGTTATATTATTACCATGTAACTCTAAATCTACTCTTGTTTGGCCTTTACATCTTTTTTAATTGTTTATATTACAATGCTTCAATTAATCATATTTCAACTTTTTTTATAATTAATTAATATTAAATCAAATAATTTCTTATTATTTGAGTTAATTTAGTTCCATAAATTGCAGTAATGCCAAATAAGGCCTTGAGATAATAGAATGGTTGACTACACACATCTCTATGGGCCTTACTTATTTAAATGTTAATTTTATATTTTAAAAAATCAATAATGTTCTTATGCTTTAAGAGTCATTTTGTTTTGTACCTATTCTAACAGTCATGGATGTTATAGTCAAGCAAAAAATTATCTTAAAATGCAACTTTCTAGTATAATTGATCTGATAATGCTACAATGTCTCCATTTATGTACGTTTACCTTCAAAATATATATTTATTTAATATTAAAATAATAATTTTTTATTATTTTTATTTATATATTAGGTAATTCACAATAATTCCAAATAAGTTCCAAAAAAACCAAACAAACATGTTTAGAGTGATCTTGTTGAATTTTATCAAATTAGATGTTCATTTTTAAATTATTAATTCTTTTATTTTCCTGAGGTTTTAATACCCTTTATAAGAATTTCAATTTGGGCCTTATTTTATGATCAGTGATGTTACACTCAATCTTTTTAATATTTTGGAAAGCAACATTCGCTAAAGATTTGTCATTTATTCGATTTTTTTGTCGTGATTTGGTTATCTTATTATAAAATTCTGAGTCTCCTCTAATCTGACAATTATAATGCTTTCATTAGTTATATTACATTTCTTCAAATAATCTTTTTTCATTTAAAGTCTTATTTACATAAAATTAAATTAATTACTTATTATTATTTATGCTTATTCATTTTGATAATTCATAATAATTTAAAATAAGATGTGATAGAGATGATATAACATCCTTTCACTCTCCTTGGTATGTTTTGTCTAATTAAAAATCATTTATATATTTTCAAATGTTTTTTCTAGGGCTATGACATGCTTTATGAGATATTTTGATTCATAGCTTTTTGATGATCATGCATGCTACCTTTGTTGTTCTTAGTATATTGGATAACAACTTATGCATATAATTTATCTAATTTATTCAATTTTTTGTTATTTTGTTATATTAATATCAAACTTTGAATCTACCTGATGTGTCCTTTACATCCCTCTCATTTTATTATATTAT
This sequence comes from Vanilla planifolia, assembly GCA_023846275.1. Classification (NCBI taxonomy): domain Eukaryota; kingdom Viridiplantae; phylum Streptophyta; class Magnoliopsida; order Asparagales; family Orchidaceae; genus Vanilla; species Vanilla planifolia. Next base: position 37,838,923 of record CM043866.1, on the reverse strand, counting down.
TTTTCTTCAATTTATCTTATCTTAGCTACAAAATAATAATTTGTTATTATTTATGCTTATTTATTTTTCTTATTTATTATAATTCAAAATGTTATTCAATTGAGATTAAGGAAACATTTTTGGGCTCAATCTGATGAGCTTTGTCTAATTAAATATTTTTTTTTATATTTTTTAAAATATTTTAATTTCAATGGTTTTCAATCAATTTATGAGACATTTTAAATTCTTTATCAAATAATCAACGACATTACACTAGACCTCCTTAGTATCTCGGAATGTATTTTCCATAATGACATATCTTACTTCTTAAAAGTTTATACTTTTATAAAGCTATATTAATATGTAACACAAAATCTACTATTGTGTAATCTTCACATTACTTTGATTTGTTTCTAATATAGTGCATGAATTTAACAAATTTAATCTTTGTTATACTTTTACCTAATACAAAAATTAACATTTCTTTTTATTTTTGCTTATCTATTTTTCTACTTGTAGCGACTCTAAAGGATGTATGATCAAGAAGAAACAAATGTCGTTGGGCTCATCTTGATGTGCTATCTCCGACTAAATATTATTTTTTATATTTTTAAATATTTTATTCTCTTATTATTTTAAGACCCTTTAGAAGGATATTTAGTTCAAATTTATTTTGATGTTCAAAAATGTTACACTTGATTTGCTTAGTATCTCAAAAATAGAACTTTCATGAATATTTTACTTTTGTTTTTCAACTATTTTACTACAATTTGCATATACTATTATTTAAAACTAAATCTTGACCTTTTCAAAGACTTAATTTTCTTATATTAATTGATAAATTTATCTCATTTTTATTTTAATAGATATTTACTTAAAATTAAAATATTGATTTTCAATTATTTATTGTACTATATTTTGGTAATTTGTAATAATTTCAAGAATCATTCAGTGGAATCAAAACAAATATTATTGGATTCATCTCAATGAGTTCTATATGATTAAATATTCATTTTTATGATTCTCCTCAAGTGAACCGGCCTATCATATATTACATGACGGGATTTGTTGCTGGCTGAGGAGACACATTGGTTTGTGGTCAATTCCAATGCGATGAATCTGATCATATATCTGCACAGCCCAATCCATAGCTCAAGTCATACACTGCCATAATCCATCCTCTTTTATTTTAGGAAAATAGACTTCAACCATGCGTATTCGTATCAATATCAAATACAAAATTAAATGCTTCAATACTTCATTTTATAGTTAAAGCGAACTATCAAAATCATTTAAAAATTTTCATTTTTGAAAATGTTTGCAAGCTTCATAAGACAAATAAATTCATACTTAATTTAATGATCATTTATGTAGCACTCAATCTCCTTACTATCTTGGAGTACAAATTTCCCAAACCATTTATCTCATTAATTTAAAGTTTTTTCTTTGATTTGGTTATATTACTATGGAATTCTTAATTTCATCTTTTGCAATATTTACTTCTTTTTAATAGAATTTGATACATTGATTCAAGTCATCTCATTTCACTTTTAATATATATTTGCATAGTATGACGATATTAATTTTTATTTTTTATGCTTATTAAATTTTTCTCACTAATTCCAAATGTGATATGATTGAGATGGAACAAACATTCTTGAACTCAACTCGATGAACAATATCTAGCTAATTATTTTTTTAAAGTTTTCTTTTCAATGGTTTGGCTTACCTTATGAGACTATTAGATTTGCACTTAATTAACCAATCAATCATCTTAGTATATTTGAGTAGAACTTCCCCACAACATTTATTTGATTTCTTGAAAATTTTTATTTTAAGTGGTTATATTATCATATAACTCTAAATTTACTCTCATTTGACCTTCACTTCACTTTTCTTTGGTAATATTACATTATTTCAATTTATCATATTTCAAATTTTTTGTGTAACTAATTAATATTGAATAAATACTTTCTAATTATTTAAGCTAATTTACTTCCATAATTCGTAAAAATTACAAATAAGGCCTTGAGATAATAGAATTGTTGTTGCACTCATGTCAACAAGCCTTATTTACTTCAATTTTTTTTTATATTTTAACAAAACAATAATTTTCTTGTGCTTTAATTGTCATTTTGATTTGTTCCTATTTTAATAATTGTGGATGTTATACTTCAGGACTTAAGTATCTGAAATGCGACTTTCTAGTATAATTGATCTGATAATGCTACAATACTTCAATTTATGTATTTTTGGCTTCAGAAGATATTTACTTAATGTTAAATAATAATTTTTTATTATTTTTATTTATATACTTTGGTAATTGCAAATAGCTATTTTTGAATTTCGATGAAAGAAACACCACTTGACTCATATGACTTTCAAATTTTACAATTTGTTTTGCCTTCTAAGGCTTTTAAATTTCATATAATTCTAAATATTTTATATTTTAGGATTGTGACATGAATTATAAGTTATTTTGATTTACATGTTTTTTTATGATCTAAGATGTTACACTAAATTATCTTTGTACCATTAATGGAAGACTTCTATACAATTTTTCCCATTCCTCAAACTTTTTCCTTTAATTTGCTCACATTATTTTGTAAGACTAAATGTCCTATATTGTAACCTTATGTAGTTTTGATATGATAATATTACATTATTTTAATTAATCACATTTCAATTTTATTATTTATTTAATTAATATTTAAAGAATTATTTATTTTAATTTATGTTTATTTAATTAAGTAATTTGTAATAATTAATAACGAGGTCACATCATGATGAAACAACTGTCATTGGGCCCACCTTAATAAGCTCTTTCCAATTTGATATTCTTTTTTATATTTTAAAATATTTTATTTTCTAATAATTTTGTACTCTTTTAGTGACCTTTTATTTCATACATGATTGATAAAGGAGAATATTACACTTTATTATTTTGGTATCTTGGAATGAAACTTTCATGTATAATTTACCTCATTTTGGCAAATCCTTTACTTTGATATGGTTACCTTATTATATAATTTTAAGTGTTCCTTAGCTTGACTATTACTATGTTTTGATTTGGTAACATTGGGTGGGTTACTCTAATTTATCTCAACTCAACTTTAATATATATTCACATATTATTGAAATAATAATTTAGTAATATTTAAAGTTATTTTGTTTAATAATTTGTCAAAATTCTAAATAAGGTCCAATTGAAACAGGGCAAATGTCGTTATCCACAACATGATGAGCCTTATCCAAATAAATATTCAATTTCATATTTTTAAAATATTCTATTTTCTAAAGTTTTTGCTATTTATGAGACATTCCAATTCGTACATTATTTTTCGATCAAAGATATTACAATCAATCTCTTCAGTACCTCTGAGTTCAACTTTCCCATGTAATGTCATTATTTTACAATGTAAGGCTAATTTTACTGTTGTGTGACATTTAAATTATTTTAATTTTATTATACTAAATTATTTCAATTTATCTTAATCCAACTTTAACATATATTTTATTAATATTAATATAAAACATGATTTTCGTAATTAATATTTTATATTGAAATTTTTAATAACTCCAACTGAGGTCAGATTGATGTGGAACAAACATCATTGCACTCAACTAGAGGAACTCCATCTATGTAAATTTTGATTTTTTTTTTAAATATTCTTTTCTTAAAGGGATCTAAACACTTTACAAGACTCTTTCATTTGTATTTGTTTTAAATCTCATGGACATTATATTCCATCTTCTTGGTTTTTAAGCAGGGCAACCTCCCTTACAATATACCTCATCTTAACTTTAAATATATATAATAAGATAATATTGAAAGAATAATTTAATGCTATTTATGCTTTTTTCTTTGGCCATTCAATGAAATTCTAAATTAGATCTAATCGAGATTAAATAGAATATTACTAAACTCGACTTGATCAGCTGTATCCAAACAAAATTAATTTTCACATTTATTTAATATATTACTTTCTAATATTTTGAAACAAATTATAAGATATTTTTTTATTTACAAATTTTTTAAATAGGGAAGTTTACAAATGATCTTTTTGTATCTAGGAAAGCAAAATCTGCTTATAATTTACCTCAATTAAATGTTTTCTTTCTTATTTTTTATATCAGTATTAAACTCTAAATCTCCTATCGTGTGATTTTATATCGCTTCGATTATTTTGCATTATATTATTGTGATTATTCTTATTTAAGGTTTAATATTTGTCAATTTAAAATTCATTTAATATTTTATTATTATCTAAGATTTTTTAATTCAATAAATCATGGTAATTCCAAATGGGATTTGATTGAGAAGAAATAACCCATTATACTAGTCTTGAAAGAGCTATATTCCTTAAAATATTAAATTTATTAACTCAAAAATTTTTGTTAACATTGGCTCTAGGAGCCATCATGAGATAATACAACTTGTACATAATTTAATGATCGAGAATAATATATATGATCTTCCTAATATCAGGCAATGCAACTTTCTTGCATAATTTATCTAATTTTAGCTATTAATAAATTTACTTAATACTAAAATAATAACATGTTATTATTTATATATTTTTCTTTGGCAAATCGTTGAAATTCTAAGTAAGGCCCAACCAACATGAGAAAATGTTACTTAGCTCATTTTAATAAGTGTTATACAAATAGTATTCATTTTAATATTTTTTTAATCTACTATTCTTTTAGCTTTTTGTAAAAAGTTTTTGATTTTTTGATTCATGACTTATTTGATGAATGAAAATGTTACACTTGATCTCCTTTGTATAATAGGATGTAATGTTCCCTTATATTTTATCTCATTTATTTAAAGTTTTCACTTTAAATTTATTATATTTTTATGTAACCTTAAATCTCCCATCACGAAATCATTACATTGCATTTTTTTATATTTATTGCTTTGATTAATATAATTTTTGTTATACAATCTACAAAAATAAAATTAAAATAATATTTTAATATTATTTATTTGTTTATATTAATAATTTCTATTAATTCTTAATGAGGTTTGAACGAGCTCGAAAAAGTTATTCGACTAGTCTTGATGAGCTGTGTCGAATTAAATATTTAATTTTATAATATGAAATTTCTTATTTTCATAGGTTTTGGAATGCTATATGTGATAATAACTCCTGCCTGGTTCATTAATCGAGGATACTACACTCGATGTACTTAGTATCTTAGATATAAGTTTTCAGTCTAATTTTTTACATTTATTGAACTTTTTAGGTTTGATTTAATTCTATTACCTATTTTAACTTTATCTAACTTCAACTTTTATGCATATTAACTAAATTTTAAATAAGAATATTTTATTAATTTTCTTAATTTATTTTTTGAATTCATTATCATTCCAAATGATTGTCGCTTGAGTTGAAGTGAACCTTGTTTAACTCATCCTAAAGAGCTCAATCTAAGTAAAAAATACATATTTTACATTTGTTGCATATTTATTTTCTAGAATTTCAACTTTCATATATATAAGTATATATATATATATATAATATTAAAATTACACTTTATTGTTACTTATGCATATTTATTTGGCTAATTATCTATTATTCTAAATAAGTTCGTATCAAATAATAAAATATCGTTGGACTTCTAACGGCTTGCTCCATCCAAATAAATGTTAATTTAAATGTTTTTAATTTTTTTCTAGAGTTTTAGCAAACTCTATAAGACACTTTGTTTCAAACTTATTAAACATTAATGGATTGTACACTAATCGCTTTAGTATCCTGCATTGTAGCTTTTGTGTTTGATTTATCAAATTTATGCCAATTTTCTATTATTTTCTCAAGTGCCCATTACATTACCTTGATTTGTTAATAATGTATTACTTTAATTTATAATATTTAACTTTTTTCTAGAGTTTTAGCAAACTCTATAAGACACTTTGTTTCAAACTTATTAAACATTAATGGATTGTACACTAATCGCTTTAGTATCCTGCATTGTAGCTTTTGTGTTTGATTTATCTAATTTATGCCAATTTTCTATTATTTTCTCAAGTGCCCATTACATTACCTTCATTTGTTAATAATGTATTACTTTAATTTATAATATTTAACTTTAATAAATATCTACTTACTAATAAAATATTTTTTATTAATATTTTTCTTATTTATTTTTATATATCCTAGTTCCTCTAAATGATGTCTATTTGAATTGAAATAAATGCCATTGTAATTATCTAGATGAGCTTTTTAGATTATATTTTCTCATTTATTCTGCTAGATATCTTATTTTGTATAGTTTTGGCATGCTTAAAGATACATTTTGATTCATATTTTATATAATCTTTGAGAATATTATACTCAAACTTGTTAGCACCTTTAAATTAAATTATGTCATATAGTTTATCTCAAGTCCTTAAATGTTTTACTTTTCTTTTAATATACAACTAGTTTCTCTCAATCTCCTTTTGTATGACATTTATATCACTTTGAATTTGTCATACTATATTACTTAAATTTGTTTCTTTTCAAATTTAATACATATTTACTTAATATTTAAATAATTATTTATTATTATTTACAATTATATTTTGGAAATTTTTAGTAATACAAAATGAAATTAAATAAAAATGAGGTTACACACATCTTGAAGAGTCCTATAAAATTAAATAGTCATTTTAAATTCTAACAATTATCTGGATGAGCTTTTTAGAATATATTTTCTCATTTATTCTGCTAGATATCTTATTTTGTTTAGTTTTGGCATGCTTAAAGATATATTTTGATTCATATTTTATATAATCCTTGAGAATATTATACTCAATCTTGTTAGCACCTTTAAATTCAATTATGTCATATAGTTTATCTCAAGTGCTTAAATGTTTTACTTTTCTTTTATTATACAACTAGTTTCTCTCAATCTCCATTTGTATGACATTTACATCATTTTGAATTTGTCATACTATATTACTTAAATTTGTTTCTTTTCAAATTTAATATATATTTACTTAATATTTAAATAATTATTTATTATTATTTACTCTTATATTTTGGAAATTTTTAGTGATACAAAATGAAATTAAATAAAAATGAGGTTACACACATCTTGATGAGTCCTATGAAATTAAATAGTCATTTTAAATTTTAAAATTTAAATATTTTATATAATAATAAATCTCCTTTGGAATAAAACAAACTTTGTTGGTCTCACTTTGATGAGCTCCATCAAATTAAACATACATTTCTATATTCTTAAATGTTCTTTAAAGATTTTTGCACACCTCATAAGACATTTTGATTCATTTTGAATTTTAGTGTGGAGGATGTTGCACTCAAAGACCATAATACTTAGATTGTAGTATTCCAGTAAAATTTATTTCCCTTGTTCAAATGTTCTAACTTTATTTGCATATATTACTATTAACACTATTTCTTCTCTCGTGTGACTATTACATTATTTTCATTTTGTTTTATTGCAATGATTAAATTTGACCCATTTTTTCTTTATTATCTATTTATTTAATATTAAAATTATAATTTAATATTAAGTATGCTTATTTTCTTTTGTATTTTTGCTATTCTAAACGATGTTAGTTACATATTAAGAAAATTTCCTTGTTCTCTTTTTATGAGCTCTATCCAACAAAATACTCAGTTTTATAGTTTTTGAATGTTTTATTTTTAATTACTTTAACAAACTTTAAGTGATATTATTATTCATACCTCATTTGATAATCGATGTTATTGGAATCCTTTAAGTTACTATATGAGAATGCAATGTCTCTGCATAATTGATCTCATTTGTAAGAAATGATTGCATAAATTTGTATTTTTGGTTATGTGACTCTAATTTTATTTTCATAGGACCTTTAAATAGCACTTATTGTGGTATTATGAATGCTAAAAAAATTAAATATTCATTTTTTTTAATTTTAAATATTTTTTCTATAGTTTTCACATGGTTTATAAGAAATTTCGATTTGTATATGATTTCATGATCGAGGATGTTACACTAAACCCCTTATATTCTTGAAATTAAACTTTCTCATACAATTTATGTCTTTTCTTTAAATGTTTTGCCTTAATTACATTATATTGCTATGTAAGTCTAAATTTAATGTTTTGTGATTTTTAGATTATTTTTATTTGATTATATTAATTTATTTCAATGTAACTTATTCCAACTTCAACTTACATTTTCTTATTATTAAAAAAAATTCAATTTTATAAATATGATAATTTGCAACCATTCGAAATGGAGTTAGATTGACCTGAAACAAACATCATTGGACTTGAGTAGAGGAGCTCTTTGTAAATATTCAATTTTTTTTTTTAAAAAAGTTTTTCTTGAAAGGATTTTAACAATTTACAAGACTAATCGATTTGTTCGTAATTAGAAAGATGGGCATGCTACACTCCATCTCCATGGTATTGAATGCAAATTTCATAGAAAATATATCTCACCTTAACTTGTAATATTTAGTTACATAATGTTGAAAAAATAATTCAATATTATTTATGACTTTTTCTATGGAAATTCATTGTAATTCTAAATAAGATCTAATCAGGATTAAATAAAATATTGCCAGATTCCTCTTGATAAGCTTTATCAAAACAATATAATTTTTTATATTTATTTCATATATTATTTTATCTTATTTAGACACAAGTTATGAGATATTTTGTGTATTTACTAATTTGGTAAAGGGAGACATTACACTTGACCTTTTAAGTATCCTAGAATGAAACATTTGCTTACAATATTTCTTTTTTAAATATTTCACTTTGATTTTGTTATATTACTATTAAACTCTAAATCTCTTCTCATGGACCTCTACATATTTTTTTGTGCATTATAACTTTTTTGTTTTTTTTATTTCAACTTTAGTAATTATCAATGTAAAATTCAAATATTAGTTTATTATTATTTATGATTTTTAATTTTAATAAATTATAGAAATTTTGAATGTGGTTGGATCGAGAAGATACAACTCATTATACTAGTTGCAAGGAGCTCTAGTTAATTTAATATAAAATTTATTAATTTGAAAATTTTTATTAACATTGGCTTTGTTAGCCATAATTAGATAATTAAATTTGTATTAAATTTGATGATCAAGAGTAGTATATTTGATCTTAATATCTTGGAATGTAACTTTCTTGTATAGTTTGTTTTATTTCAACTTTAATATATATTTACTTAATATTAAAATAGTAATTTAATATTATTTAAGTTTTTTTTACTTTTGCAAGTAGTTGCAATCTAAATGAGGCCCAATCAAGGTGAAAATATGTTTCTTAGCTCGTTTTGTTGACTTCTATACAAATAGTTTTCATTTTAATGTTCTTTAACTTTTTATTTTCTTAGATTTTTGCATAATTTGTTGGATATTTTGTCTCATGACTTATTTTATGAATGGGAATGTCAAACTAAATCTATTTAGTATCTTGAAATGTGTTCTTTTTCAAGTTAACTCATCTATTTAAATTTTTAAATTTTAGTTTATTATTTTCTATGTAATTGCAAATCTCTTCTCATGAGATCGTTGCATTTCTTCTTTTACATATTCATTTCTTTGATTTATCACATTTGTGCTTTAGAATATATCATTAAATAATTGAAAAAATTATGATTTATTTTTTTATTAAATTTGAAAATTTGTAGTAATTTTGAATGAGATCTGAATGAGTTGAAACAAGTCATTGGACTCATCTTGGTGAGATCTATCAATATTACTAAATTTTTTATTTACATTTGTTTGGGGAACCAATATGAGGTAATTTAACTCATACTAGTTTGTGAATATAGGATGTTACACTTAATCTACTTAGTATATTATAGTACAATTTTCCTGTTTAATTCTTCACGTTTATTAAACTTTTTAACTTTGATTTGATTCTTTCACCATGTTTATTTTTATCCCATTTCAACTTTAACATATAATTACTTAATATTAAATAAAAAATTTTTATTAGTTTTCCTAAATTATTTTTTAATTTAGGATGTTCGAGATGAAATGAATCCATTCAAACTCTTCCTATGAGCTATATCCAAGTAAAAATATATGTCATACAACTTTCAAATATTATTTTTTATAATTTAAACTTTGAGATTTATTTTTTAATAATAAAATAATATTTAATTTTTATTTATGCAAATCTAATTTGTTAATTTACCATAATTCTAAACAAGGTCATATTGTGATGAAAAAAAATATCGGGCGACTCATATCAACTTGCTCTATCCCAATAAATATTCATTTAAATCTTTTTTAATTTTTTTATAATCTTTTAGTATACTTTTTAAGACTATCTGGTTCATGCTTATTTAGCTTTCAAAGATTTTTCACCCAATCTCTTTAGTATCTTTTATTACAATTTTTGTGTGTAATTTATATTATTTATCCAATTTTTTTATCTTTATTTGGTAGTTTTGCTACATAACTAAAAGTATTTTCTCAAGTGGCCATTACATCACCTAGATTTGTTAATAATGCATTACTTTAATTTATCCTACTCCACTTTAATAAATATTTACTTCCTAATAAAATAATTATTTATTTATATTTTTACATACATACATTTGTATTTCCAGACATTTCTAAATTGTGTCTGATTGAAATGAAACAAATATCATTGCACTTTTCTCAATGAACTTTATGCAATTACATTTTCTTATTTACTTTTTTAGATATCTTATTTTCTATAAGTTTGACATGCTTTATGATACATTTTGATTCATACCTGATATGATATTTGAGAATATTATGCTCAATCTTGCTAGTACCTTTAAATTCAGTTATCTCATCCAATTTATCTTATTTATTTGAATATTTTTCTTTAATTTTGAAATATGACCTTTTGCCTCTCAATCTACTCTTTTATAAGCTTTAAATCATTTTGAATTTTTTTATATTACATTGCTTCAATCTTTTCTTTTCAAATTTAATATTTATTTAACTAATACCTAAATAATAATTTAATATTATTTAATCTCATTTATTTCTCAAATCTTACATAAATATAAATGAAGTCCAATCAAGATAACAAACATCGTTGGACACATCTTGACAAGTTCTATCAAATTAATTAGCAATTTTGAACTTTCAAAATCTTTATTTTTTGTGTAATAGTAAATCCCTTCTTGGGATGAAACCAATGTTGTTCAACACACCTTAAGGAGCTCCATCAAAATAAATATAGATTTTTATATTTTTAAATATTTTAGTTTTATGGTTTTAGTATAATTTACAAGATATTTTTATTTATTCCTAATTTTAAGATGTAGGATGTTACACTGTGACCATAATACTTAGAATTTTGTTTTCCTGTACAATACATTTCCTTTATTAAAAGTTTTTAATATTATTGTCTTATATTACAATTAACACTATTTGCCCTCTCATGTGACTTATACATTACTTTAATTTTATTTTGTTGCAATGTTTTAATTTGTCTCATTTTTTATTATGCATGTACTTAATATTATAATTATTATTTAATATTGTTAATGCTTTTTTACTTTTGTAATTTTTTTTATCTAAATGATGTTAGGTAGAGACTAAACAAATGTCCTTTTACCAATCTTGATGTGCTCTATCTAACTAAATATTAATTTTTTTAATTTTTTAAATATTTTATTTTAAATTACTATGACACATTTTATGAGATATTATGATTCATACTATATTTGATGATCAATGATGTTATGATACTTCTTGTTAATATCTCAGAACAAAACTTTTCCAAGTAATTGATCTCATTTGTTAGAAACAATCACGTTGATTTGGTTGTATTAGTATATAACTCTAATTTCATTTTCATAAGGCCTTTACAAAGATTTGGGTACATTTTGTATCTTTAATTTGTCATATTATTTCTATCACATCTCTTTATGTAACATTTAAATAATAATTTACTATTATTTATGTAAACATTTTTAGTAATTCATAACAATTCCAAATGAGGTCCTTTCAAGATGAAACTAATTTTGTTGGACTCATCTTAATAAGTACTATATAAATTAAAAAATTATTTTTTATATTTTAAATATTTTTGTAAATTTGATTTGATTTATTTGAAATTTTTATTCTCATATGATGATCGATGTTGTTACGAATAATGCATTATTTCCATGAAATTTGACTTTCTCGTACCATTTATATCATTTCCATAAATATTTTGCTTTAATTTAATTATTTTCCTATGAATGACTTAATCTAATGTCGTGTGACTTTAATATTATTTTCATTTTATTATATTAAATTAGTTCAATTTCTTGTTCAGTTTTCTTGTTTATTAAAAAAAATTTCTTTGTTTTGATTTTATTAGATTGTTTAATTTCATCTCACTTCCACATTAATGTATATTTACTACATATTAGATAATAATATTTTCTTAGTTTTCTTAATTTCTTTTTCAAATTCGTTATGATCCCAAATGAGGTATGTTGAAGATAAAATGAACCTTGTTGACTCGTCCTGATTATCCAAAACCAGGAAAAATATTTTTTTTACATTTTTGCATATTTTTTTCGAACTTCAACATGCTTATCAGACTTTATGATTCATACTAGAGTTGACATTCTATGATTTTTCACTCATTCTTAATTTTATCTTGGATTGAAGCTTTCTCACACATTTGTATAAATTTTTCAAATTAACTTTTTTAAATTAATTTGAACTCAATTTCTCCTTTTTTGCATCCTCTAAATTACATTGATTACATTTTGTTACATTGTTTAAAATTTTTTCTTTCAACTTTAACATATATTTTCTTAATATAAAAAAATTTAATTTGATAATTCTTATTATTTGCAAAGATTATCTAACTTATAAAAAAATGTACTCAGACTCATCTAAATTAGCTCGATCAAATCAAATATTCATTTTATATTTTTTTAAATATTTTTTAGCTTTTTCATGATTTAAGAGATATTTTTTATAAGAATGTGCTTTGATGATCAGTAATATTACAATCCATCTCTTTGTGTCATAGAATGTGATATTTTACATACAAGTTAACTCATTTCTTCAAATTTGTCATTTAGATTTAGTTATATATGTAACTCAAATTCTAATTTAGTGTGAAATTTAGATCACTTTCATTTTGTAACATTATGTATCTTCATATTATCTCATTTTAACTTTAATGTGAAATGTAAATTGTAGTTTAATTTATATTAACATTTTATGCCCCTTTATGAGGCATTTAATGATTGAAGATGTTGCACTTTTCTATCTTAGTGTCTTGGAATGCAATTTTCCCTTATTATTTATTTATTTTATTCTAATTTTCAACTTTAATTTGTCTAAATTACTTCGTAACTCAAATTATAATTTTATGTGTCCTTTACATAACATTCATTTAGTTATACTACATTGCATAAATTTAGGTAGTTTTAAGTTTAATATACACTTACTTGATATTAAAATGATAAATTATTATTGGTTATGCATTTTGGTAACTTGTAATAATCCAAAATGAGGCCTATTTGATGAAATGAAATTTATTAGAGCCAACTTGATCACCTCTATCTAATCAAATACACAATCTTTTACTTTTAAAATTTTTATTTTCTAATTTTTTGGCTAGTTTTATGACTTCTTTATTTATTATTAATTTATGGATCACTGATATTTTACTAGAACACCATAACGTCCAAAATTGCAGCTTTCCAATAATTTGTCTTATTTCAACTTTCATATATGATTATTTAATAAAAAATAATAGTTTATTACTATTTAACAATATTTATTTTGATAATTCATAGCAATTCTAAATGAGTTCATGTCAAGATGAAACTTTTTATATTTTAACTCATCTCAATGGGTTTTATAAAACTAAAAAATCATTTATACATTGCTAAAGTTGCAAGAAATGAAAGTTCAAAGTTTCATAATAATATAACCAAATCAAAGCAAAAAACTTTGCATAAATGAGATAAATTATTTAGGAAAGTTTTATTCTAGGATGTTAGGAAGATTGATATACCATCCTCAAACATGAAATAACTTAGGAATTAAAATGTCCAAAAAAATGCCAATTCATAGAAAATTGAAATATTTTAAAATATATAAATGAATATTCTATTGGACAGAGCATATGAACATGGATGCAAAGGTATTTTTTTCATCTTAATGGGATCAGATTTGTAAGTTCATGGAGTTGATATACAAAAAAAAAGCCAAAAATAATAATAAATTTTTTCTACAAATTAAATAAATATAGAAGTCGAAATTAAATATATTCTAGCAATTTTTTATAGACAAATCAAAGTGATCTAACGCTCACATTAGATGAGATTTAGAGATTAATAGTAGTATAACAAAATCAATGTGTAAAAATTAATAAAAAAAGATATTAAATTAAATATTCATATGTTTATTTTTAAATTTTTTGTTTCTTCAATTTTTGGCACACTTTTTTCAGATGTTGAACTCTATCTCCTTAATTTCGTGGAATAAAACTTATTTAAATTATATATTTTTTTTAATTTTTACACATTGAATAAAGATCAAATCAATGCACATGATGTAAAGATCATTTGAATCAACTTGCAATGTTATATCTAATTAAACATTTTTTAACATAGTTAAATATTTTGCTTAGCTATATTAAGTTATTTAAATTTAACTAATTTTAACTTTTATTCGCATTTACTATTGTAATTTGTAGTCATTCCAAAAGTGGATAGATTAAGATAAGGCAATTATTGTTTGATTTATTTTGGTTAGCTTTATCCAAATAAATATTTGTTAATATATTCTTAAAATATTTATTTTGTTTGATATTTACACTTGTTTTGAGAGATTTCTGTACATTATTTAAGGTTCAAGCATGTGGCACTCGATCTCTGCAGTAACCTTCAATGAAACTTTGTTGAATAATTTATCTCATTTCTTCGAATTTTTTGCTTTAATTAGGATATGTTATTTGGCTACATTGTAATGTATCAATTTATTTTATTTTAACTATAACATATATTCAGTTAATATTAAGAAATATTTTATTATTATTTATGCTAAATTAGTTTTGAAATTTCTTATAATTCAAAACAAGTTCTAATCGAGATGAAACAAACATGTTTTGGCTCATCTCGATTGGCTCTATATAATTTAATATTTTATTATCAATCTTTCAAAATATTTCATTTTTTAGTATTTTTGGAATATTTTACAACACTTTTTGATTCATACCTTATCTTCATATTATCTTGTCAATACATCTTTTCCATATAATTTAGCTTATTTATTAAAAAATTTCACATTGATGTTATTATTTTACTATAAAAGTATATTTCTCATCTCATGTGGCCAGTATATAATTTTCATTTGATTATGTTAAAGCTCTTCAATTAATCTTGATTTTGATTTATGGTATATTTATAGAAATTTAAAAAATAAATTGTTATTATTTATTATTATTTAATTTGTTAACTTATAACAATTCCATATGAGATCCTACCGAGATGAACCAAACATCGCTTGACTCAGATTGACAAGTTTGATTTCAATAAATGTTCATTTCCATATTTTTAAATTTATTTCAAAGGTTTTGTATGTTTTGGAATGGTTTTTGATTCGTACCTTACATTTCGATTAAGGTTGTCATAGTTAATCTCTTAAATATCGTGGAATACAACATTCTTGACCAATTTTTCTTCTTTTCTAAAGTTTTTTTTACTTGTTTTTATTAGATAAGAATGAAACTCTAATTCTCCACTTGTGTGCCTTTGAAATCATTTTGAATTTTTAACATTATAATTATTCAATTTTGGTCATTTTAGATTTGTTATATATTTAATTAATAATAAATAATAATTCATGATTATTTATGCAAATTTAATATTATAATTTACATAAATTTCGAATCAAGCCTAATCTAGATGAAATAAATGTTTTTGGACTCATACACAAAGTTTCTATGCAACTAAATAATTATATATATTTGACTAAAAGTTTCTTAGCATTTTTGAATGATTTAAGAAACATTTTAGTTCATAACTTATTGCATGATTGTGTATGTTACATACAATCTTCATTGTATTGTTGAAAGCAACATTCTCATATAATGTCTCATTTCTTCAAATTTTTCACTTTTATTTTTTAGATATTTATGTGACTATAAATCTCTTATTATGTGACCTCCACATCATTATGTTATGGTTATATGGCATTACTTTGATCTATCTTATTTCAACTTTAATATACTTTTGCTCAATATTAATATAATAATTCTATTATTTTTAATTTAATTAATTTTGTTAATTCAAAATAATTCTAAACACATTCCAATGAAGGCGAAACAAATATCATTACAATTGTCTCAATGGGCTTTATTTAATTAAATATTAATTATATATTTTGAATTATAATATTTTTTTATAGCTCTTACATGTTTTATGAGATATTTTAATTCATACATCATTTGATTACTATGTTTTCTATAGTTCAGCTTCCAAGTATCTTGGAATGTAACTTTCTTATAAAATTTGTTTCTTTTTTTCAAACTTTTCATGTTTATTTCATTATATTGCTACAAAAATCTAATTCTACTATGTTGTAACCTTCGCATCAATTTCATATGGTAATATAACTTTGCTATAATTTACTTCAATATAGCTTTAATATATATAACTTAATATTCAAATAATAATTTTTTAATATTAATGATCATTTAGTATAGTAATTTCTAGTAAATAAAAATGAGATTTGATCAACATGAAACAAGCAGAGATGGACTCAACTCAATCAACAATTTCAAAATAAATATTTATTTTTATATTCTGAAAAAATAATTTCTACAATTTTTTCATTATTCACTAGAAACTTGATTCATGCCTAATTTGGTAAGCAAAGATGTTACCCTTAATCTTCTTAATATCTTAGGATGCAGCATTCCTATAAAATTTCTTACAATTATTATAATTGTTTTATTTGAATTTAAATATATTACTATGATACTCTTATTCTTTTGTCATGTGACCATTACATCATTTTGATTTTAACATATAATATTCATTCAATTCATCTCATCTAACCTTACATATATATATATATATATATATATATATATATATATATATATATATATATATATATATATATATATATATATATATATATATATATATATATATATATATATATATATATATATATATATATATATATTAAATATTGAAATAATAATTTATAATCAATTATTCATATTTCTTTTTGTAATTTGTAGTAATTCTAAACAATATCCAATCAAGATAAAATAAATAATATTAAACAAATCTTAACATGCTCTATCAAATTAAAAAATGTATTTCTATATTTATAAATATTTTATTTCTAGGGTTTTTGCATGCTTTAATATAAAGTTTGATTCATGATTGATTTGGGATCGAGGCTATTACACTAAATCTTCCTAGTATTCTTGAAAGGTTACTTTGTTGTATAATTTATCTCATTTTTTTAACTTTTTGTAGTTGATTTGGTTATGCTACAGTGAAACTCTGAGTGAACTATCATGCGATCTTTACATTATTATGACTTGGTGTAATTACATTACTTTTATTTATCATATTTGGACATTAACAAAGTTTTACATAATATTATTACAATAATTTTTTGTTATTTAACCTTATTTATTTTGGTAATTTATTGTATTCAAAATGAGCTCTCATCAATATGAAAAATAGTCGTTGGAGTTGCCTCGATAATCTTAAAAATATTAAATATTCATTTGTATAATTTGATATATTTTATTTTCAAAAGTTTATGAATGGTTTATGAGATATTTTGTTTCATATCTTATTAAACAAATAAGTATATTATACTCAATCTCCCTCAATATCTTAGACTATAACTTTTCTACACAACTTATCTTATTTCTTCAAGTTTATAGCTTTGATTTCATAATATTATTATGAAAATCTAATTCTCTAATTATGTGACCATTACATCACTTTGATTTGGTTATATTATATTGCTTCAATTTATCTAATTTTAAATTTAATATATAGTACTTAATATTAAAATAATAATCTTATTTTTTTCTTAAGAATTTTTTCATGTGATAATTACCTTTATTCTAAACATAGTATGATTAAGATGAAAGAACTGATGTTGCAGGCATCTCATTAACCTATCATAAACAAAATATTCTGTTTTAAGTTTTTGCAATTTTTTTCTATCATATTAGCAAGATTTACTAGATATTTTTATTTATACCTAATTTGATGATTAAGAATATTACACTCAATCCCTTTTGTATATTTTTATAAAACTTTCAAATACCATTTTTTTTTCACAATTTTCATTTTTATTTGGTTATAATGTTGTGAAATTTAATTCTCTTTCTGTTAGACACCATTTTATATAATTAAATTACATAGCATCAATTAATCACCATTTTGCTTTATTATTTATTTTATAAATATTGAAATATCATTTTTTTTAATATTTGTTTCATATGATAATCCATAGTAACAAAAAATACCAATTGATTGATATGAAAAAAATATTGTTTGACTTGTCTCAATGATCAATATAGAATTAAATAATCATTTCTATATTTTTAAAATATATTTCTATTCTTTTATCATGCTTTCATGATATTTAAATTCATACATGATCTGATAATCAGGAATACTACACCTGTTCTTCTAAGTTTCTTTGGGTTCATTTTTCCCTTATGATTTATTAGTTTTTTCAAATATTTTTCTGTTATTTTTTTATAATATTGTGTTGCTCTATATGTTGACTTCTTAACATTTACATCGCTTTGGTTGAATCACTTTTTGCATTAATTTATATTATTTAATTTTTAATATATATATATATATATATATATATATATATATATATATATATATATATATATATATATATGTATATATATATTGTTAATATTTAAATAATAATTTATTATTATTTATACTTATTTACTTTAGTAATTCTTAGTGCATCTACACAAGGTGTGATAAAAAAAATACATGGCATTTGAGTTATCTCCACAAGCTCTATGAAACAAAATATTATTTATATTTTGAAGTGTTTTGCTTTTTAGGCTTTTGCAATGCTTTCTAGGATTTTTCCATTCATATCTAATTTGATAATCCAAGAAGTTGCATTCGATCACTTTAATATCTTAGAATAAATCCTTCATAAACAATCTATTGTATGTCATCAAATTCTTCATTTGAATTTTTGCTTTTTTATTTAATTCTAAGTCTGTCTTTTGATCTTGACATTACTTTTATTTGAAAATATTATATTATTTTAATTTAAATCCCTTTTGTTTCAATATAAATTGTTTTAGACGATACAGACTTATTGATGTGTCTTTCTCATCTAAACATTTATTTATGTATTTTCAAATATTTTATTTTCTAGGGTTTTAACATGTTTTATTACAAAGATTTAATCATACCTTAGTTGATGATCAAGGATATTACACTTAATCTTTTTATTTTCTAGGGTTTTGACATTTATTTCATATTCTTACTAAGAAATACTAATTTTAACCTTGTGCAAGCTTTAAATTATGATTTTGCTATGTTACATTACTTTTATTTATCTCATTTTAAATTGTTTATTTATTACAAAATATTAAAATAATAATTTTTCATTAGTTATGGTTATTTCATTAGGAAATTTATAGTAATTCCAAATATAGTTTGATCAAGATGAAACAAAAGTCATTTGAATCATCTTAACAAGCTCCACTAAGTTAAATATTCATTTTTTGTATTTCAAAATATTTAGTTTTCATTAATTTTTCATATTATAGAAGGCATTTGATTTGTACTTTCTAATCGAAGATAGATTGAAATGCAACTAATTTCATTTAACTTGCCTTTATAGATTATTCAAATTAACTAATCATTTATATATTATTAATTTTTCCTAAGATTTAGGAAAGTTTTACAAAAAAATTTTATTTGTATTTGATTTTACAATCGAGGATGTTGCACATTACCTCATTGGTATCATGGAATACAACTTTTTGTAAAAGTTATCTTATTTTTTTACAAAATATAAGAAATGATTTTTATATGTTACATTGATTCGATTTATGTAATTCTAACTTAAAAACATATTTTCTTTGTATTAAAAAAATAATTCATAATAACTATTACATATTTAATTTTTTAATTCATAGAATTTCCAAAAAAAGACGTATTGAGCCAAAACAATGTTGTTGGACTCTTCTTAACAAACTCTACAAAATTAAATATTAATGTTTATATATTTAAATATTTTATTTCATGTAGCTTTGGCACTATGAGATATTTTGATTCATAGTAGATTTGATGATCAAGGATGTTAAATGTTTTCTCCTCACTATCTTGGAAAGTAATTTTCTCATGTAATTTATCTCATTTTTTATTGTTTTAATTTCATTTTGCTTTATTACTATGAAGTACTAAATCTCCTCAAGTGTGACTTTTATGCTGGTCTAATGTCATTATACTTTAACCATTGAATTTATCAAATTTCAACTTTAATATATATTTTATTAATATTTAAATAATTTTTTTAATATTTATGCTCATTTTTTATGTTTATTTCATGGAATTGTAAACAAGATTTGATTAGGAAGAAACAAACATTATTTCACTTATTCACATGAGCTTTTTCTTATTAAAAATTTGTTTTTATCATTTTTGTATATTTTTTCAATAGTATTTTCTCATCTTCTAAGATGTTTCAATTCTATGTTAGATACCATGTTCTCAGTATCTTTCAATACAACTTTTCCAAATAATTTTTCAAATTTGTTCAAATTTTTTGGTTTCAATTTGTTATATTTCTATAAAACTCAGAGTTTTCCTTTTGTTTGACAATCACATTGTTTTGACTTTATAATATTACATTGCATGACTTATCTCATTTCAGTTTTATTATACATTTACTAAATACAAAAATAATAATTTATTGCCATATAAGCTAATTATGTTAAGTAACTCATACAAATTCTAAAATAGGTCCGATTAAGATGAAACAAATCTAGTTGTAATCATCTTGACGAGCTTTATCCAATTAAATATTTATTTTATGAATTTTATACATTTTATATTTTATACTTTTGGCATTTTTTATGATGCATTTCAGCTTATATTGAATTATTTTATTTATTTTCTTACACACTTTCTCCTCATTCTATTTGAATGAAACTTTTCTCAAAAAGTTGTCATTTTTTCAAATTTTTTTATTTCTATTATTTATTTACTTCAAAAGACATATTCTCATCTTGTGTGGCATTTCTTCACTTTTATTTTGTTATATTGTAGTGCTTTTGTTTCTCTCTTTTCAATTTTAATAAATTCGACTTAAAATTACATTAACAATCTATTTTTGTTTATTCTTTTCTAATTTTGTAATTTTTTTAATTCTAAATACTTAGGTCTCTTGGAGATAAGAAGAACATCTTTGGACTCATCTATACAAGCTTTATGAATTAAATATTCATTACTGTTTATTCTTTCCTAATTTGACAATTAAGGATACTATAGTAGATCACTATAATATCTTGGCATAAACCATTCCTATAAATTTTATCTAAGCTTTTTAATTTTTTTACTTTGATTTGGTTACATCTCTATTAAACTCTAATTCTCCTCTCATATGTCTTCACATTTTATTAATTATTCATGTTATATTTCTTCAATTTATCTCATTTAATATTATTATACATTTATTAATATTAAAAAAATAATTTACTGTTATTTATTCTTATTTAATTCGACAATTGATACTAGTTCCTAATGTGGTTAGATTGAGATGAAATTAAATTCATTGAACTTTTCTCAATATGTTCTATCCAATTAAATATTTATTTCTATATTTTAAATTATTTTCATTTCCAATATTTTTAATTTTTTATATTAGATCTCCATAGTATCATTGAATGCAAATTTGTTATATAATTTATCTCATTTTTTCAGGTATTTTTTTTTGACTTAAGAATGTTATTACATAACTCTAAATCTCCTCCTTATGATATTTATAATGCTATTATTTGGCTATGTTATAATATTTCATTTAATCTTAAATCTAATAATAATTACTAGCTTAACATTAAAATAATATTTTATGATTATTTATAATTATTTACTTTCACATTTAGTTGTAATTATAAATAAGATATGACTAAGATGATATTATCATCATTAGACTCATCTTTATGAATAATATCTAATTTTATAATTTTATATATTTATAAATATTTTACTTTCTAGGGCTTTTGCATATTTTATTAGATTTTTTGATTCATACGTGGAATGCATTTCTTATGAAATTTTTCTTATTTGTTCAATTTTTTAACTTTGTGCCAACGCATCTTTTAAATTTTTTTTATATTACATTTCATTAATTTCCCCCATTTAGATTTATTAAATATTTGCTAAAATTTAAAATAATAATATATTATTATTTAATCTTATTTAATTGGTATTTTTAGCAATTTTTATATGAGGTCTGATTAAGATAAAAAATTTTGTTGGACTTACTAAGGTCAGTTCTATTCAATTAAATATTAACTTGAATATTTATGAATTTTTATATTTTATGGTTTTACATACTGTATGAGGCAATCGTACTTGAATTTAATTTGATAAGTTTTATCAAGTTTAATATTTATTTTTTTATTATTTAAATGTTCTATTTTCTAAAAATTTGGCACATATTTTTAGAAATTTCTCTTCATTCCAAACTTGATCAGTGAGGATTTGACTCTTATTCGCCTCAATATCTTTGAATGCACCTTTCCCATGAAATTTATCTCATCTTTTCAAATTTTTTGTTTTGATATTTTTATACACTATGAAACTATAATTATTCTCTTGTGTGACATTTGCACTATTTTGATTTTGTTATATTATTTTTTGTAATTTATATCACTTTCCATTTATTTTATATTAATTAAATATAAAAATAATAATTATTTTAATTTAATTTGGTAATTCACACAAATTTCAGACATGGACAAATCAAGATAAAACAAACATTATTGAACTAATTTAGATGAGCATTATCTAGTTAAATATTAATTTTAATGTTTTTAAATATTTTATTTTTTAAACTTTTAGACCACTTTACAAATGATTTCAACTCATACCTTATTTGATGATTAAGGATGTCACACTTAATCTCCTTAGTATCCTCACCTACAACTTTCACATATAATTTATCTCATTTTTTAAAATTTTCCATTTTAATTTAATAATATTACTCTATTATTCTAAATCTTCTTTAATTTAACAACTACACTACATTGATTTGCATATATTACACCCCATAATTTATCACATCTTAGCTTTAAAATGTACTTTCTTAATAATAAAGAGATAATTTAATGTTATTTATGATAATTTACTTTTCTATTTCACACAAGTTACAAATTTATTGGACTCATCTTAATGAGCTCTATCCCGTTAAATGCTCTTATTTACATTTTAAAAAATTTGATTTTCTATTTCTTTTGCATGCTTTATGAGACATTTTGATTTATGTCTTATTTGATGAAGGAGATGTTGCACTTGAACTCTTTATTATGTTGGGAAAAAACATTTCTATAAAATTTAATTTATTTCATCCAAAGTTTCCTTTTTTTTAGTTATATTACTATGTAACTCTAAATACCTTCTCATGTGACCTATACATTGCTTTAATTGGGCTATATTATGTTACTTAAATTTATTTCACTTTCACTTCAAAGTATATTTTATTAATATTAAAATAATTATTGAATGTTTATTTTTCTTATTTTATTTGATAATTCATAGTAATTCAAATTGAGGTCTAATAGAGTTGAAGAAAACTCATTGGACATACCCAAAAAGCTTTATAAAATTAAATATTCATTTTATATTTTTAAGTTCTTTTATTTTTTAAGTTTTTAGGATGCTTTACCAGACATTTATGTTCTATCTTATTTGTTGATCAAGAATGTTGCGATAGATCTTTAGTATATCGGAATGCAAATTTATCATATTATTTATTTATTTTTCAAGTATTTTTGATTGATTTGGTTATATTATATTTAACTCTAAATCTCATCTCACATCACCTTTACATTTTTTTTTAATTTCATTATATTAGATTTCTTGAACTTATCTATTTTGAGATTTAATATACATTTTATTACTACTTAAAAAATAATTTTTGACTATTTATGTTTTCTTACAATAATAATACATAATAATTCTAAATAACATTTATTCGAGAGGTAACAAAAACTATTAAACTAATCTTAATAAGATAAATCTAATTAATTATTCATTTTTTATTTTTCAAAATATTTTTATTTTTAAGGTTTTGGCACACTTTAAATGACATTTCACTTAGTGCCTTATTTGGTGATCGAGGATGCTACTCTTGATCTTCTAAGTGTCTTGTAGTGCAAGTTTCCTATATCATTTATCTAATCTCTTCAAATTGTTTGCTTTGATTACTTTATGTTACAATGAAAGCAAAATTCAACACTCATGAGACCTTTACATCACTTTGATTTTATTATGTAATAGTACTTTAATTTTTTTTGTTCAAGTTTTTTGTATTTTAACTTAACATTAAAAAATTATTATAATTTATGTGTATTTAATTTGGTAATTTATTTTGATTGCAAAGAATTTTTTATTAATATTAATCAAATGTCATTGACTAGTCTCAATAAAATCTATCAAATTAATTTTTTTTTCATTTATAATTCATTTATTTCCTAAGGCTTTGTAGATTTTACATGAAACTTTGATACATGTTTGGTAATAGAGGATGTTATGTTATATCTCTTTAGATTTTTTTAAATGCAATTGCTTATATAATTTATCTAATTCCTTAAATTGTTCTTTTGTTTTTGTTTTATTATTATCTAACTCTAATTCTCCTCTCGTTTGACCTTAATTGTGATCTAATTTATTTATATTATATAATTTAATTTTTCTTATTTTTACTTTATTGGATATTTATGCAATGTTGAAATAATAATATATTATTATTTATGCTTATTGAAGTATAAAAAAGTCTAAATCTAAAAGGAGGGTGAATTATGGACTTGAATTTTTTTATTTATTTTTTATTATATATTTCTTTCAAAAGTTCCTCAACAAAATAATTTTAGGTATACCAAAAAATTGTTTTTACATTTATTAAGTTTTAATATTGCAAAGAAAGAGCAAATTAAAGACTAAAATTAGGCACCAAAAATTTTAAGCAGTTTGGTTAAAAATAGAACCTATGTCTAACTCCAATTAAGGTTAAGAAAAACACCACTAATAAAGGGGATACAATTTGAGAATTTTTCTATTAGTTCAAGTCTAACCTACTACCTTTTGCAGTTTGAAATATAACTTTGACTTTTGCGAGCTTGACATAAACACAATTTTTTATAGGATCAAACTAAAGTTGATCTATTACAAGCGCTTGGCCACCCAAACTAAAAGAAAAGGAAGGATACTTCAAAAAGAAATCATTTTGATATATTCATGCAACTTCTGGAACAATAAGAAATTGAAAATTATGAAGTGCTTGCGAAAGTTGGAAGAATATTATGTTTAGAGAATAACTAAGTCATATTTCCTACTGGGGAATTGACGTCAGTAAAAGATTGTTTAGTGTTACATTGTCATCTTAAAGATTGGTTCATTATGATTAGTAATTTTATTAATAATTGTTAGGTATTTATTGAAATGTTTTGATTATTACTATTAGAACATCAAAGAAGAGCTATTTGAAAAGCTAATATCAAATTGCTTAAATAGCTTTTCCATATAGGTTAAAGTACTTTTTACAAAATGCTAACACAATGACTCAATTAATGGCTAATGAGTTACCCATGAAGTGAGATCCATTGGCACCATTGGACCAACTTTGCAAAGTCTTGGTTCATCATATTAAACACTATAACAGTGGTTAATGTATGGACTGTTTGATCAAGTAGGATTAGATATAGACCATTCGATTAAGTTGGATGAGTTTTGGATCATTCAATTCATTAAAGGTTAAGACAAGAATGATGTCAATAATGGGGTTCAAAATGGGTTATTCAATGCCACACTATTCTAGGTTAACGAGGAAAACATTCTAGCCATCTGATAAATTTAGGTTACAGTATGGTTGTATGATCTAAGGCATAAAGTAATTCTTATAGACAAGTTACACCATATCCAAACATGTTCACATTAGAAGAGGGAATCGCTATAACTATTAGGTCATGCTTATTGAGTGGAGGTGAGATGGGTTAGTTTAACTATCTAAATGACTCAAATGATCTCAACTGAATGATCATGAAAATGAAAGTTTGTACAACACTAATTTTCTCTCATATTTGAAAGAATACAAACACAAAAGGACTAGTTTTACATTGCAAAATAGAAAGAATTTTTCTACTAAATAATACCTTGCGTGGGTGTTACATATGAGTAGAATTGAGCCTGGCTCCTCACTTATGTGCTAAAGACTTTATCACCTAGGCATACTCATATGCTTATTCGTTTATTTCAAGAATGACTCTGACTAAAAAAACATGCATATTTGTTTCTTACCACAAATTGAACCATTGTCATAGCCTAGCTAAGTGCAAGATGCACAATAGCCCTTATTGGGCTCAAGCTCATTTTGTTCTAATTGTCTCCTAACTTGAGATTTGCATATATCCTTTCAGGCTTGCTAGGCTTGGGAGCTGTACACATGGGCATATGCTTGGGATGTGGCTTATGATAACTTTTTCCTCTTTTAAATACAAAACTTTTAGCCAAATTATTTTTTCAATATAACCAAAGTTTAACAACTATGTTGACACGAAGTTTGATAAAGATGCATAAGTTTGATTTAACCAAGAAAAAGGATTAAGGGATTGAAAAAATAGAATCCTTTATGTTTCCTAAGTCAAGGAGATCATCAAACAATCACATACATTATCGCCAAGAATGAGCTTGTCCAGATTTAAGATTTGCCTTGTGATTCAAGATTTGTGAATGCCCATTCGAACTTGCCCTACCTGAGAGCTTTGTACTTGAGAAAATTCTTAGAATGTGGCTTAGGATAACTTTCCTTTTTTAATTATTAAACTTTTATCATAATTGATTTTTCTAATTTAAACAACGTTTAATAAATTACATAACATAGAGTTTGATAATGCTGCATAAGTGGTATATAAATATGGAAAAAGATTAAGGAGTTGAAAAATGGAATCCTATACTTTTCCTAAATCAAGGAGATGATTACAAATCTAGATACTTGGACAAGATTTGAAATTCAAACAAATGAACAATGCCTTATATTCAATATGCTAATATTTTATTTCATAGTAAAAAGAAATCCTTTATCAAAAGTGTATGACTACTAATTTAATATCTTCAAAAGTGTATGACTTTTGTTTAATGGCTTTGCTCATCAAACACAAGGGTGAAATAACAATCTCCTCTGTTTGAAGATGGGAAGACATATGTTTGGATAAAAATATAACATGTAAAAACTATATTTTAATGGTAAGAAGTACTAAAAAAATTTCACGGTCTCCTTTACTCCATGCTCACCTTTACTACTTGATCCCAATCACTTACCCAAACAATTGATCATTCACCCACTTTGACACCATCAAAAGGGAGGTATAATTTATACAATTTTTATTACATCAATTACTGCTTATTATTTGAAATTGTTCAATTGGAATGGATTTATTAATTATGGTAGCAATTTTTAATTGATAAGAACATATCAAATTTTTGCTATATATTTAGCAACATTATCTCTAATAAAATTGTATCTTACATTGATGTACTTGGTTCTAGAATGATAAGGTTGATTGTTTGTTAAGGCTAAGGTACTAGTTTTACCAATTCTATTAGAGAGAGAACTAAAGCATAATTTGAAGTTGATGTCTTAAGCATAACACTTGGGCAACATAAATTCTAGTCACTACTCATGTTCTATAATAGATAGGGCTATGCAATTTTGCTTCTTGCTTGACCATGAGATTAGATAATTACCTAGAAATTGACATGTGCTAGAGATAATTTTCTTATTTATGTTAGAGGTTCGAAAGTGTTAATTTGTGGAACCTATAAGATTGTATGAAAAATTATTTTTGGAGTACTATAAACCTATGTTTGTTGTACCTTTTAAAAATTTAAAAATTGATTTAATAGTATTTGAGTTGATTTCATTATGAATTGATTAGAATGTAACATAGAAGCCAACACCAAGTAGGATGTCAAGTCTACTAACAATGACATATAATAAGGATCCAATAAGACCTCCATAAAAATTTTGATCAATGGCATGTCCAATTTCATGTAAGTCTAAATGGCTTGATTGATTCATTAGTCTTTCTAAGTTTAAAGTTTTTATACCAAAATTTCTTGAATAATTCTTTTATATACTTAGTTTGTGAAAAAAAGTCTCACCTTTGAGTTTCTTATTTTGTAGTCTTAAGAAGAATTTCACCTTACACATTAAAAATCATAAAAAAAGTTACAAAATATTAAAATGAATATTTAATTTCATCAGGCTTATCGATAAAACCAATGTCATCTATTTTATCTTAATCAAATCTTATTTGGATTTACTATAAATGACCAAATTAAATAAAACAAAATAAAGAAATCAAAGCAATACAATGATCAAGTAAAATTAAAACTATACCTCCATAGTAATAAATCAAAATGAAATTTAAAAAATCAAGGAAAAGAGATAAATTGCATTAGAAAGTTGCATTCAAAGATACTACAGATGCTAAGTGCAGTATCCTTGATTATCAAATCAGGTTCGATAAAATGTCCAACAAACCATGTTAAAATCCAAGAAAATAAAATATTTAAAAAAAATATAAAAGCAATATTAAATAAAATAGAACTCATTAATATGAGACCAATGAGATTTATTTTTTTCATCGAATATCATTTGGATTTACCTTGAATTAAAAGAAATAAGCCTAAATAATAACTAATTATATTTTAATATTAAGTAAATATCTAACAAAGTTTTAATGAGCGAACTTGACACATTTTAGTGGTGCCAAAGCAACAAAGTATAAAGATGCCTAGAGAGAAAAATTTTACTTTCAAAGTAACATAAGCAAATCAAAATGAGAAGTTTTTTGAAATGACATAAATTTTTTTGAGAATATTAAATTTCAATGTACTATGGAGATGAAATGGAACATCCTTAAATATTAAATCTATTATGAGTTAAAATGTCTCATAAAATGTGCTAAACCAATAAAAAATTAACTATTTCAAAATACAAAAATGATTACTTAGTTGGATAAAGTTTCTTAAGAAGAGTATGACAAAGTATTTCAACTTGATCTTATTGCTTTTGGAATTTTTTTTTTGTTACCAAAGTAAATAATCACAAAAAATAATGTAATTTAATCAAATAAAAATGATGTAAAGGTTACATGAGAGGAGATTTTGTGTTATCTTGCATTATAACTTAAAACAAATTGATGAAGAAATAAAATAAGTTGTACAAAAAAGTTGCATTCCTAGATAATAAGTAGATCAAGAGTACTGTCCTAGATTATGGAATTAGATATGAATAAAAGAAATTATAAAATATACATAAATCTTTTGAAACAAATTATGTAAAAAAATAAAGTAAAAATTTAGTTGGATAGAACTCACAAAGATCACTAGCGCAATGTCAACTCCCTCTTAATCGAACCACTTTTAGAATTTTCATGAATCGTTAAAAAACACAAAAATAATAATCAACTATTATTTCAATATTAAGTAAACATATAGTAAAACAAAGATTAGATAAATTGAAACAATATAAATTAACTAAATCAAAGTCATGTAATTGATAAATGAAGGGACAACTAGAGTAACAAGGAAATATAATATAATTAAAGTGAAATATTTTAAAAAACACGATATATTTTATTTAAAAGTTTTATTCCATGATACTAAGGAGATTAATGATAATATTTCGGATCAATCAATTAGGAATGATTGAAAATGTTCTCATAAAATTTACCAAAATATAAGAAATAAAATATTATAAAATAAAAAAAAATTAATTAATTAAATAGATAGAGCAAGTTATGTTTAGTCCATTAATATTTGTTATGCCATGATCAAAACTTATTCTTAATTAATGCAAATTATCCAAGTAAATAAAATAAGATAATAAAATAATGTGGCCAAATGAATATGATGTAAATGTCACAAAAGAGAAGATTTAGAGTAAAATTGTAATATATTCAAAACAAGGAAAAATTGACTACTTAAGATATATTGTGTAGAAATATTATTTTCCATGGTAATAAAGAGATTAAGTGCAACAACATTGATCATCAAATCTATAACAAATCAAAATTTCAAGTAAAATATGTAAGAAGCTTTGAAAATAAATATTTAGGAATGAAAAATACATATGTTGTTGTATAGAGCATGTTGGGATGAGTCCAACGATATTTTTTCTCATCTTGATTTGATATTACTTTTTACTACAACAAATCACCAATGAGAGTTAGTATAAAGAAAAATAAATTATATTTTAAGAATAAGTAAATAAATGTAAATAATATAATAATATAGCTAAATGAACATGATCTAAGATTCAAAAAATAAAAATTTATCATTACATTGTAATATATCCAAATCAAAGCAAAAAATGACTACCTGAGATAAATTAAAGAAAGATGTTGATTGTTGCGGTTATAATGACATTAAGTGTAACATCAGTGATCATCAAATCTATAATGAATCAAAATTTCTTATAAAATATGCAAAAACCATTAAAATAAATATTTAGAAATAAGAAATGAATGTGTTATTAGATTTAGTATGTTGAGATGAGTCTTACAATATTTTTTCATCTTGATTGGACCTCATTTGTAATTACATTGAATTACCAAATAAATAATTAATAATAATAAATTATTGTTTTAATGATAAGCAAATGTGTTTTAAGACTAAAAAAGACAAATTAAAGCAAAGTAATATAACCATGTCAAAATGATGCAAATGTTAGAAGAGAGGAGAAGATTATTTTGAAAGAAATATAACAAAATAAATGAGACATAATTTAAAGGAAAGAGATCTTTTGTATTGCAAAGTACTACTCAAAGATACTAAAGAGATCATATATAACATCACTCATCAACACATTAAGTGTGAATCAAAATTCTAAGCAAGAAAAGTAAACCTAGAGAAAAGTTTAAATATAAAAACAAAAATTTAAATGCATAGAGCGTCTAAGACTAGCCCAATAATATTTGTTTCTTCTCGACAAGGGCTCTTTAGGAATTACTATGAATCCCTGAAGTAAATAAAAATTAATAGTAATAAATTATTATTTTCTTATGATGTAAAAAACTTTAGGTATTAAAATAGATAAGTTATGGCAGTGTAATATAACAAAGTTTTGTTAATGTAAAAGTCACATGATAGGAGAATAAAAGGTTCACTGTAATATACCCAAATAAAAGTAAAACCAATTAAAGAAATAAGATAAATTGACTAGGAAATTGCACTCCTTGACACTAAGGAGACTTAGAGGAACATCTTGGATCATTAAATTAGGTACAAATAAAATGTCAAAAAAAGAGTAACAAAATCCAAAAAAATAAGATATTTAAAATATAAAGATGTGTATTTAATTAGATAACACTCATTAAGATGGCTCTGATTGCTTTTGTTTTGTTTTGATTTTACCTAATTTTGAAGTATTACATATTATCAATGTAATGAAGTACAAAATAATATTTCATTATTATTTTAGTAATAACAAAATATATATTATACCATAAATGAGATAAATTAAATAAATATAACTGAAGCAAATCACAATTATGCAAAAGTGATATGAGATGATAATTGTACTTTCATAGTAATATCACTAAATGAAATTGAAAAAATTGTAAAAAACAGGTAAATTTTTTTGGGATGGAGCCCATTGATACAAGACCAATGACATTTTTTTATTTTGATCAAAACTCATTTGAAATTATTGGAAATTACTCAAGTAAATATGAATAAATAAGAACTAGTTATTTTTTTAATAATTTCTAAATATATAATAAAACTAAAATGGAATAATTTCAAGTAATATGATACAACCAAAACAATGCAATGTAAAGATCACCAAAAATAAGAATTTGACTTTCATAATAACATAAGCAAATCAAATAAAATCATTTCAGAAATGAGATTAATTTTTGGGGACTATTACATTTCATGATACCATGGAGATCAAGTAAAACATTTCAGATCATTAGGAGAAGCATGAGTGAAATTGTTTATAAAATGTGCTAAAACCACAAAAAACAAAGCATTTAAAAGTATGAAAATTATTATTTAGTTGGATAAAGTTCCTAAAGATGCATTTCACAAAGTTTTTCATCTCAATAAAATTACATTTGAATTTTTTGTGAATTACCAAAGTAAATAATAAAAAATAATAATATAATATAAGAAAAATAAAGTGACAAAAGGTCATAAGAGAGTAGACTAAGAGTTATACTATATTATAACCAATTCAAGCTGATGAAGAAATTGAGCAAATTATATGAAAAAAGTTACAATACAAGATAATAAGTTGATCGAGGGTAGTGTCCTCGATCATTAATGGAAATTATCAAATTAAATATAGTAAACTATTAATGCAATGTAATAAGTTTAAAAAATTGTAAAAGTGATTAGAGCAAGGATTTAGCATTATAATCTAATATTAGTAAATAAATTTAAAAGCTTAAATGAGACAAATTGAAGCAATGTAAAAAAAAAATTAAAGACATCTAAAAGGCATGTGTGAAGATATTTAGAGTTAGAAAATTAATAAAAACAAATAAAACAATTTGAACAAATGATATAAATTAATGAATAAGCTACATTCTGGGGCACTAAGGAGATCCACCATGACAACTTGAATGAACAACTTCATAATGAATGCCAAAAACCTTGAATACAAAATATTTAAAAATAAAACAATTAATATTTATTTTTTTAGAGCTCATTGAGATGAGTCCAACATCATTTGTTTCCCCATTATTGGACCATGTTTGGAAATATTATGATTAACTAAAATAAATATGCTTAAAGAATAATAAATTATTTCTTTTTAATTTTAAATAATATACATTTAAGTTTAAATGAGAAAAATTAAAACAATGTAATAAAACCAATTTAAAACTATATAATGTTCACATAGGGGGAGAATTAGACTATCATAATAATATAATCAACTAAAAATATATAGTTTGAAGAGAATTGGATAAATGATACAAGAAGGACTCATCTTAATGTACTAAAGAGATCAAGTGTAACATTCTCAATCATCAACTCAAGTTCAAATCAAAATAACCTATAAAGCATGCAAGAATTATAGAAAATAAAACATTTAATATATAAAATTTATATTTAATTCAATTGTGTTCTTTCAAAAATGTTCGACAATGTTAGTTTTCTTTTGATAAGACCTTGCTTAGAGTTACTACTAATTGCCAAAGTAGATATGCAAAAATAATCATCATTAATATTTTCATATTTAGTAAAAGTATATCAAAGTTTTAATGATGCAAATTGAAGGAATGTATTATTACCAAATAAATGTGTTGCGCAAATGACATAATGAGTTATTAAGATTTACATAGTAATGTAGCCCAATAAAAAAATTAAACAAATAAGATAAATTCTATAGATCAGTTTTATTAAAAGAAACAAAAAACATTAATTGTAGTTTCCTTGATTGATAAATATGAATTAAAGTATTCCATAAATTAAGTAAAAAAAACTATAAATTAAAATATTTTATAATATAAAAATATATATTTAATTAGATAGAGATCATTAAGGCAAGTCAAACGATGTTTATTTCATCATAATCGATGTCAATAGAACTATTGTCCATCTAAAAATTAAATATGCATAAATAATATTTAATTATGGTTTTAATGTAAAGTAAATATTTGTGAATGTTGAAATGAGATCAATTAATATGATGTAATATTACCAAAATCAAGTGGATGTAAATGTCACATGAGTGGAGATTTAGAGTTACATAGAAAAATAGTCATATAAAAAAGAAAAGTTGAAGAAATGTGATGAATTATATGATAATATTACATTCCAAGATGTAATGTATTTTTAGTGTAATATCCTTAATCCCCAATTTTTGTACAAGTCAAAATACCTTTTAGAAGAACAAAAACCCTAAAAAAATATTTAAAAATGAAAGATGAATATTTAATTGAGATAGAGCTCATCATGACGAGTGCAATGGCTTTTGTTTCATTGCAATCAAAACTTTTTAGATACTACAAAAAGTAGTAAAACTATAAAAAATAAAATATCTAAAATTATAAAACTAAATATATAATTCAATAGATCATATCGTCACGAGTCTTATAACATTTACTTCATCTAAAATAGACCACATTTTTAATTACTATGATTTATCGAATTAAAAAAGTATAAATAATAACTAATAATTATTTTAATATTAAGAAAATAATTTTTAAACCTAAATTGATATACATTTATGCAATATAATAGGAATAGTCATAGTAATGCAAATATTACAAGAGAAGATAACTATAGTTTCATACTGATATAACAAATTTAAATAAAATCATTATAAGAAATTAGATTCCGTGTATGAAAAAGTTGCATTACATGATACTAAGAAGATTGAGTGTAACATTTTTTATCATCAAATCTAATATTAAATAAAATGTGTCATAAAACATGCTAACACCTAATAAAATATTTAAAAGCCAAGGAATAAATATTTAAATAGATTGATCTCATCAAGAATAGTCCAACACATTTGTTTTATCTCGATCAGATCTTATTAAAAATTACTATGAATATTAAAATTAAATAGAATTAATAATAATAAATATTTTTTTTAATATTAAGTTAAAATATATTAAACCTAAAATTAGATAAATTAAAGTAATGTAACACAATCAAATCAAAGAGGTATAAAGGTCACATAATTAAACATTAAGAGCTATGAAGTAATATAAAATTATCAAAGAAAAAAATTTGAAAAAAATGAAATAAATTATTTTGAGTTGTATTCAAAATACTAAGCAGATCAAGTGTAACATCCTTGATCATAAAATCATATACAAATTGAAATGTTTCTTAAACCAACCAAGCCCTTAGAAAACAAGATACTTAAAAATAAAAAAATAATTATTTAATTGGATAAAGCTAGTCGAGTTGGGTTTAAGAATATTTTTTGTCTTGATTAGATCTTATTTAGACTTATAACAAATTTCAAAAGTAAATAAGCATAAATAAAAATAATTTTTTTTACTGTGTAAATATATATTAAATTTAAAAGAGATAAATTGTTAACCAAATCAAAATGATGTAAAAGGATACACAAAAAGAGAATTAAATTTTCACATCGAAAATAAAAGGTTGCAATAAAATTATAATCTTCCTCTCTTCTAAACTCTACATCTCTTTGTTTTTGTTTGTCACAATGTAATAATTTATCTTATTTATGCTTTAACACATGTTTTCTTAATATAAAAATGATCATTTATTTTTATTTATTCTTATTTAATTAAGTCATTTGGAGTATTTCAAAATGTGGGATGATCAAGAGTAAAAAACACCATTGGATTCCTGTCGACAAGTTCTATCCAATTTAATATTTATTTCAATGTATTTTTAATATTTTATTTTACATAATTTTATCATACTTTACAAGATATTTCAATTCATACATAATATCACGATCAGTGTTTTTACACTTGACTTCTTATGCATCATGAAGTGCAACTTTTCCTTATAGTTTATCTCATATTTTTAGATTTTTTACTTCAATTTGGTAACATTAATATATAACTATAGTCTCTACTTCATCGGTTTTGCTTTGACTTTGCTTTATTCCTATTTAAGTCTTATACCCTTCCCGTGTGATCTTTAAATCACATTAATTTTTTTTATATTATATTGCATCAATTTATCTTATTTTAATATTTACATATATTCACTTAAAATTAGAACAATAATTTATTATTATTTGTTATTACTAAGTTAATTTGTAATAATTTTAAGCGAGGTCTAATTGAGACCAACTAAACTAATTTGACTTCTCTCTTCAAGCTCCATCCAACTAAATATTTTTTTTATAATTTTGAATTTTTTTTATTTTCTTTGCTTTTGGCATGCTTTATGAGTCATTTTGATTTGTACATGACTCCACAATTGAGGATGTTATACTACCTACCTTAGTATCGTGCAATGTAACTTTTATATAGAATTTATCTTACTCTTGAAATGAGATGTTTTTACTTGGTTATATTACTATGTAACTCTAATTCTCCTCTCATATGACTTTTATATTACTTTCATTTGGTTATTTTATATTGCTTCAAATTATCTCAATTCAACTTTAATATACATTTTCTTAATATTTAAAAAACAAATTTACTTTTTTATACTTATTTATCTTGTAAATTTTTAATAATTCTGTACAAGCTTTGATCAAAAGGAAACAAACATTATTACAATAATATTAACAAGTTGGATCGAATTCAACATTCATTTCCATATTTTTTTGAAAATTTTTTATTTTCTAAAGTTTGAGATTTTCTTATGTCATTTTGATTATTACATGATATGACAATCGA
Organism: Vanilla planifolia; assembly: GCA_023846275.1. Classification (NCBI taxonomy): domain Eukaryota; kingdom Viridiplantae; phylum Streptophyta; class Magnoliopsida; order Asparagales; family Orchidaceae; genus Vanilla; species Vanilla planifolia. The sequence continues at coordinate 37,802,369 of CM043866.1, read as the reverse complement.
GTATATTATACTCAATCTCTTAAACATTTTTTAACACAATTGCTCCATACAATTTATCTCATATTCAAATTTTTTCCTTTGATTTTCTAATATTACAAGTAACTCAAAACCTCTTTCATGTGATCTTAACATCACTTTTATTTTGCTATGCTATATTACTTATAGTAATCTCATTTCAACATTATTATACATTTACTTAATATTAAAATAAATCTTTATTATTATTTATACTTTTTTAAACTATCATTTGTAATAGTTTAAAATGTGGTTCGATCCAAATGAAAAACCTTCATTGGATTAAACTCTTAGAGCTGTATCCAATTAAATATTAATTTTTTTAATTTTTTCAAAATTTTTAAAATATTTAAATTTCTTTAATAGTTTTTATTTTCTTTGATCTTTACGCACTTTATGAGTCATGTTAACTCATAATTTATTTCAGGATCGAGGATATCACACTCCATCTCCTTAGTATTTTTAATGCAACTTTCGTAAATGATTTATCTCATTTCTTCAAATTTGTCACTTTTTTTGGGTTATATTATTAAGTACCTTTAAATCCTTTTTTGCTGCCTTTACATCACTTTGATTTTGTTATATTACATGGCTTTAATTTATCTCATTATAGCTTTAATATATATTTGCTTAAAATTGAAATAGTAAACTATTATTTTTTTTGCTTATTTTATTTTTTAATTTACAATAATTCCAAACTAGGTCCAGCATAAATGTAGAAGACACTATAGGATTCATCTTGATAAGCTCTATAAAATTAAATATTATTTCTTATATTTTTCAAATATCTTATTTTTTAGTATTATTATAGTTTATGAGGCATTTTAATTCACTTCAAACTTTATCATTAATATGAAAAAAAACGTAATAAACTTGTCTCACAAGCTCTATCCTGATAATTAGTAATTTTTTTATTTTTTAATGTTTCAAAATATTTTATTATTGAGAGTTTTTTCATGATTTTTTAGATTTTTTTATTCATATCTGATTTGAAACATAAGGATTGCATCAACCTACTTACTACCTTAGAATATAACTTTTTTGAACAATTTATCTCATTTTTTTGAATTTTTTCTTCAATTTGGTTTTTTTACTTTGTAATTTTAAATCTCTTGTTGGGTGATATTTACATCACATAAATTAAGTTATATTACTTTTCTTTAAATTATCTCATTATAATTTAATATATATTTACTTAATGCTAAAATAATAATTTAATATTACTTATGCTTATTTATTTTTGTAATTCATAGTAATTACAAACAAGGATCAATCATGATAAAAAAATATCATTGAATCAACTTAAAAACTCTTTCTAATTAAATATTCATTTTTTATATTTTTGAATATTTTTTTTTATTTGATTTTGACAAGTATTGCTAGACATTTTGATTTGTATATTCTTTTATTATTAAGGATGTTATAATTGTTTCTCTTAATATCTTGTGAAGTAGCTTTTAGGTATAATGTTTTCATATGTTTAAATTTTTTTATTTTTATTTTGTCATATTACTTTGAAACTATGATTCTCATACTATGTGACAATTAACTCACTATTTAATTCATAGTAATTTCAAACATTATATGATTGAGACAAAGTGAAAGTCATTCAATATTTCTCGTTGAGATATCTTTAATTGAACACTAAATTTATGTTTTTAAATACTTTATTTTCTAAAGATTTGTCATTTGTTACGAGATATTTTTATTTGTACATCATTTTTTGATCAAGGATATTACAATCAGTCTCCATAAAATCTTGGGATATAGTTTTCACAAATAATTTATTTCACTTCTTAAGATGTTTCATTTTGATTTAGTTATATTACTACAAAACTTTAATTCTCTTATCGTGTGCTTTTTCATCACTTTGATTTAGTTATAATACATTGTTTTAGCAAATTATTTTTTTAACTTTATTATATGTTTATAAAATACAAAATAATTATTTTTTGGTTTTTATGCTTATCTATTATGGTAATTTATAGTAATTTCAAGTGAGGTGTGATTGAGACATTTTAACTCTTATCTAAATTGATGATACTATATTACATATTATCTCCTTAGTATCTTCATATCCAACTTTTCCACATAATTTGACTTATTTCTTTGAAGTTTTTTTATTTAGTTAAATTGCTATGTCATTCTAATTCTCCATTAATGTGCCCTTTATATATCTTCTATTTTTTTAATTACATTATTTCAATTTAACACATTTTAGCTTTAATATATCATGATTAAAACTTTGAATAATAATTTATTATTTATGTTTTATTTCTTTTGTATTTCATAGTAATTCTAAACAAATTTTGATGGAGATGAAAAAAACATCATTAGACTTTCTCAACAAACTATGACCAATTTAATTTTCATTTTTATGTCATAAAATATTTAATTTTCTAGTGATTGGCATTATTTACAAGTTATTTTCACTCATACCTTATTAGATGATCAAGAATACCCCACTCAATTTTCTTAATATTTTGGAATGTAACTTTCTTATATAATTCATCTCATTTCCCTTAATTTTTTGCTTTGATTTGTATAAATTATTACTAAACTCTAATTCTCCTCCATATGATCTTTACAATGCTTTGATGTTGTTGATTTAATTTTTTAAATTTAACACCTTCTAATTGTAATATATTTTACTTAATGTTAAAATTATTATTTATTATTATTTTTATTTAATTTCTTTGGTAATATGTTGTAATTCAAAATTAGATCTATTAAAGACAAAGCAAATGTCATTAGCCTCATCTTAAAAAGCTCTATTAAATTAAATATTTATTTTTATATTTTAAATTATTTTTATTTTCTAATTTTTTACACATTTTACTTGACATTTTAATTAATAAGTAATTTGATTATTGAGGATGTTTCACTTTATCCCCTTATTATCTGAGTGTAGCTTTAGTGTATAATTTTTCTTATTTTTTCAAATCTTTTACTTGGATTTTATTGTATTACTACCAAACTATAATTCTCATCTAATATGACATTTACATTACTTCCATTTGGATTTATTACATTATCTTAAAATTTCTTATTTCATCTTTCATATATATTTACTTCATTAAAAAGAATAATTTATAGTATTTTGTATTTATTAAATGTAATGATTTGTTGTACTTCCAAATGAGATCTAAGAGACATAAAAGAAATGTAAACGTGAAAGCCTTGATAAGCTCAATGTAATTAAATATTTATTTTTATATATTTCTTTATTTTTTTTGGTAGGGATTTGGTAATTTTTAACAGACATTTGTTTTGAAACTAATTTGATGATCGTGATTATTACACTATATATCTTTAGTATACTGTAATGCAACTTTCTTAAGTAATGTATTCCATTTTTATAAATTTTTTTAATTCCTTATATTGTCATAAAACTCTAATTTCTCTCCTATGTGACCTTCACATTTCTTTGATTTGGTCATATTATAAATCTTCAATTTATCCTTTTTTTTCTTTATAATATATTTATTTAATTTTTAAATAATAATTTATTATTATTTATGATTAATTTATTTGAGTTTTTTTAGTAATTCCAAAAATGATATGATGTAGACGAAACAAACATCCATGAACCCTTTATAATGTGCTTTATCCTATAAAATATCATTTTATATTTTAAAATTTTTTAATTTTCTAATATTTTGGCTTGTTTTCATTTTTTATGAAACTCTAATTTTATTCTTATGTCACATATATAACACTTTCATTTGGTTATATTACATTATTTCAATTACCTTTTTTAACTTTAAAAAAATCTTATTAATATAAAAATAATAATTTATTATTATTTATGACTATTTTATTTTATTTAAAAGGGTTTTAGAAATTTTATTAGTCATTTTGATTTATTAATTATTTTATAATCGTGCATGTTTCACTCAATCTCTTTAATATCTTAGAAGTCAATCTTATCCTATAATTTATCTCATTTCTTCAATTTTGTGTTTTTATGTTTTTATAATACTATGAAACTATAAATCTCCTCCTATGTGAACTAAACATTATTTTTATTTTGCTATATTTCATTTCTTTAATTTATCTTATTTTTAGTTTTTATATATATTTATTTAATTTTAAAAATATTAATTGATTATTATTCAAGCCCAATTAATTTGGTAATTTATAATAATTCCAAAGTAGGACTAATTGAGATGAAACAAAAATCACTGGATGTGCCTAAACAAGCTTTATCTAGTTAAATATTTATTTTTATATTTTGTTAAATATATTATTTTTAGGGTTATAGCTTACTTTATTAGATATTTCAATATGTCATGATTTAATAAAAAATGTTACACTCATTCTCTTTGAAATCATGAAAATAATGTTTTCATATAATTTATCTCATTTTTTATAATTTTCACTTTACATTGATATTAGTATGTTACTTTAAATATCTTCCCATATGACCTTTATCATGTCTTGCTTTGGATAAATCACATTTGTTTAGATTTTCTCATTTCAAGATTAATATATTTTTATTTAATATTAAAATAATAATTTATTATTATTTATGATAATTATTTTTTTCATTTGTTATTAATTCCTAATGAGGTTTGACGAAGATTAAATGAAATTTTTTGGACTACTTCTATTGAACTAAATCTAATTAAATACTTTTTTAATATTTCTTAAAACTTTATTTCTTGGTTTTTGCCAAGGTTTAAGAGACGTTTTGATTTTTTACCTTTTTTAATGATCTAGGTTGTTATGTTTGAACTTCTCAATATCTTAGAATACAACTTTCTCATATAAGTTTTTTTTCAAATTTATATTTTTATTTTGTTATATTATTATGAAACTTTTATTCTTCTCACATGTGACATATACATTACTTTGGTTTACCTATATTATATTGCTTTTTTATCTTAGTTTAGTCTTAATATTTATTTATTTAATATTAAAAAAGTTTTTTTTATTATTAATATTTTTTTAAATTAGTAATTGGTACTATTTCCAAAAAAAGGTTCGATTGACTTGAAACATAACTCATAAGTCTCATCTAGGCATGCTTTAACTTTTTAAATATTTATTTTAATAATTTTAATTATTTTATTTAGTAGAGCTTTGAACACTTCATAAGATATTTTGATTCATACTTTGTTTTATGATTAATGATGTTACACTCGATTTCTTTAATATCTTAGAGTGAAAAGTTTTGGCACAGTTTACCTCATTATTTCAATTTTTTCTTTTAATTTTTAATATCACAATATAACTCTAAATCTTCCCTCTTGTGACTTTTATGTAAGTTTGACTTCACTATATTACACTGTTTCAATTTATCGCATTTCAGTTTTAATATATATTCACTTAATTTTGAAATAATAATTTATTAATATTTTTATTAATTACTTCAAAAATTTATTGTAATTCTAAATGAGTGATGAGATAACAAAAAAATCATTGGAGCATCTCAACGAGTGCCATTCAATAAAATATTATATTTACATTTTTTAAATTCTTTACCTTTTTAGTTGTTTAACATGTCTTATGCGACATTTCAATTAATAACTGACTTTATAAATGAAGATATTTCCCTCAACATCATTACTATATTGGAATGTATTTTTTTTTTTTTTTTTTTTTTACTATATATATTGGAATGTATATTACCTGTACAGATTACCTTATTTTTTTTAATATTTTGCATTGATTTTGTTATATGACGATGAAACTCTAATTCTCTTCTCATGTTATCACTATGTCCTCTTGATTTAGTCATATTGCATTTCTTCAAATTTTCTTTATTTTTTTAATATATTTTTACTTAATATTGAAATAATAATTTTTTATTATTTATGTTTAATTGTTTTGTATTTCATAGTTATTCTAAACAACTTTTGTTGGAAATGAAAAAATATCATTAGATGTTCTCGATACACTTTATCCAAATAAATATTAATTTTTTCATAAAATATTTAATTTTATAGGATTTTTACACCTTCTATATTTTGATTTGTACATGATTTGATTATTGAGGATATTACACTTGATCTCTTTACTATCATGGAGTGCAACTCTACCAAATAATTTATCTTATTTCTTTAAATATTTTAATTTGATTTGGTTATATTGCTATGAAGCTATAATTCTTCTCTCTTGTCACTTATACAACACTTTAGTTTAGTTATATTATATTACTTTAATTATCTTACTTTAGCTTTAATATATATGCACATAACATTAAAATAATAGTTTTACTACTTATAATTATTTACTACAAATTTCTAAAAATTTTCTTACAAGGTTTAATGGAGTGAAACATACATCATTGGTCTCACCTTGACAAGCTTTATCAATTTAAATTTTCATTTTCATATTTTAATAATTTTATTTAGTAAGGTTTTGACATGCTCTATGAGGCTTTTTTATTCAAACTTGACTTTACCAATGAGTATGTTACTTTTGATATTCTTAATATTATGGAATGTAATTTTCTCATACAATTTTTCTTCATTTTTTTATACATCTTATGTAACTCTAAATCTTCTCTCAAATTACTTTTACATTACTTTGATTTTGTTATATTAAATTGCTTCAATTTATCTCATTTCAACATTAATATATATTTACTTAATATTAAAAAATTATTATTATTTTTATGTATGTTAAGTTATTTTATTAATGAAGAATAATTCTAAATGAGATCTAATGGAGATGAACCAAACATAATTTAACAAATAATAGAAGAGTTTTATCTAATTAAATATTCATTTTTTATATTTTTAAATATTCTTTATTGAAGGCTTGGTTTATTTTATGAGTCATTTCAATTGATATCTCGTATGATAGTATAGGATGTTACACTTGATCTTCTTATTATATTAAATTTAACTTTCTTATCTAATTTATCTAATTTCTTATAATTTTTTATTTGAAATAGTTATATTACATATTACTCAAAATCTCTTCTTATGTGACTTTTAAAACACCTTGATATGGATATTTTATGTTTGTTTAATTTATCTCATTTCTAGTTTAATGTATAATTACTTAAAATTAAAAAATAGATTATTATTTATACTTATTTTATTTGATAATTCTTAATAATTTCAAACAAGGTTTGATGGGGACAGAATTAACATTATTGGACTCATCTTGATGTGTATTTTGTAATTGAATACACATATTTATTTTTTTTTAATATTTCATTTTCTTAAGATTTGTCATACTTTATGAGTCAATTTAATTCATACTAGACTTGATGATCAGGGATGTTATATTTGATATGCTTTGTATCTTGGATTACTGCTTTGTCATACAATTTATTTCGTTTATTCAAATTTTTTCTTTTGAATTCATATATCACTTTGACTTGGTTATGTTACATTACATTAATTATCTTATCACAACTTTAAGATATATATATATATATATATATATATATATATATATATATATATATATATATATATATATATATATATATATATATATATATATACTTAATATAAAAATAATTTTTTTTTATTATTTGTCTTTATTTCTTCTATTAATTCATAGTATTTCTAAATAAGGTTCAATATAGAAGAAACATATATCATTCATCTTATCTCTTTGAGTTTTATCAATTTAAATATTCCTTTTTATACTTTTAATTTTTTTATTTAGTAGGGTTTGACATGCTTTTTTAGATATTTTTACTTGTACTTGATTTTATGATCAAGGATGTTACAATCATTCTTCTTAATATCTGTGGATCCAAATTTCTTATTAAATGTATCTCATTTCTACAAATTATTTGTCTAGATTTTTCAAAATTACTATGTAACTCCAAATCTTCTCTTGTATGACATTTACATCATCTTGATTTCATCCATTACATTGCTTCAATATATACCATTTTAGCCTCATTATATATTTAGATAATATTTAGTCAATAATTTATTTGTTTATTTTTAATTACTGTGGTAATTCATTGCAATTCCAAATGAGGTCCAATGGAGTAAACAAAAACCTCATTGGGAACACCTCAATGACTATCTAATTAAATATTCATTTTTATATTTTTAAAATATTTTATTTTCAAAGTGTTTTAGATCTTTTATGAGACATTTTAGTTCAAACCAAATTTCATAATTTAGGATATTCCACTAAAGCTCCTTTATGGCTTAGAATGAATTTTTCATATACAATTTATCTCATTTCTTTAAATTTTTCTTTAATTTGGTTAATTAAAAAAAACCTTAATTCTCCACTTATCTGACCTTTTTTCTATGATTTTTTCAATAGCATTTCTTCAATTTATTTTGCCTTCACTTTAAGATGAATTATTTAGTATGAAAATAATAATTTATTATTATATATTTTTTAATTTCCTTGGTATTTCATTATAATTCTAAGAAAGTTTTTATTTAGATGAAACAAACACCTTTGAACTCGTCTTAATAAGCTCCATCTAACTAAATATTTAATTTTATTTTTTTGAAATATTCAATTTTATAGTACTTTTTCTTATTTTGAGAGACCTTTTGATTCGTACCTAAATTGATGATTGAGAATGTTTCACTCAATCTTCCAAGTATCTTAGAGCTTAGCTTTATCATAAAATTTCCCTCATTTCTTCAAATATTTTATTTTAATTTGTTTATATTGCTATGAAACTTTAATTCTCATCTCATGTGTCTATATATTTCTTTGATTTTATTGTAATATGTTGCTTCAAATATCTTATTTTAGCTTTAAAATATATCTACTTCAAACTAAAATAAAACTTTATTATTATTTATCTTTATTTACAATGGTAATTTGCAATAGTTATAGACAAAGGTCCAATGAAGAGGAATCATATGTCATCAGTCACTTCTTGATGATCTTGACCCACTTAAATTTTTTTAATATTTTTAATTACTTTAGTTTGTAGGTTTTTCAAATCCCTTATGAGATATTTCCATTTGTACTGAATTTTATGGTATAGGATGCTAAACTTAATCTCATTAATATGTTGGAATACACTTTTGTTGTATAATGTATCTCACTTCAAATGTTTTTGTTTAATTTTTTTATTTTACTTTGTAATTACAAATATTCTAATGTCTAACTTTTACATTACTATGATTTCACTATAGTTTATTGTTTCTATTTATCTCATTTAAAATATAACATATATTTACTTAATTTTGAAATAATATTTTATTATTATTCATGTTTAATAACTTTATTATTTCATAGTAATTCAAAACTTGATTAGATGGAGACAAAAAAAACCATTGGACTCATCTCAATGAGCTTTATCCAATTGAATATTCATTTTTATACTTTTTATTATTTTTTTAAAAATAATTTACTATTTTTTATGAGACATTTTTATTTATATTTGATTTGACGACAAAACATGTTACATTAAAATTCCTTAGGAACTTGTAATACAACTTCCTTTTGTTGTTTTTTTCATTTCTTATAATTTATTACTTTCAATTTGTTATATTATTATGTTACTCTAAATATCCTTTTGTGCGAACCTTACAACACCATCATTTTGTCATAATACGTTATTCAATTTATCTTATCTTATGTTTAATAAAAATATATACCCACTTAATGCTAAAATTAAAAATATTATTATTTATATTTATTTACTTTTATAATTTATGTTAGTTCCAAACAAGATTTCATAAAGGCAAAGCACACATCGCTGATCTCATCCCAATAACCTCTATAAAATTTAATATTTATTTTTATTTTTTAAAATAGTTTTTAGAGATTTGCCCGTTTTATCAGACATTTTGGTTCATACCTAATTTTGCTATTAAGGATGTTATACTCGATCTACAAAGTATTTATAATATTAATTTCTCATAAAATTTATCACTTCTCTTACAACTTTTTAGTTTAAATTGGAGATATTACTATGTTACTCTAAATCTCCTATCTTATAACCTTTTCAACACATTTATTTTGTTATATTATGTTGCTTTAATTTATCTGATTTTAGGTTTAACACATATTTATTTTATACTAAAAAATAATTTATTATTAGGTATGTCTATTTTCATTTACAACTTATAGTAATCAATAACAAGGTCTAATGTAGATGAATGCACACATTTGTATTTTTTTATTTCCTTGGGATTGTTAAGCTTAACGAGATATTTTGAATCATACCTAACTTGATAATCATGGATGCTACACTTAATTTGCATAGTATTTTGGATCACATCATTGTTGTAAAATTTATTTCATTTATTAAAATTTTTATTTTTATTTTGTTATATTATTATGAAACCCTAAATATGCCCTAATATACCTACACTTTATTTTAATTTAGTTATATTACATTACTCTAATTGTCTTTTTTCAACCTTAATATATATTTTCTTAATAATAAAAATATATTTTTATTATTGTTGTTTATTTACATTAGTAATTTGTATTATTTTCAAACAAGTTTCAATGAAGAAGAACATATATCATTGGTTTGGCTAAATGAGCTTTATCTATTTCAATATTATTTTTTTAGATTTTTTTGTTATTTTATTTTGTAGGGGTTTTGGTACACTTTATAAAACATTTTTATTCATAACTGATTTTATGATCCAGGATGTTATACTAGCTCTCTTTAATACATTTGACTACAAAATTCTTATGCAATTAGTATCATTTCATCAAATTAATTTTTTTTTAATTTTTTTAATATTACTATGTATCTAATTTCAATGAAGAAGAAACATATGTCATTGGTCTCACCTAAATGAGCTTTATCTACTTCAATATTATTTTTTATATATTTTGTTATTTTATTTAGTAGTGTTTTGGTACACTTTATGAGACATTTTTATTCATAGCTGATTTTATGATCGAGGATTGTACACTAGCCCTCCTTAATACCTTGTAATACAAATTTCTTATTCAATTAGTATCATTTCTTTAAATATTTTTTTTGAAGGTTGTTTATATTACTATGCAACTCTAAATCTTCTCTTATATGACATTTACATCCCTTTGATTTTATTTTATTATAATCATTCAATTTATCTCTTTTTAGCTTTAATATAAATGATCTTAATATTGGAAAAGTAATTTGTTATTATTAATGGTTAATTACTTCAAAAATTCATAGTAACTAAAAATGAGATCCAATGGAGACATCACAACTATCATCAAACATTTTGCTACAAAACTTTAATTCTCATCTCATCTGACATTTTCCATTGAATTTGTTATATTACTTTATTACTCTAAATCTCCTCTCATGAGCCCTTTGTAATGCCTTAATTAAGTTATATTACTTTGCTTTAATTTAAATCATTTCAAATTTTATATGTTCTTACTCAATATTAAAAAACAACTTATTATTATTTATGTTATTTTCTTTGTAAATTTGTAGTATTCAAATCAAGGCCTAATGTAGATAAAACAAATATTGGTAGACTCCACTAGACAATCTCTTTCTAATTACGTCTAAATTTCAATTTTTACATATTTTTTTTTCTTAGCTTTTGTCATGCTTTATAAGAAGTTGTATTTTGTAAATGATTTAATGATCGAAGATATTATACTAAATCTCTTATGAATCTTGGAATGTAGCTTTCTTGTAAACTTTATTTTATTTCTTCAAATTTTTTAATTTGATTATTTTATATTCTTATAAAATACTATTACTCTACTTGTGTGACTCATACATCACTTAGTTTGGTTTAATTTCATATCCCAATTATATTATTTTAACTTTAAAATATATCCACTATATATTAATATAATATTATATTTATTATGTACATTGATTTTTTTTTGTAATTCATAGTATTTTGAAATATAAATCAATGGAGAAGAAACATAGGTCATTGGTCTCACCCCAATGAGCTTTATCCATTTAAATAATTACTTTTATAGTTGTGAATTTTTTTATTTAGCTTGGTTTTAGCACACTATTTTAGACATTTTGATTTTTATTTGATTTAATGATCGCGAATGTTACAATTGATCTCTTTTATAGCTTGAAATAAAATTTTCTCATAAAATTCGGCATTTCTTAAAATGTCTAGCTTTGATTTTTTTTTTATATTGGGTGATCTCCTTTATTAGGGGATCTTCTCATCACTTTGATTTCATTATATTATATTTCATTAATATATCTTATTTTAACTTTAATATATATTTATTTAATATTATAATAATAAGTTTTCATTATCTATATTTAATTATTTATTAATTAACAGTAATTCTAAAAATGTCCAATGGAAAAAAAACAAATAGCATTGGACTCATAATAGTTGCTCTATCTAAATAAATCTTCATTTATTATATTTTTAAATATTCTCCTTTCAAGGGTTTTGGCATGCTTTAAAAGAAGGTCTAACTTTAACTTTATTTCATAATTGAAGACACACTCGATATCTTTAGCACTTGCAATGCAACTATCTCCTACAATTTTATTTATTTCATATATCTACTTTTCCTTTGAATTGGTTATATTTCTATTTTACTCTAAATTTTTTATTGTGTGACCTTTACAATGCATTGATTTTGTTATATTATGTTACTTCAATTTATCTCTCATCAAGTTTAGTATATATTAACTTATTAAAAAATAATTTATTCGTTTTTATATTTATTTTCTTGAGTAATTTTAGTAAAATAAAACAAGGTATGATGGAGATGAATTGAATGTTATTAGAAACATCTCAATGAGTTGTATCTAACTAAATACTTAATTTTATTTTTTAAAAAAATTGTTTTCTCGGGATTTGCCATGCTTCAAGAGGAATTTTGATTCTTAAATAATTTATCGATCGAGGATGTTAAACTCGATCTCCTTAGTTACTTGGAATGCAACTTTTCTATTAAATGTATCTCATTTATTCAAAATTTTATTTTGATTGGGTTATATTATTAGTGTAAGTGTACGTCTCATCTCATGTAAGTTTTAATTTGCATGAACTAGGATACCTTATATAATTATTTGTGATTATTTATTTTGGAAATTTAAAATAATTCTTATCAAGCTTTGATCAAGATGAATTATATGACATTTTACTTATCATTATGAGCTCTATCTAATTAAATATTTATTTTGTTATTGTAATTTTTTTTATTTTTTAGGATTATAGCATTCTTTATGAGTAATTTCAATTTGTATATAGTTAGACTATCGAGTACGTTACACTCGATCACAATAATGTTTTGGAATGTAGCTTTCCTATATATTTTCTTATTTTCTAAACATTTTTGCATTAATTTATTTATAATAATAATAAATAATAATTATTCTCTTATGTTATCCTTAGATTACTTTAATAATTTTATGATGCATTAATGCAACTTATCTAATTTCTACTTTAATATATATTTGATTAATATTAAATTAAATTTCTCAAAAATTATGAATATTTTCTTTGGAAATTAGTAAGAAGTCCAAATGAGGTTTGATCAAGATTAAAAAAATGAAAATAGACAAATCTTAACATGCTTTATCTTTTTAAATATTCTTTTTTATATTTTTAAAAATTTATTTTTATATTTTTTACAAGTTTTATAATGTGTTTCAATTTTTCTTGATGTTCTCTTTAGTTCCTTGGAGATTAACTTTCTTGAACAATTTATCTCAATTCTTTGAAAGTTTCACTTTGAGTTAGTTATATTACTATGTAATCCTAGATTCTTGTCTTACATGACCATTATTTGTTCTTAATGTTTTAAAGTTACATTGCTTCAATTTATTGTACTTCAACTTTAATATTAATTTATTTAATATTAAAATAATAATTTTTGTTATGCATTTTATTTTTTTAGTTTTTTGTAGTAATTCCAAATGAGGACCAATCATAATGAAAAAAATATTATTAGACTCATCTTAATGAGCTCATATAATTAAGTATTTATTTTTATATTTTTTTTTTATGTTTTTAGTATTTTTGATGAAATGTTATCATCTCTGTTTGATTTGAGAATCAAAGTTGTTATAATCTATCTCTTTAGTATCCTAAACAGTAACTTTTTATTAAAATTTATCTCATTTCTTCCAATTTTTCTTTGATTTTGTTACATAGCAATGTTACAAATCTCCTCTTGTGTGATATTTACATCCCTTTGATTTTTTTAAAATTACATTAATTCCATTAATCGTATTTCAACTGTAACATAACTTTACTTAATAGCAAAATATTCATTTATCTTAATTTACACTTATTTTACTCTGTAATTTTTTGTAATTCTTAATGAGGTAAGAACAATATTAAATGAATGTTGTTGGACACATCTTCATGAATTCTATTTAGTTAAATATAATTTTTTATATTTTTAAATACTATATTTTATAAGACTTTATTCTTAATTGATTTGAGGATTGAGAGTGTTACACTCTTTCTCCTTTGTGTCTTAGAATATAGTTTCTTACATAATTTACCTCATTTCTTTAATGGTATCTTTTTTATGTGGTGCTTTCAAAATGAAGCTTAAATTTGTTTCTCATGTAATATTTACATCGCCTCGATTTTGTTGTATTACTTTATTTAATTTAACTTATTTTAGCTTTAATATGTATATATATACATAATATTAAAATAAATAATTATTATCAATTTTGCTTATTTATTTTAGTAATTTTGGTGATTTAGAATGAGGTTGAATTGAGATGTAAAAAAAAGGTGAATTGGACTCGTCTTGATTAGCTCTGTCCAATTAAATTTTTATTTTTTTAAACTTTAGATTTTTTTTTATTTCATTTCATTTTAGAATTACTCATAAGAAACTTTAATTCATACCTGATTTAATGATCATAAATGTTACATTAATCTTCTTAGTATATTGGGATAAACTCCCTTCTATAACTTATCTTATTTTCTTTAATTTTTCTATTATGTTATATTATTAGTTTACTCAAAATATCCCCTCCTATAATATTTACACAAGTTTCAATATGTTAGATTACATCACTTCAATTTATCTTATTTTAGCTTTAATAAATGTATATGTAATATTGAAATAATAATTTATTATTATTTATGTTTGTTTAATTTTGAAATTTGTAATAACTCCAAACTAGGTTTGATTTATGTGAAAGAAACATTGATATGCTCATCTAAATAAGCTTTATGTTTAACTAAATTTATTTTTATATCTATGTT
Organism: Vanilla planifolia; assembly: GCA_023846275.1. Taxonomy (NCBI): domain Eukaryota; kingdom Viridiplantae; phylum Streptophyta; class Magnoliopsida; order Asparagales; family Orchidaceae; genus Vanilla; species Vanilla planifolia. The sequence goes on along the minus strand of CM043866.1, from coordinate 37,787,268 downwards.
TATTTTATTTTGAAGAGTTTTGACTAGTTCATGATATACTTAATTTTTACCTAATTTTATGATCAATGATGCTACACTCAATTTTTTTAAAATTTTAGAATATAAATTTTCTAATAATTTTTTTTATTTTCTCAAGGTTTTTCCTTGAATTAGGATATATTACTATCAAACTCTTATTCTTTTCATGTGTGACCTCTACATCACTATAATTTGATTATATTACAATGATTCAATTCATCTCATTTCATTTATTATAATGTTGATTTTTAAATAATAATTTATCATAATGGTGATTTAATTATTTAGTAATTCACCATAATTCATACTGAGGTTAGATCCATATAAAGTAAATATCATTAGACTCATCTTAACGAGTACTATCTAATTAAATATTTATTTTTATACTTCTAAATATTTTATTTTGTAATGCTTTGTCACTCTTTTATGATATAATTTAATTCTTACATAATTTAATAGTTGAGCATGTTATGCTAGATCTCATTAATATCTTAGTATGTAACTTTTTCATATAATTCGTCTCATTTTTTAATTCTCTTACTTGGATTTTGTTATATTTCTATGAAACTCCAAATCTTGTCTCATGTGACCTTTGCATCACATTAGTTTGATTATATTATTATGTTTTTATTTATCTAATTTTAGTAATAAGATATATTTGCTTAATATTAATAAAATATTTTATTATTATTTATTCTTGTTTACTTTTATAATTATCAACAATTATAAATGAGGTCTGATTGAGATAAAACAAGTATTGTTAGCACCTCCAGATGCACATTATCAAATTAATTATTCAATTTTTATAGTGTTATATCGTAATATAACTTGGATAACTCTCCTTGGTACTTATTCAATTTTTAGTAAATAATAATAAATATTCATGATTGAGGTCATTATGCATGATCTACTTATTATCATTAAATGTAACTTTAATAAATAAATAGGATAAATAAAGTTATATTGTATTATAACCATTAAATATTCTACAAAGTAAGATAGTAATATAAACCTTCAACTGAGTTTTATAGTGTTGTAGTCATTCAATTTGAAAATGAAGATTGAATTGGATAGATCTCATCATTAAGAGTCTAATGTCATTTGATTTGTGTCAATTAGAACTTGGTTGCAGTTACTATGAGTTATAAAATTAAATAAGCATAAATAATTAAAAAAATATTTATTTTTAATATTAAATAAATATAGAATAGAATAGAAATGAGATAAATTAAAGTAATATAACATAACCAAATCAAAGACATGTAAATGCTATATAAGAGTAGATCTTGAGTTACATAGTAATATAACCCAATCATTGAAAAACATTTGAAACAATTAAGCAAATTTCTTAGCAAAGTTTCATTCAAAGATTCTAAGGAGATCAAGTATAATATTCTTGCTTGGATAGAGTTCGTAAAGATGAGATGAATGATGTTTATTTCACCCCAGTTAGACTATATTTAAAATTTCTCTTGATTTCCAAAGCAATAAAAATAAAAATAATTTTTTTTTACTTTAATGTTAAGTGAATATTTATTAAAGCTTAAATAAGATAAATTGAAATAATATAATTAATCAAACCAAAGTAATGTAATGGTCAAATTATTGGAGATTTAGAGTTAAATTGTTATATAACAAAATCAAAGTAAAACATTTGAAGAAATAAGGTATATTATTAAGGAATGTTGTATTCCAAGATAATAAAAAGATGTAATGCAACACCCTTAATCATCATATAAGGTACAAATCAAAATATCTCATAAAATATTTTGAGTATAGTTTTACTACAATACTTCTAATTGTTATTTCCAAGAATAAATTAAAAATAACAATAACTACATAATTGGATGTAAATGTCATACACATAATTAACATTTATAATATTATTAATTAATATAGTAAAATTTTTATTTAAATTGATTAAAGTTTAGTATGCATTATAATAAAGAATAACTAGAATTGTATTATCCTTTGATGTTTATGAATAAATTGTACGATTAATGATTACTTCTTTATGTCACTAATAATTGTAAATATCAACATTGCAATAATTAATATCTTTGATAAATATTTTATTTAAAAAAATTGTAATAATAACAATTTGAATTTTAAGAATTACATAGCATAACTTATTAAACAACTAATACTTGAAATAAGAAGTTTCACAAAAATAATTGTTCATAATTTTAGTTAAGGTTACTATTCTTTAAAATTAATTATTTTAAGAAAAAGGGCTAATAAATAAAGTTATCATAAATACAATAATTATATTTATATTATAGTTTTTAATTGTTATCCTCTTTATTGTCATTTGCATTATTGTAATAACCAAGATAATAACAATAATATTAATTGATCATGTTAACGTTTATTAAAAGTTCTCATAGTTAGAAAACAATTATAATTGTTATGAGAATATTTCAATTAAAATATATAATAATTAGTTATTGAAATTTATTTAATTTATTATAAAATAATAAGATAATCAAAATAATTATTCATATTATTGTTTACTATAATTCTTCCATGGAATTTGAAATGAAAAATAACTATTATACCAAAAATAATAATAATTTTGCATAATTCATAAAATTTCTTCTAAATTGATTCAATTATAATTAATAATTATTATGCTTAAGGAATAATATTATAATAATTATTTTTGTTAAGAACTAACATTTTTGTTATAGTAATAATGAATAAATATGATAAACAATGAAAACATTTTACAACAAAATCTATTTCGTAGTTATTCTTCATATAATGTTTTTGCAATATGAGATTGTTCATTTATTTTTTATTTGTTTTATGTTTTCTGTCATGCCCTTTTGACCTCTCCTCTACCTTTCTTCATTCTTATGACATTGTTTGTTTTCATCCCTCTCCATCAATTTACCTTAGTCTCACTCTTGCTCTTTTCTATCATCTTAAACTATTTGTTTTTGTTTGTCACATTCTCTATCAAAGTCAAAATCTTTATTTTCCCATTATTCTCTCTCTTCATTCTCATGCATTTCTTACTTTCACGTCTCTTTCTTTTGTTCTCCACTCACTCTCTCTTTTGTTCTCCATTATTTCAAAATATGTGTGTGGCTCTCCCTTTACCATTATCATAGTCTCTTATTCTCTTTATTTCCCTTTATCTCTCTTTTTGTACTTATCTATTTATCTTTATTTCTCTTTTCATTTTCTTTATCTCTCTGTATGTCATTCATCACTATTATCAATCTTTTAAGTTGTGACTCTTCACAACATATCTAATTTTAATTCATGTAAAGCTCTCTCTAATTCACTCTCTCTCAATCTCCTCTATATCTTCCCCTTTTCATTATCTCTTTGTTAACCTTTTATTTTGCTCTCTAGCTTTCATCTATCTCTCCAACACCTTTTATTTCTCTCATACTTTTCACTCCCACCACACACTCCTCGCTTGTTAACTTCCTTCTCTCTCTTATCTTACATCTCTAACAAGCTCTATATTGTCTCTCTAACTTTCGGCCTTTCTTTTTTTTAACTCAATAATAATTATAATTCATTGAAACAATATGAAGTAATCAATTACTCATAATATTAAATAAAAAGACATCAAAACAATAATTATTTATTTTTTAAACATGCTAAATAATATTTTTCTTCTTCTTGTTTTTTTGTTCTTCTTCTTTTACAACTTTTTTATTCCTTACCTTCTAGTTCTCGTAATTCTTTTTTTTCTTCAAATTATTGGTCTTACATTTTTCTAATTCTTCAACTTATACTTCTTCATGTTCTCTTTTTCCTTTGAACTTTCACTGTTCGTTCAATATTTATTATCATGTCTCTTATTCTCCTTTTGTAATCACTTTCCATGTTCATTGTTCTCCTTCTTAATCTTACCTTTATAATGAATTCCTTTTCTTGATTTTTTATTTCTAATTATAAGTTTCTACTTAAGAATTGGAAATGAAAGAAAAATAAATTTTTCTATTACTTATTTATATTCATAATAATAATTTTTTTATTCATTAATAATTAATAATTTCATGATTTTATTGTTCTTGCCATTATTCCTTTTATTTAATTTCTATTAATTAGCAACACACATATCCTTCTTTTTATTATTTCTCTTCTTATTCCTCGTCTTATATTTTCTCATATTCTTTAACTTCTCACATTTAACATTCAAACTTTTTGATTTCATCATTTTATTGCTATGGTTAATCTCCTATTCCCCTCTTATTTGACTTCTTTTATTTCATTTACACTCATTTTCAAAATGTACCCCACTTCATCTAATACATCTTTCATTTTTTTATTCTTCTTCTTTTTCTTTATATTCCCTTTAGAAAAACATAACATTTATAGTTTAAAGCTTTTTGTCACATTATTCTGTCTACTAATAATAAAAAGAGAAAAATTGAACAAGAAAATATTATTATTATTATTTATTCCATAAATTTTATAATTATATTATTTTTAAATATTATCATAAATTAATAATTCAAAAACATTAATTTCTAGAATATTTTTTTGACATAATAGCTATAGACTATAGCATATTATCTAACAAAAGACATTTCTACTAAAAACAATTATTGTAATTATTGCACTATATTCTTAAGATATTACTAAGTAATTTTATAAAAATATTATTTTAATATGATACAATTTTGTACATTAACAAATAATATGGAAAAAAATAATTATGATATTAATTTTTATATTTATTTCATAATAATAATTAATAGCTCATTTTGTTAAGTATTAATCAAAGTACAAATAACTAAATGCTATTTCTTTATGTTTAAAAATTAAAAAACTTATAACAATATTATTAATATTTGTTTGAAATGTAATTATTATTTAATAGTATTTCTATATATTTATAGTTATTATTACAAACATGTTATAATGATTATAGAAAAGAATGATTAGTTATTAGAAGTTAATATGTTATTAATTATGATTTTTTAAATAATAAAAAATTTTAATTAATTAAGCTGTTAAATGCATTGCTTTTATTTCAATGCTGTAATGTTATTATAGCTGCTAAATAAATCATTCAAAGATTTTAAATTGTTTTTTAAATATGTATGAAGAACAAAAAGGTAAAGTACAAGAATAAAAATAATAAAAATAATAAGAGTAAGAACATGGTAAGGAAGAAGTGGGTGCTTAGTGTGAAAAAAAAATGCCCTCCAGTCGACTAAACAAAATCAAAGATATGTTGAGGTTAACTAAATGAACTGATCAAAATCTAAGATATTTTGAAGGTAAAAACTGAGAAATGCTGTAAATAATCAACATCTATAATCAACCTACCCCAAAAAGACAATCAACATTACGACTAATAAGTAGAAAAGCCAATCCTAACAAGGCTCTAACTTTGAAAAATGCTATTATACCTCTTAATGGAACCTCAATATGATGCAAAAGATTCTACAACATCATCCTCCACAAGGGGAAAGATTTCAACTACATTGAGTTATGGTGAAAGAACTATTTGGCGAAGAACCACCATAGGGATCCAATGGTCATTGTAGGTGAGAATTCCTTACCAACATACCAAAACATCTCAACTATGCATGATGCTATATAAGAACTATTTAGTCATCTAAGATTTGCTCCACTTAGTCTATTAAACTCATAAGATTTGATATTACTAGGTTAGGTTGACTTGATAATGATGGTAAATACTAGAAATGCTCATTAGCTTTTAGGTCTAGTTCCCTATAAGGTATGAGTTCTCAAATATTAAAGGTAACATTGATTCCATAATTTTTAAGTAAATCCAGAGAATATATATTGATTTTTTTCTTCACAATTTTAAATGGTCAAACACCATGGTCACACAATTTTCTAAGGGTTCCAAGCAAAAATCTATTGAACATAACACAAGACATTCCTTTAAAATTTTTGGTTTGCCTATGATCATCTACTAGTCATTTATGTAATTCATCTCTTTAGCAAATTTTTTTAGCAATATGCTTGGGTAATGATGAAACATGATGAGCATAAGGCTTAATAGATTTAGAACTATAAAAATCAAAAGGTAAGGGAATAAAGGCAATAGGATTCTAATGATCATTTCACAAAAAAAATTCAAAAGGAGTCAAATTATTGTCCAATTAATAAAATTATTGCAAGAAAATTTGTGTAATAATAAAAGATCCTAAGTAATAACATCTCTCCTTACTAGCCTATGAAAAAGGTTGCCAAATCTTTAGCTCTTTAGTTATATTTGATAGTTTGTGTAGCAATGATAAGTTGATGAAAATTGAAGTTCAATTCCAAAATAGTGCCAAAGTGTTTTTGAGATGGAACTTGTAAATTAGACAACACATTCTCACATAATTGTTCATGCTAAATCAAGTAGTCTTATAACTTCACAGTCAAATAATTTGTGATATAAGAACCATCAGATTTCTTAAGATAGAATATAGAATGACCCAATGTAGAAAATCTATTAACAACAATGAATACAAAATAATTCTTTTTAGTAAAGTTTGATAATTCAAATGCAAGGTTCACTTTATTATCTTCATTAAGTCGTTTCAATAATGGCAATGGTATACATAACCCTTGGCCATAATTCATAGAGTTAGCTTTAGAACAAGTTGTATGTTGTGCTATTATTAATGAAACTAAATGGGGTAATCATGCCCAAAAACATTTGCATAACATGTCCCTTATAAATTTGTTTCAACAAAAATTTTGTATGAGACATTCAACAAGCATTTCCTATACAAGAAAGTCATTAAGAGATGTATGGGGAATGCAAAGTAAAGATCTACTGAACAAAAACCCATCTTTTAAGGGGTATTCAATTTAAACTTTTTTAGGTGATGTATTGATTTCCCAACAAACATCATAATGGTCTGAGCAACCATTATGTAAGTCTTTAAAGAATTCAAATCCATGAACACATATAGTCATTGTTGATAATAAGCCAACACGACTCCTTTATGCATCACCTACTTCATTCTCTACCCCCAAGTGAATGTTCAAAAACAAAAACTCTTTCAAGTATTCAAAGCATTTTGCATCTTGATGACTCCAATTATTTTGTGAATTAGAATACTTAAGTGGTTCATGGTTAAAATAAAGAAAACAATCTTTTAGTAGCAAATTGTGTTGTGTATTTCTTTCTTTTATGAATCAACTTCTCACTAAAGAATGTTACAAAATCATTATAAAACTAAACTAAAAATTGAGGGCATTATAATATCAAATTCTCAAATGAATAGTCTATAAAAATTTTCTAATCCACAAAGAGACTAAATTACCCAAGTAGTTTTTCTTCAAGGGCTTTTGAATTAATGAAATTATGATTTTTAGAATTCTTTGAAATCTCTCGTTATTCCTTTTCATTCTTTCTTAATTGATCTAAATTCCTTCGTAGGTCCTTCACAATTATTTAAATAGAGGTTTGAATATCATATTTAATTACAAAAACTCTAATATTTTAATCATAAAAATGCACATTTATCCTTTGATCAAAATTTCCAAAATTTTATTCCATTCACCCTATACCTATATGCAAAAGCTTTGCTTGCATGCATCTTCTATGTGCCATCAATGCCTTACATATGCAAATTATTTGTGTATAGGAGAGGCACAGTAGGTGGCACCTTCCCCTTTCATGAAACAAGCAACCATCAACACCTTAATACACACCTATACATGTAGGGCTTGAAGCACCTATCATTGACATGCAACACAAGTGACCCAGGTCAACAAATCATGCATGTGATAGTTAAAGTTAGGAACATGTAGGCCCACCCTCTCATGCCAACTCACTTGAGCATCAACTTTTTTGATTTTTCTTAACATCTCCCTTATCCCATCTCCATCTTTTAAGGGTGCACATGGTGCTTAGTCAGCACATTGTAGCATGCACTCTATAATGCCTAAATGAATCTCCATTCATGACCTAGTGCATTGTCCTTTTACTTTCTATTGTGCATAAATTTGTTTTATTTTGTTTCCTCCATTGACTTTTGTCATCTATATTAGATTCAATGAGCTTGAATGTGATATCTTAATCATATGTACTTTTTTTAACATTTAGGTCCCATCAAATATTTTTCTAAATATTTCTTTTGTTCAATTATCTTCTTTGAGGGGTTTAGAAGTTCATTGTTCTCAAGCGATTTCTTTAATTTTGTTAATCACACATGGCTTTAGCAAATATTCACTAGCCACTACTTTTGGTCTGCATGAATAATGCTTTTGGTCAATGCTTCTTTGTATTGAGTTAGAAGGAAGTTTTTTCTATCCTGAACTTAACTGATAATGTTGTGCTCATTGATAGTAGATGGCATCTCCATTCTATATGGATTTAGTAGTATAATTTGGTAGACATCTAGAGATATCACTTCATGGATAACTTCATCAATATACTTTTTAGTGATAGTATCTCCTTGCATTATTTTTCAACTCTTGCATCTAAGTCTATAAATCTACCACAAGGAATAGAGTCTCAGGTGTGGTGTAGTCTCTAACTTTAGTCTTTTCACTAAATTTTTAATATCAAGTTCTTTTCCCTTTTTATATTAATAATTGCACCAATAAGCCTTTTCTTTGCTAGTATTGAAGTAGTGAAGAATTCTTTTTTTTTTAGTCAGCTCATGCAATACCTCCTTTTGACTCACCAAATGAGGTAATGTTTAATCAACTTGTGAAGGAACTTGTTGTACCTTTTTAGACTCAACTATAATAAATATTTAATCCTTCCTCAAAGTTTTTGGAAAAAGTTCACAATGAAATTTTCAATGGCTTTTTCATAGGTGTCTTATCTCCTTATAGTGATGACAATACCTATAAATGTTTTGGGTACAAGGAATATTGTTATTTATGACTATAATATATTTTGTTAGAGAACATTATTTCTTTTGTTACCAACTTTTAGGCCTATAGTCAATCCTTCTATATCCTATCATTCTCATTTTGTTTATTTGCATTCATTTTTTCCTTTCGATAGCCATAGCATATGTAATGGGTTGTTTCAAAGGTAGAATAGTGAAAATAGATCATTTAATATTAACAAGACAATAAAGGCCTCAATATAGTTTGAAAAATTATGCATCTCTTTAATAGGTATTCCCAAACTAATGATTTACTAAAATTTTATAGTTTATTCCCACATTATTTATCTTTGTTAGTGTTATAGGCTATGCCACATTCTCCACCTTTCCTCCATATAACCCATGGTATAAAATTCTTATTAAAATAACTGCTTAAATTTTCTTTATATCACTTCTATAATAGTGTTATTTCATAGGTGAGCACTCCACCTGGTTAAAACATTACTCGCATTTTCAATCAAGCATACACCATATTAAAAATTGATGAATAATTGTATAGAGAGAAATAGGTCTCATTACTTCAACTAGGTATCTATTTTTACTACATCTAATATACAATCATAAATTGTAAAATCAAGTGTAACATCTTTATTTAAAGAACATGGTTATTCTTTTATATTAAAAAAGTAAAATTGATGTCATTCCTATCTTTATCTCCAACTACCTTTGTATTACAGCTTAATAGTCCTAAATTTCTCTAATTAATAGTATTTTATTTTGATGGACTATCTTTTGGATCTTCTCTAAGAAGGGATTAATATTTTATCACTATCTAATTTAACATTTGTATTTCTTGGATCCAAGGGTTATCTATGCATCAAAACTACTTAGTGAAATAGTTGGCATAGTCACCTCAACTAAAGCCTTTTTAATCAATTGATTCTCTTTTGTGGCCTACTCTTAAACTATTTTCTTCTTTGGACTTTCCATCGATGTCAAATAAAAATTTTCTATTTTTGGAAAAAGATAATTGTATTAACAAAAGAAAGAATAAAAATAAGAAAATAATGTTTGCCACAATTAGATAAAATTCCTTAGAAGTTTTCTTTCAAATGGTTCTAAATTTATGAAAGTTTGATTCCTAATATTCTTAGGATCTTCTCCAAGTTCTCTCTAAGTTATTCTTAAGTTTCTCTAAATTCTTTGTAAATTCTTCTAAATTCCTTCATACACCTTTCTCACCCCTTCACATAATGGTTAGGATGCAATATATAATTATAAAAATATTAGAAGTTTAATTACAAAAAAACATACCAAGTTTTTGATATTTCACTAATTTAAAGTTATCCAGTGCTATACTTACCCATGAAAGCCCTACTTGCACATGGCTTCTAGCTCTCATCTCTACCATGTGTGATCAAATTTTTCAAGCACAATAAAAGGCATTGTAGGTGCTCCTACCACACACAAGATTCACATAGTCATCAAACTTTGGTGAATTTGCAAAAGTGTGGGGTTCAACGCACTTAGTAGTCACCTGTGCACATAACCTAGTTATGTGCTAAGCAGGCACATGGAGCTTCAAGTCAAGTTTAGGTGGGCTTGTCATTGCACACACATGCACATGATTACTATTGTTTTGGCTCTTTTCAACATCAGTTCTTTCGAGCCTAGATCTCTTATGGATTCATTTGTGCGATGTTGGATGAAAGATAAAAACCTATTTTAGCTCATAGACAATTGAGAAAAGTTAAGTTGTTAGTACTTCATTTAGAATTACTACAAATTTCCAAAATAAATAATCATAAATAAAAATAAATTATAGTAATATAATATAAGCAAAGCAAAAACTTTGAAAACAAATGAGATAAATTATGTTAAAAAGTTGCATTCAAAGATACTAAAGTGATTGTGTATAATATTGTGAATTATTAAGGTATGAATCAAAATATCTCATAAAGAGTGACTAAGTAATAGAAAATAAAACTCTAAGAATATATAAATAAACATTTAATTTATTAAAGCTCATCTAGATGAGACTAACAATATTTATTTCATATTTATCACATCTCATTTGGAATTGCTATGAATTATGTGTGTTGATAAACATAAATATTAAAAAATATTATTTTTAAATTAATTAAATAAATATTAGATAAAAAATAAGATAAATTAAAGTAATGCAATTTCATAAAATAAAATTGGTGTAAAAGTAAAATAATAGAAGAATAAGAGTTTATCGTAACATAGCCAATTCAAAGTAAAACATTTGAAAAAATGAGATAAATGGTACAAAGTCGATGTTTTCTAAGGTACAAAAGAGATAGAATATAAAATTTTTATCACCAAATCACACACAAATCGAATTAGCTCATGAAGCTACCAAAACTATAGAAGATAAAATACTTAAAAATATAAAATTAAATATTTAAATAGATAGACCTCATTTAGATGAGATGAATGAAATTTCTTTTTTCTTAATTAGACCATGCTTTGAATTACTATAAATTATGAAAATAAATAAGCATAAATAATAATTAATTATTTTTTTAATGTTAAGTAAATATATATTATAGTGAAATTAGATAAATTAAAGTAATGTAAAATAATGAATTGATTATGATGCAAAGGTCACATAAGAAGAGTTTTGTAAATACAAAGAAATAAACAAATTTGAAGGAAAAACATTAAAGAAATTATGGCAAATTAAACAAGAAAAGTGTATTCCAATATGCTAGGGATAATGAAAGCAACATCCCTAACTATTAAATTAGGCACGAATCAAAATTATTAGTAAAACATGTGAAAATCATAGAAATAAAATTTTTAAAAAATATAAACATGATTTAATTAGATGGAACTTCTCAAGACTGGGCCATCTAGGTTTAATTTCTCTTAACGAGAATTTGTTTGAAATTTCTATTAACTATCAAAGTGAGTAATCAAAAATAATAAAAACATATAATATTAATGTTAAGAACATTTATAGTAAAGTTAAAATGAGATAAATTAATGTGATGTGGAATGACTAGATCAAAGTGATATAAAGGTCACATAAGAGAAGATTTAGAATTAAATAATTATATAACTAAATCAAAACTAAAAATTTTAATAATTGTAAAAACTTCTATAAGAAATGTAGCATTCGAAGATATTAAGGTGATCGATTGTAATATCTTTGATTTCCAAATTAGAAATAAAGGAAACTATCTCATAAAATGGTGTAAAAATACAAGAAAAGAAAATGTTTTAAAATATCAAAATAAATATTTAATCAAATATTTCTCACTTACAAGAGTTTAACACTATTTGTTTGGTTTTTATCAGAACTTGATTGGAATTATTACAAATTATAAAAATAAATAAGCATAAATAATAATAAATTGTTATATTAATATTAAGTAAAAATATATTAATGTCAAGATAACATAAATTGAAGTAATGTAATACAACCAAATCAAAGAATTTTAAAGGCCACGTGTAAGTAGATTGAGAGTTACATAATTATATAACAAAAATAACATAAAAATGTGAAGAAATGAGAGAAATTGTATGAGAAATATGCACTTCTAGATACTATAGAGATTAAATCTAACATCTTTGACTGTCAAATTAGTTACTAATCAAAATGTCTGATAAAGCATGTGAAATTAGTTACTAATCAAGAGACTATAAGAATTATTTTTGAGTTGTTATGAATTATACAAGTAAATAATCATAAATAATAGCAAGTTATTATTTTAACATCAATAAAATATATATTGAAGATGAAATAAGATAAATTGAAGTAATATAATATAATCAAATTAAAGTGATATAAAGATCAAATGATAAGAGATAAGTGTTACAAAATAATATAACCAAATAAAAAAAAATATTTTATGAAATAAGATAATTTTAATAGGAAAAGTTACATTACAAGATATTAAGGAGATCTAGGCATAAATCCTTGACTATCAAATAAAGCATAGATTGAAATGTCTTATAGAACTTGTTGAAGCCTTAGAAAAAATAATTAAAAAATTAAATAATAAATTATTAATTATGTTGGGCTCATCTATAGTAGTACAATAATATTTTTTTCATCTTTATTAGACATCATTTAGAAAAACTATGAATTACAGAAGCAAATAAGGATAAATAATTATTATTTTAATATTAAATAAATATGTAATAAAGTATAAGTGAGATGTATTCAAGTAAGATAATACGACTAAATCAAAGTGATGTTAACACATTTGAGAGTAGAATTAAATTTCACAAAAATATAATAAAATTTAAAAAAACAATTTAAAAATTAGATAAATTATATGCAAAAGTTTTATGTAAATATACTAAGGAGATTTAAAATAACATCTTTGAACATCAAATTAGACACAAATTCAAACTGCTCATAAATCAAACCAAAGCCATGGAAAATATAATATCTAAAAAGTTAAAAATCAATACCTAATTTTATAGAGTTTATCTAGATGAGTTCAATGAGAATAGTTCCATCAAGATCATACCTTATTAAGTAAATATATACTAAAATTGAAATAAGTTAAATTGAATTGATGTAGTATGACCTTAAAGAAATGAGACATGATCACACAAGATGTGAATTAGAGTTTCGTAACAATATAAGAAATGTAAATAAAAAATTTTAAAAAATGAGATAAATTATATGTGGAAATTACATTCTAAGACACTAAAAAAATCTAACTTAATATCATGATCATCAAATCAAGTAAAAATCCAAATTACATTAAAAGCACGTCAATTGAAAATAAAATTTTGAAAAATATAGAAATTAATATCAAATTGGATAAAGCATGTTGAGACAAGTTCAATGATATTGGCTTCATCACTAATGGCCCTCATTTAGAATTACTACATATTGCAATAATAAATAAGTATGTATAACAATAAATTATTATTTTAATATTAAGTAAATATATATATATAATCCAAAATACACTAAGATGAAGAAATCTAATATAACAAAGACAATCGATGTAAAGATCATACAATAATGATTTTAATGTAACATATTACTTCAACAAATAATATTAAAAAATTTGAAGAAATAAAATAAATTATGTTGTAAAGTTGCACTCTAATATTCTTAGCAAATTGAGTGTAAGATCCTAAATCAACAAATTAAGTATGAGTCTAAATGTCTCAAAACATATTTCAAAATATTAAAAAATAAAATATCTTTAAATATATAAATAAATAATTAAAATGAATAGAGTTGATCAAGATGAGTCTAACGATATTTATGTAGTGTTAAATATATGTCATTTGAAATTATTATGAATTTCTAATTAAATAAACATAAATAATAATAAATTATTAATTAATATAAAGAAAATTTATATTAAAAATAAAATGAGATAAATTAAATTAATGTAATTTAATGAAATCAAAGAGATGTGAAGGTCACATAAGTGGATAGTTATAATTTCGTAGCAATATAACCAAATGAAAATGAAACATTTGGAAACATAAGTTAAAATTTATAAGGAAATTTTATCCTAGAAACTAAAGGGAACAAGTGTAAAATACCCAATGAACAAATCTACCATGATACAAAATGTCTCTTTAAGTTGCAAAAATCATAGAAAATAAAATATTTTAAAAAATATATAAATGAAATTTTATTTAATAAACCTCATCAAGATGAGCTCAAAAATATTTTGTTTCATCTAAATCAGACAACTTTTGCATTTATTATGAATCACAAAAGTTAATAAGTAAATATATATTAAAGTTGGAATGCGATAAATTAAAGTAATGTAATATGATCAAATCAAAGCAATTGAATGGTCACATGAGTTGTGATTTAGAGTTATATTGTAACAAGACTAAATAAAAAACACTTTAAAAAAAAATTGTATGAGAAAGCTATGTTCCCTAATATTAAGAAGATTTAGAGTAACATCCTCGATCATCAAATCAAGTATAAAAAAGAATAACTAACCAAACATAAAAAAACACTATGAAAGAAAGTAGGAAAAAAATTTAAATTAGAATACTTAATTTTGAATTGTAATTAATTTCAAGATCAAGGATGTTACTTTATATATTCTAAGAATCTTAAAAAGTCATCATTTTATCTAATTTATCACATTTATTCAATTTTTTTATTTGATTTGATTATAATACTTTGTATCCCATAATATCCTCTTCAATGACCTTCTTGTTCCTATGATTTAGTTAAAGTAGATTACTTTAATTTATCTTAATTCATCTTTAATGAATGCAAAATTAAAATAAATAAAATTTAATGTATTATTATTTATTTTATTTTACTTTGATAATTCATAGTAATTCCAAATGCAGTCTAGTCAAGAAGAAAGCAGCATCATTAGACTCATCTCGATAAGCTCTATCAAATAATTATTTATTTTATTTTTTAACTATTTTTTTTGTTATATTTTTGAAATGATTTAAGAGAAATTTTAATTCATACTTGATTTGATTGTATAAGATGTTGCACTTAATCTCTTTGATATTTTGGAATACAATTTTTGTATACATTTTTTTCTTCAAAATTTTAGCTTTGTTTTTATTATATTACCATTAAAATATAATTCTTCTCCTATGTAATATTTACATTATTTTAATTATTTTTATGTTATATTTTCTTAATTTATCTTACTCCAACATTAATATATAATTACTTAATATTTAAATAATACTTTATTATTATTATTTATGTTTATTTTTTTATATTACATAGTAATTCCAAAAAAGATCCAATAATGGTAAAACAAATGTCATCAAACTTGACTTGATAAGGTCTATTAAGTTAATTATTCTTTTTTATATATTATATTATTTTACATTTTAGGGTTTTCACACATATTATGAGACATTTGGATTTGTACCTCACTTAACTATCAAAGATGTTATACTTAATTTCATCAAATGTTTTTCTTCTATTTTTGTGATATTAATATGTAATTATAATTCTCCACATTAAACACCTTTAACCACTTTGTTATAGTTAAAATTATATTTATTAAATTTATCTTATTTTTGTTTTAATATATATTTAATTAATATTACATAATACTTTATTTTTATTTATGCTTTTTACATTGGTAATTTGTAGTAATTCTAAACAAAGTTTTGCTGACAAAAAATAGCATTGGTAAACTTTCACAACATGTTCTATCGAGTTGAATATTTATTTTTATATTTTTCTAAAAATTCTATTTTCCAATATTTTGTCATTTTTTACGAGGCATTTTGATTTGTTTTGGTTTGGTTCCATTGATATGGGACTCTAAATCTACCCTTATGTGACCTATACATCATTTTGGTTAGATTGAATTATTTTGCTTCATTTTTATTTTTCTTATGCTTATTTACTTTGTTAACACAAGAATTTTAAATGAGGTCAAATCAATATTGAGCATGGATCAATCGATTAATAATGATGGTCCATACCTTATTAAATATTTATTTTTTTTATTTTAGTTATTTAATTTTCAAAGATTTTGACACTATTTAGAATACATTTTCTTCATAGTTGATTTCATTATCGATGAGGTTATAATTAACGTCCTCAATATCTCTGAATATAATTTTAAAGTATAGTATCTCATTTCTTTGATGTTTTTGCATCAACTTGCTTATATTATTATGCAACTCTGAATCTCCTCCTATGTCAGCTATACATAGCTTGGTTTAGAATATACTACATTAATTCAATACTTCTCATTTGCACTTCAACATATATTTTTTTTAATAAAAATAATAATTAGTTATAATATATGCTGATTTATTTTGATAACTCATAGTAACCCAAACAAGGTCTAATAGAGATAAAATAATTATTGAACTCATCTCGATGAGCTCCATAAAATTAAAAATATATTTTTTAAATTTTTAAATATTTTATTTTTTAAGGTATAACTCATTTTATAAGCAATTTTGACTCATGTTTGATTTGAAGATAAGGATGTTTCATTTGATTTCTTTAGTATATTGAAATACAACTATATTGTAGTTTTTATAATTTTTTCAGTTTGTTTTACTTTGATTTTGACATATTACTATATAACTTAAAATCTCCTCTCTTGTCACCTTTATAATACTTTAAATTCAATTTATCTTATTTTAGATTTATTTTATACTTATTTAATATTAAAATAATAATCTATTATTATTTATGGTTATTTTTTTAAAATATTTTATAATAGTTCTAAATAAAGTTTGATCCAAACAGAACAATGTCACTATACTAATCTTGATATTCGCTATCTTAAATATTAAAATTTATTTATTAAAATATTTTATCTTGTTAGATTTTTGTAAGGTTTGTTAGGTATTTTAAATTGTATCTAATTTGATAATCAAAAATGTTACACTTGATCTCTTTAGTATCTTGGAATGCAACTATGAGATATAATTTATCTAATTTCTTCAAAGTTTCCCTTTGACTGGGTTATATTACTATTTAATTCTATATCGTCTTTCATGTGACTATTATATGCACTCAATTTGACAATATTACATTGCTTCAATTTATCTTATTCCAAACTATGACATCAAATCAAAACAAACATCATTTGATTATTCTTGACAAACTCTATCTAATAAGTTTTTCCTTTACATTTTTTAAAAATTTTAATTTTATATGGTTCTAACAAAATTTGAGTCATTTTGATTCATATCTGATTTGAAGATTATGGATGTTTAGGCTTAATCTCGTTAGTATTTTGCAATCCAATTTTCCCATAAAATTTATCTCATTTCTCCGACGTTTTCACTTTTTATTTTGTTTTATTACTATGTTATTCTAAATATCCTCTTGTGTGACTTTTACTTCGCATTGATTTGGAATTATTACATAATTTTAATTTCTATCATCTAAGTTTTAATATATATTTACTTATTATTAAAATAATAATTTGCTATTATTTCGGATTATAAACTTGTTTATTCTACTCAATTCCAAACTAGGTCTGATCAAAATAAAACAAACATCGTTTAACTCTTCTTGACAAACTCTATCCAATAAGCTATTTCATTATATACTTTTAATAATTTAATTTTTTATAGTTTTGAAAAACTTTATGAGACATTTTTATCCATGCTTAGTTTGATGATTGAGGTTGTTTGGCTTGATTTTCTTAGTACTTTGCAATACAACTTTCCCATAAAATTTTTTCTCATTTTTTATTTTGTTTTAATTTTTTCATATTCCTATGTAACTTTGAATCTGCTCTTGTGTGAATTTTACTTTACTTTGATTTGGATTATTACATTGCATTCTCTTATTTAGTATTTAACATATATTTTCTTAATATTAAAGTAAACAAATTTTATTATTTAGTCTTATTACTTTAGCAACTTGAAGGAATCCATTAACATTTATACTATCTCGATCATACCTCATTTGAAACTATTATAAATTACCAAATTAAATAAAAATAATAATAGTAAATTACTATTTGAAAATTAAGCAAATATCTATTAAAAATGAAATAAGATCAATTGAACTAATATAACTAAATGAAATTGATATAAAGGTAATAAAATAGGCAGTTTTGAGTTACAAAACAACTAACCAAATCAAAGTAAAACATTTAAAGAAATGGGAAAAATTATATAAAAAAGTTTCTTTCTAAGATGATGTGAAAATTATGTGTAACATCCTCGATTTTCAAATCATTTATGAATCAAAATTTGTCATAAAGCATGTCAAAGGTTTGAAAAATAAAATATTTAAAAATATAAGATTGACTATTTATTTGGATAAAGTTTGTCATAACTAGTGCAACAATATTTTTTTCTCCATTAGACCTCATTTTGAGTTTCTGAGAATTAAAAAAGTAAGTAGGCATAAGTAATTATAAAATATTTTTTATCATTAAGTATATATATTAAATTTGAAATGAGATGAATTTCAAGAAATATAATATTATCAAATCAAAGCAATGTAAGTAATAAATTAGAGGGGTTTATTACAATATAACAAAATGAAAGTAAAAACTTTAAAAATGTAAGATATATAGTATGGGAAAATTGTACTCTAAGATACTAAGGAGACTAAGTTTAGCATCCTTGATTATCTCACTTTCTTTGTTTCTCTTCCTCTTTTCTCTCATCTAATTCTTTGTTCTTTTGCTTCCTCTACTTTTAAAAAGTCCCATCTCTTTCTCCTTATTTGTCATTTAACTTTCTCACTTTTTCTCTCTATCTCACATTCTTTCTATCTCTTATTATATCTCTCTTTTTCTCAATGTCTAATACTCTTTGTTAATTTTTGCCTCTATCATTTCTTTCAAACTTTTTTTCTCATTTCGTCCCTCCCTCGTCACCCTCTCTTACACTTTTTTTCTCTTCTATCACTTTTGTTAACTCTCTACATACTATATGTCCATCTTCTCTCTTCCTCTCACTTTCTCATCTTCTATCTCTTTCAAACTTTTATTTTAGGAGAGTTCTCTTTTTATGTTACTATCTTACTCCAAATCCTTGTCATTGCTTTTATCTTCATCTCACTTATTACACTTTTATATTTTCTTATAGTCTCTTCTCTTACTATATCTTTATTACTTTTTCATCAATTTCTCACCTTTTATACTACCATCCTCTCTCTCTCTTCCTATTTTCCTTTATTTAGAGGCTCTCTCTTTCTTTCTACCTTTTTCCTTCACATTGACACCCTATTTCACTATCTTCATTCTCTTTTACAAATATCATGCACACTCACTTCTCTCTTTATCTCTCACTTCTTTCTATTATCCCACTCTTAGTCTAAATTTTCATCATACCTCTACCTTCTCTCTCAACATCTATCCCTCAAGATGTTTGTCACATTGTTCTTATTTATCACTTCATTCTTTATTTTCTCTTTTCCTTAATCTTCTACTTTGTTTTTATATCTCTCTTCTTTCTATTTCTGCTTGTACTACCATGCATGATGATAAAGTAGAATGAAGGAAACATATTTTATTATTATATTTATTGTTATTATTATGTTTATTTTTTATCTATATTTTTAATATTTTATTTCTATTTTTCTACATTCTTTCAGTTAATTTTATTAGATTTATTTTTTTTACATTTTTACAAATTTAAGTCATTTTTAATAAATCCTTCTCTCCTTCTTACCTTAGGTTTTTGCTCTTTTTCGATTAAACCTATCCAAACCTAAATCTTAATTTTTCTCTCCCCTACCCATTTAATGTGTGCATTATGAGATTAGGACTGATTTGGATCTTAATCAATTTCTTTGACCCCATAAATACCTAATGACCAAACCTTTTCCTTCACTAATGTTTCTTAGTTTCCCTAATCTTGAACTAGGCATTAGAATGTATAACAAGAGTGCCATGTTGATCAATCTCTTTCTTTAAAAAATGATAATGAAATCTCTTAAGCTCTTGATTCTCCTTTCCATGAATTCCTTATTGTTAGTACCACCCTCTTTCACTAATTTCATTGAACTTACTACACCCAATTACAACTAGACCACCACTTTTGCAGTTAGAAGCAATGTGTGCTCGAGGTCAACTAAGGCCTTATATTCAACTATCCTACATGAGATTGGATAAGTGCATGCACTCATGGAAATGTTAGGAACCAAAACCATAATTTTAGATACTCTCTAGTTATATTTCACTTTATATTAAACTTTATATCTCTCTCACTCTTGCTTTTTGTCTCTCTCAAACTATATGTATCTCTCTCTATCACATTCACTATTGTACTCTCTATCATCTTACTTTGACTATTCTCCCTCCATATTCATATTCTTTTCTCTTTTATTTTATCACTCTTTCAACCTTTTCTAACTCTCTCTTCTTACAACTCTCTCCTACTATGTGTGCCCTTTATCACTTTTTGTATCTCTTTTTCTCTCACCTCTTAAATGCCCTCACATTCACTATATCTCTCTTATATATATGAACCTTAACTTATTTTTTCTTTCATCTTTCGCTCCTCATCTCTTTTTTCAAGCTTATCACATTCTCACCATCTATTCCTTATTGTCTAACTTTTTCTTCTCCCTTCATCTTTCTTGTCTCTCCAACATATTCTCTGATTTATTTATCCCTTTATTTTCTCACTTCACCAATTCTTTGACTATTTTCTCTCATCTCTCTTTACTTGCTTTCTCTCCCTCTTTTGTCTTACCTCTTTTGAGAGCTCTTTTGTCACAGTCTTTCTTTATCAATCTCACTTTCTTTTCCACACTTTCTCTTTCCTTGTCTACTTTTATGTATATCTCTATCATTTTCGCTCTAAGTTTCTCTCCACCCTTCTCTCCTCTATCAGATTCTATCTGGTCTATTTCAATCTATCTTTTTCCACTCACAATAACTTATCATCTCTATCACTTTATTGTCCCTTTATTCTCTATTTTACTTTATCTCCTTCTTTCTTCTTTATTTTATTCTTTCTTATCTCTTTTTTCCCTCTCTTTCTTATCTTTCTTTGTTTGTCTCCAAATATCTCCCTATGTTTATTATCTAAGAATCTCTCTTTCTCTTCCCATTCATCTCTCTCTCTCTCTCTCTCTCTCTCACTCCATATCTCTTTTACTCCTACCTTCTAAAATTGTTCCTCTTATTCAATGCCTATCCTTGTCTCCCATCCTATTTCCTCTTCACTCTTTCATCTATTACTCTCTCTCTATTTCTCCTCTTTCACTCTTTAATCTTTATATTAGTATCAATTTTTTCACTTCTTTCTTAAGCTGTATCTCTTTCCCATTTTATCCTTTATTTCAATCTTCATCTATTTAACATATATATATCTTTCTATCATTCTCTATATTTTTATATCCTTATATCTCTCTTGGTATCATAATCACTTATGATTGTCTCTATAGGTCTTTATATTTATTTTATCTCTCCATCATCCTTCTTACTATCTAGACATCACCCTTTATCAATGTCTCTCTTTCTTTCTATGAATCATAAATCTCTTTTTGTTTCCTCTCAAGCATCCTCTAAGTCACCTATTCCCTTTCCTCTACATCACTCTTTCTTCTTTGTCACTTTTTCATCTTTTCATATCGCTTCTTAGATCTATCTCTTTCTCATTATCTCTTCCTCTCTCCATAACTTTGTTTGAACTCTACAACTTCCTTTTATCTCTCTTACACTTTCTCTTATTTTGTGCTTTTCTTCTCTCTTCTAAAATTTCTCATCTTCAACTCTCCTTCCCCCCATTATTTTATCACCCATCCTCTCCTCGCATCCTTCAATCACTTATCTTACCTACTGCAAGCTTTCACTTGCTTCTCTCTCTTTATCACTCATAATCTCTTTTTCTTTCCCTCTTTATATCAAAATCTCTCTCTCTTTGTCTCTTCTTTCTTTTCTTTCTTTTTGCATTTAATCACTCAATATCTCTTTATTTATTATCTTTTGGAATATACGTTTCATTCTATCTCTAGCACTCATTTTCTTAGTCCTATTTTTTTGCTCTTTTTCCTTTCTATCTCCATCTTAGTCTCAATTTGATTTTCTCTTCACTTTTTCTTCTCTTTCCCTCTCTTTCTTGTTTCAATATCACTTTCTCCTTAAGTGACCGTCTTTTCTCTTCCATTCCATACTTTGTCACCCTTCCATTTTTCCTTCTCTTTTAATCTCCCACTCCCTATCTTCAAATCTCTCTCCATCTCCTCTCTCTCTTTATTTCTCTAGTCCTTATATCTCAATCTCTTACACTCTAGTTTCTCTCTATTTTTCTATTTTTCTCTTTATCTCTTGTCATCTACTTTACTTTATATCATTATCCATTTTTCCCCTACACTCCATATGTCAGCTTTCTTTAACTCTCACTCTATCTTCTCTTTTTTCACTCCCTCCTCCTCTCCTTTATATATCATCCCTTTCTTTTTCTTTTGTTTTTTAATAGATATATCCTATTATTTAGAACTTGAGGTACTATAAGTTGACAGATTGGCATTCAAAGTGTCGTTCACTTACATGATGCTAAAACTTTAATTAATAGTTTTACAATATGTTATTTGATTACATGTCAAGCTTGTGTTATAATTTTCTACAAGTTGTTTCTTTATGACAAATGTTCATTCAAACTAGTTTGATGTACTAGAGCTTTTGCAGACATAATAAACTGATCATGCAGTAGAAGATGAATGTACACTTATTTATTTATTGTCGTTAATTGTATCACTTTGTTTAATAAAGAAGAACAAAAATGATGTGTGCCATTTACAAGTCATATGAGCATAAAATGCTGATCAACTATGCCAAAAGTGCATGACCAAATAAAAACTTTATCGATAACATTCTGAGAAAAAGTGGAAGGTACTTATTCGAGAAAAAAAATTAGAGTAAAGCTAAGAATCCAATATGACTGACTAAAATATATAGTGTTAGCTCTAATTTATGTGATGTCAAAGTGAATCTATCAAAGTTTGAAGTAATGCAATTGTAATAAGTATTAAGAAAGTTCAATTCATGAAAAGAAATTCATTTAAATTAACAATTCAAATTGATAAAAGATCTAACATGGGCAACCAACAAGTAAAATGACATTTGGTACTATCATGAAACTCATATTGTACATTCAAGTGAGACAATTTTATTGTCATTGAATATAAACTTCACTTTGATAATCCATATGCATGATGAGATTCTTAACCTTGAATAATGATTCAAAATAAGGCAACTAACTATTTTCCATGTTTATAATAGCCTCGAAATTAGATGGAGTACAATGGCCATCAAAAGTCAATTCTTTCTTCATTTTCCTTGATATTTTATTAAGGGTTTTGACTACTTGTTTTCCCTCCATATATGTATATTTCCAATTGAAAGAGGGCAATGTAACTACGACCTTTGTTTTCTATGCAAAATAGAAATACTCCAATACAATTTTATTCTTTCTTAAAATGCCAAAAAGAATAAGGATAATAAATAAATGATGTGATATGATAGTTGCGATATGGGATCACATGACCATCTAATGTGATTCAAGTTTTGCGAGCTTTATTATGATGATTAACTAGTGATGCTATTAATATGTCATGGACACATTAATATTGTCGAACTAAATTTGTACATTCAAGTGAGGTCAATTTACTATCATTAAATTTAAGCATTATTTTGATAATCCATATGGATGAGGAGATGACTTACCTTGAATGATGACTAAAAATAAGGTAATTGAGGTTTTTCCATGTTTATAATATCCTTGAATTGAGATGGTATATCATGGTCACTCCAAGTAAGTTCTTCCTTCATTTTCCTAGTTAATTTAGTAAGGGGTGGGCTACTTCTTTTCCCTACATATATGTCTATTCCTAATTCTAAGAGTTTGATTTAACTATTGCCTTTGTTTCCTATATGAAATAAAAATGTTCCAATACAATTTCATTCTTCTTTGGAATAAAAAAAGAATAAGGATAATAGATAAATTATGTCACATGATAGTCATTATATTTGATCAAATCAATAGCTAATGTGATTCAAGTTATATAAGCCTTATTATGATGATTACTTTAGTGATAGTGCTAATATGTCATGGACACACTTTTATTTATTTTTC
Organism: Vanilla planifolia; assembly: GCA_023846275.1. NCBI lineage: Eukaryota > Viridiplantae > Streptophyta > Magnoliopsida > Asparagales > Orchidaceae > Vanilla > Vanilla planifolia. The sequence continues at coordinate 37,762,939 of CM043866.1, read as the reverse complement.
TATACAAAATAAAAATATTCCAATACAATTTTATTCTTCTTTAGATCACATTGACTAATGTAATGTAGTCATGCTTAACATTATCTATAGTGTAATTTCTACTGTTACTCCATTTTAAACCTTTTTTAATCATTGTAAAAGGGAATCCTTTGCAAACAAATGATCAATAGAAAAAGTGAAGACATAAATTACATACCATCATGATCTCTAATGATACCACTTACATTATAGATATTCTTTTTGTGATGCCATGTATTTTTACTTTCACTATGTTAATAAGTGAAGCACTCCAATAAATTGCTTTGCACATTTTAATTTTCATTTTTTTTAAAGTGGGAGTCAAAGCCATGTACAAAAAGCTCTTTTACCATAAGGAATATTGCTTTACATAGAAACTATTTAAAATAATGTAGCATTGGCTAAAGATGTTATTTTCAATGGTTGTTTTTTATTCACAATTTATTCTCATACACTTTTATTTTTTAACTTAAAAATATTTTAGCATATTAACAATGATAAGATAAATACCTTCAAATTTTACTTGAGTTCTAGTAATTTGCTAAAATTATTTTTTGAGCATGTTGTTAATTTTTTTGTAATCCATAACTTATTTGCTTAAGCTCTATCAAAGAAAGACTATATTTTGTTCATGACAGTAGCCTACAAAAATACTCTATGGAATCCTCACTAGGGTTGAGGAGACTTGGAAGCTAACTAAATAAAATTTTTACCAATTACTGTAGAAATTTTGCCAATTTATTTATAATTCCCAAAACCAACATGAAACTCTTTGTCGAAAATTTTCAATTCAAAATCGCTTTCCTTAATTTTAGTTCAATGAACTTGCATCTAGTGATGTACAATATCACTTACATGTTGAAAGTTCCATCACTATTGGGAGCACTTGGGCATGTTCTCTAATACAAAAGCTGTAGCATATTCCATGTGCTTAATCCAATGACCTTTCGACTACCATTCAAGAGTTTTGCCTTGTATGAAATTTGACAAGATTGTTTGGTTAGTTAGAATTTTGAAATTAAATTTTGTAGAGTACATCACAATTATAGGCCTTATCTTTCTTAATCATAATCCATTTTCTTCAAATAGTGCATATACTTTAACCCAAGCCATTTAGTTATATTTGTGAATGTTAGAGAACAACCCCCCATTGAAATCTATTGAAAATATTCTAATGTTTGTTTAAGATTTGGATTAGGGTATGTATCCTCATTAGTGAGTAAGTTGAAATAAAGCATAGAACATTCTTTAACAAAGTTAATCTACCATCGACAATTGGCAACTTTTTCTTCTACCTCGTCAACATGTTATGTAAAATTTCAAGTAACTATTGAAAGAATACTACTTCCTTTCTACTTAAAAATCTAAAGCTTCCAAAGTATGTTATGGCAAGAGAGCACCATTAACAACAAATGACTTTACTATGTTTTTTAATTGTCATTGTCTTTAGATTTTTAGTTTTGTTGTATTTGCTCTTTTGTTTGTTTAGCTATAAACCTACAAAACTTGGAAAATTTTAAGGAGACCCTTAAGAAAGTTCAAAGGTCTTAAATACCACTACACTAAAGTGGTAATATCATTAGCATAACTATAATTAGAAACAAACTAAGAAACATTTAATTGTTACATGATGAAGTTTGTTTACATCCACAAATTTACCCTTTAATGCCTTACTAAAAAGGTTCCCTTTATAGTATAAAGTGCAATAGAGAAATTCGATTACCTTGCTAAATGGAAGAAATCATTAGGCATCTCATAAAATCATGATCGAAAGTGTAGATCTACTTGTAATGTTCTTTATCAAACTATTGAATTTAGTTAATGATTATTAAAGAAGAAAAAGTAAGAGTTAATTCTAAACATTAATAATACTATTAAATGTTATACCTTTAGTTATTAACTTATCTTGTTCATAAAAATATAATCTAGAATTAATATTTATATTAATTCTAAATGTTATATGTTTACTATTATTTTTATCACAAAATTATTCTATATTAAATATTTTTATTGTAAAATTGTTATAATAACTAAAGGACTATAATTACTTTGTTACAAATTCTACATTTTTATGAAATTTATGCCCCAAATTTCCTTGCCACAAACACTTGCATGCACCACATGCCACTATCAAACACATGCATGGTAGACTATGTTATATTCATCTATCATTTATCTTTATTAGTATTAAAAGCTATTTAATTTCCTGTACCTTTCCTCCATGTAACTCATGGGATAAAATTCTTTTATTATTATTTTTTTAAAATTAGCTCTATATCACTTTTATTATTAACTAGTTCAAAAGTGAGCACTCTATTAGATTAACATATGACTTATTATTTTTAATTGAGCATACATAATTTTATTAGTCAGTGAATAATTGTATGGAGAAAAAATGTCTTGTTGCTCTAATTGATCATCTAATTTCATTACATCTATTATACTAACATAAATAGGTAAATAAGTTATAACATCTACCTTAAAAAAGATGTTTATTTTAGTCCATCAAAATGGTGAGATTGATGGCTTAATCATTAACTTCACTTGCAATTATCAATAATTTATCACTTAAACTAGAGTTTCTTTAATTAAGTATATTTTTTTGATAGATTATCTTTTAAATCTATCATAAGAAGGAATTTACATTTTAGCATTATTTTCATTAACATTTATATTTGTTAGGCTGAGAGACCTTTTTGTGTCTCCAAGTTTGATGGTGGAATAATCAACATAGTTAGTTCAACTAAATCTTTCTTAATTTCTTGATTCCTTATCACAACTTGCTCTTTAACTACTTCTTAGCTCTTAATATTATTGTTGAATCAAAGTGTTTTGATACCAAAACGTATAATCTGTCTATGAGATGTCTCACTATGTGTCTTTACAATAGACATTGTTTAAGAGTTAAAAAAGTAGAATTGAAATGTGAGAATATCAAAATAGATAAGGAAGAAAGGAAGATCATTTTTTAACCAAATGTTGGGAACTACATTCTTTCACCCTTCATCTCCCTTTTATATAGAGATTTAGATATAATATTTAATTTCAAAATAAATATTATTTTATTCCTCATATGATACATGAGATTTGATTAAAAAAATCCTTCGTCACAAAAATTTGCACTATAAGGGCCTATTTATGTGCACCTGAACTACTGTGCACACATATATGACTATGCTCAACACTGGTGACATGCATGGATATTATTTACTTGCAAACATAATGCCCATAATGCATAATCATTTTGTGTGATATGATAGGTATATCTACTACATGCACAGAACTTGTGTAGAGATGCATGCCACAACACATGCACACATGCCAAAAGTGTGACAGCACGACTTTGTCATGCATATGTAGCTTGCTTAGATATCTTATGAGTCATGTCTTCCCACATGCACACCAACGCCTTAATGAGTAGCTCATAACCTATGTGCTGTCACGTGTGCAATGAGCCTTGGTGCACTACTGCATGTGTGTTTCTCATTGCATTGTATCGCTTGAAGATGTTTTTTGGTCCCCTATTTGAATTTTTTTCAATTATCATTTGTTGATTGAATGATCCTATAATTGATCACTTGATTAAAAGTTTTGTATAGTTCTTGTACCAATTGTTGATGCGAACATGAGCATTGTGTTCTATCAAAAGATGAGGGAAAAGAGTTCAACCCTCATTAGTTTTTTGCCCATGGGATTTTAGGGGTTCTTTGTGAAGAAAAGGAAGTTGATGTCATAGTGTTTTTTTGAATCTCAAATACTTAAAGATGAGGTGTTGGAGCTTGACATTATAGAGTGAAATTAGCTGCTCCTCGATTGCATGGCCACTGTTAACAAATGAAGCCATGAATGCGGAGATACAACGTACCTTTGAGACCAACCATTGGGAAGATCGTGTGGTGAGGAAGGAGGTAGCCAATGTTGTGAAGGATTTGATGAAATAAGGGAAGGAGATGCATAAGATAATGAAGATGACAGTGGAATGAGCAATTGGATTAAAATCCAATATTAATATTTTTATTTAAAATTTTTACTATTTTAATTTCTTAGTTAAAGTGTCCTTGTTCACTTAATTTAATCCTTAAATTCTCTTTGTTGTAGAGGACAACGTGATTGGGTTATTAGAGAAAACAAAGTGTGAAATAGTTCTCTTCTCTCTCCATTTGATAAAAACAATTTTTGCACTTAATTTCAAGTAGTTAAAAGATGTTATTCAGCTTCTATTAGTTTATCTATTTTATGATTCTACCTTGGAATTTCCATCAAAATTGTGATAATAGAGCCACATTCTAAATAAAAACCACTCATCTTGGTTAATATTAAGTGGAATAAATATTGCCTCTTAACTTTCATTTCTATCTTTAATGGTGAGCAGATAAAAATAATAACCTGATTTAAACCTTTGAAGTTGCAGGACTTGTTAGAGAACAGATCTGTTAATCTAGATGAAGAGAAAAGATTGAAAGTAGGGAAAGAAGATTTTTAGGATATGTTTTATGTTTAGCAAGCAATGTATTACATATACATGCAAACTAAAGAAATACTAAAGATTTCAAGATTCATTAAAGGAATAAATAGACAAATCTTTAGGCTCTTCAATTGTAGTAAGTAAATGCTCAAACATTTGAACAAGACCTTTCAAAATTTTTATGACTAGCATTACATATTAATAATTTGATCACTATATGTTCTTATTTTATTGACAATTAAAATACTCTAAATAATAGTATTCAGATTCACTTCATTTTCATACTTTTAGTTTCAAACTCATGATTAATGAGTTTAAGTTTTATAATCACCAAAATTTGAGAGCAAAAAATAAAGAGTTGAAGGCTTTAATCATTGAGAGCAAAAAATAAAGAGTTGAAGACTTTAATCTATAGTTAGCAAGAATTACATAACTTCATCTTTTCAATAATAGCATTGATAGATGAATTTAAATAAGTACAAAAAATTCTAAAGTTCTAATTTCAAGGTTCATCAAAGATAATGACTTTCAAAACTTGAAGTATGAAAAATATTAATCTATTAAAATCATTTGTGAGTATTTATAATTGATAACAAATTGAAATTATACTGTGAATAAATTACTACTACAACATTAATTGCAAAATTTCAAAAAAACTTTTTAAAAGTTGGAGAACTTTGACATTATAATAGAAGAGTTCAAGGATATATCTATTTTTCTTTTGATGGACAAATAAGTTCCTTGTAGGTGAATGAAAAAAGGTTCAATACATCAATAAAAAACTATAGGAACTTTGAAGTAATTTAATTAAAAGTATTTGTTTATATTTCTTATGATTTTATCATTTTGTAGGCTCATGAAAAAAAAATGAAAAATCACAAAAAACCTTCCTTGTTATCCATAGTACTTAATCAAGAAACACAAATATTATATGACTTGATCAATGACAAAATTTTCATAAGCCTAGATGTGACATTTGAAGAAAAAGTAGGTTGAAATTAGAGAAATATTGTTTTGAATTCAAAGGGTTGTCATTCTTTAGAAGATGATGATGTCACAGAACATATAGATGTTTGATCCTATAACTACAAGGCAATCTTTAAGTCAAACTTCTGGTAGTTGAAATAATTCCATTTAAATTCAATTAGGCAATATTGATGATTCAACTCTAAGAAACGTTATATGCTTAAGGAAAATGTATGATTATTGCATATTTGCTTTATTTGTTATATACAATGGATTATGAAGTCGAAACAAAGAAAATATCAAGGAAAATCTAAATTGAGAGAGGAAATAAATTGAATAAAAATAATTAAATATAGGAGTTAGCAAATTAATCATAAGAATGAAGATTTCATTAGATTTTAATCAATGTATAGAGTAAACTTTAATGTAGATGAAATAGAAAATAAGAAAAGAGTTTGTGACTATAAGGTATTCACAAGGACGAGGAGAAAATTTGAAGGGACTTTTTGTCCAATTACTTGTTTGGATATAATAAGACTTATTTTAGACTTACGTTTGTTATTTAAATTGTAGGGTGTATAAATTTGATAAGAAATCTTTATTTTTGAATAATCATTTCAAATATTAAGATTACATTTCTCATTTTGATTAAGGCTCAAGGGTGTTCTATTTCAATAAGATGATTAAAATTTAAATAAATATTTAGTTAGTTGATTTATAAAAACTAGTCTTATCAATTTCATCAAAATAAGAATCATAATTATTTGTTTTTATCTATTAAGAAAATTATTATTTTAAATTCACCTTTATGTGCAGTTATGATAATTTAGCTTAATTAAATACATTCCAACATATAAAATGATCTTATTTTGATGTTATACTTATAAATTTAATAAAGATCTTAAATGATAAAGAAATGGGTATTTTTTGGTCTTGAATCATATCAGATGAACAAATTGTTTTAAAAAGTCAACATAAGGAGATCTAAGGCAAGTTGTGACGAAAGGTCACAACAAAAAAATATTGTAAAACACCTTGCTAAAAGGTCATGTGATTACACCCAATATTGTACGAGTTGAACTTGAGAAGGTTAAGATAAGATATTTTTAAAACTACCCATGTCATTTATGCAATAATGATGCAAATTGTGTTAAAAAGTCAATATAAGGAGATCTAATGCAAGAGGTGATGAACAAATTGTGTTAAAAAGTCAATATAAGGAGATCTAATGCTTGTTGTGATGGAAGATCACAACAAAAAGATATTGTAAAACACCTTGCTAAAATATCACTTCATTACACTCTATATTGTAGGATTTGAACTTGAGAGGGTTAAGATAGGATATTTTTAAGACCACCCATGTCATTTATGCAATAGATGATACAAATGATTTGATAAAAGGTGTTGGATCCATGAGCCAAAAATATGAATTATGATTTTTATGATTACAAAGTTTTAATTTGCTTATTTTAGAGATCTCACGTTCTACGTGGGGAATGATTTTTAGGTGATAAATAGAAAATTACAAGTGATTATCATTGTCTTATGGAGTCAAAATTTGCTTAAGCACAATAGACATGTAATGCCCAAATCAACTCAAGGAAGTAGAATGCTTCATGTGGAACTTCAAGAAAGACAGAAATTAATGATCAATGTAGTTACTAAAGTGACTGAAAGAATTATGAAAGAATTAAGCTATGTTTGCCTTAGTTAGATAAAGAGTTATAATTGCATCACCACACTTACACATTTACATGTATTTGGTATTCCATCAAAATGAGTATAAATATTGCTTAGAATTGATATAATCCTAAATCCTAAATTTGAAATACTTGAAAATGCATAAGTTAATCTAATTGTAAAAAATTCCATATCATGCTTAGGTTAATAAAAAATGTGGTACATGCAATATGATGCAAAAGCCTTACTTTATAAATGCTTTAGATAATTGATCTATGCAACTAAAAATTTATAATTGTTTATCTAAACAACATAATTCTTTAAATTACTCATTATTGTTATGCAAAGCTAATTTGATCTCATTACATTACATTTAATCGTTTGCATTGCTTTTAAATTATAAAATATGAACTTTTTGAAAAATAATTTATGCCTAGTTATATAAGAGACTTGAGAAAAAATATAACAAAATTATATGATAGGTATGGTAAGCAAGACTTAACATACAATACATTAGGTAATGAGTGTTATGTCCTTAACAAAGTAAAGTATATGGAGAAAAAATTATGTAATCCATTAAACTCTTAGAAAATGTATTTTAAGTGATTATTCATGTACAATATGTGAGCACTAAAGTATGATGTCAATGCCCATGTATAATAGTATAAACCTTTTGCATGTTACATCAGGTGGGTCATAAGATATGCAAAACTAATTGCCTTAATTACATGAAAGGGTTGCAAAGACTAGTTAAATCCTTTGTCTAAACATTCAATTGAACAGTGAGGCTTTGTAGCAACATTCAAGTGTGGTTGAAAAGAGGAATAACAACTATGTTGCAACCCTATAAAATCCTTCTAAACATAAAAAATTAATTTAATGATCTATTGAACATTTTGACACAATTAAAGAGAAATTTGCATTGGCAAAGTAAAAGACATCTTTTGGCCTCCTACTACTTCTTTCTTCATCTTCATAGGAATGACCTTGAAGGTATTTTTTAGAAGATTTTCATTAACTCACTACATTCTTAACACACCCTCTTCACCAAAAACCTATTGCTTATGCTTAAATAACTTGGTTAAATTTTATATGTTATTTTTAATTATTATATATCTCAATCCTATTTGAGTTGTAATTTGGAATTGACTAAATTTCTAAAATAACCCTTTTTCGATTTGTGAGCAAGAGTGGCTTTGTGTAAGGCTGTATGAGGGTTGAGAATGAACCCTTACAAAACTCAAGTTGGGTTTGAGCCCTAAAAAGAACCAAGTGAGTTTAATTTTATGACTTGAAAAAAAACCATGATATGTTGAGTTAGAGCTTTAAAAAGGCTACTGACCTTGTAAACACTAGATAGGTTGAATTTGAGCTTTAGAAGAAACTCAATTTAGTTTTTAGTCTTCTAAAATTCCAAAAGAGTTTGAGTTTGAACCTAATAAAACACTCAGGTTGCATTTGAGCCTCTATGAAAATATGTAAATAAATTGATTTCTCCACCATGTATGACAAAGGAGTCAAAGAAAATAAGCTAGGATCAAGCTTAAATGGAATGCAAGCTTATTAGGTAAAAGCTTGACCACCTTAAAAATTTGATGTATATTTTATTTTCAACATTTTTCTTTATTTCAACTATATCTTCTTAATTGATTCAATTATAATTAATCAATGTTTGGTACTTAATGGCACAACTTGCAAAAGAATTTTTGTCAAAATATAATTTTCCAATTTACTCCTCTCCCTCTTGGACATATTTGATCTATGCAAGTGTGTTAAATCAATGTGTTCTAAAAGAATATTTTATATCAGATCAACCTATATGACCTAATAGTTAATATTTGAGCAAGGGTCTACAATATAAAGATCTTGTTTTAATTAAGGTCTAATAACATTGAGTAGAGTTGATTACATAGCATTTTTGTTGTCTTTTGAAATGTAGTTACTAAAAGCGCTATTCTTGTTTTGTAAAATTCTTTTATAATTATAGGTCATCCTCATTTGTTTGTTGGAGAAGATTTTGTTACCTAGAAAATTTTCTTCAAGTCTTTCATACAATACACATATTTTGATGTATTTCCTTATTTGAAAAGCCAAATGAATGTTTTGAAAATAATATGGTTGTCATTGATGAAAGTTTATTGAGAATTATGAAAAAAAAATACTAAAAATGTGTATTGATGCCATGTGTAAGTTAGTAAACTGCATGGTGAAAGGTCTCATATTTATAATTCTGATTCTATGGATTCTACAAATGCATGCATTCTATATTTATAAAGTGAATAATGTTTTCCCCTTAAAGAAAGGTAAACAATGGCAAGATTTCTCTTCCCTTAATGATGCAAGCTGATGTATCCTTATGAAAGACATTACATTTTACTTTCACTTGTTAATTTTATTCTCTTAGATGCAATCTGCTATGATACCATTTATTGAATATGAACTTCTTGGTGATCATACAAGAGGTGTGTAAATTATGATATATTAATAAAACTAATTAAACATTTATGGAAGTCTTAACGCAAACTAATTATAAATCTTTCACAATTTCTTCTAATTATATTTAAAATTTCTTGCTTGGTTTTGAAAAGTAATAGTGTGAAAAATGTGATAAGAAATGGGTGCAATAATTTTTAGATAGTTTTACCTGAGACAATAGGTTTATGTATATCCTTAATTATGAAAGATTGTGCTTGAAAAATCAAAACTTCTTGTTTGCAAAACTCACACAAAAGATCTGAGGAATCAACAATGGTGGAAAAGAGCTTATATAAGCACAAGACCAAAAGAGCTTGCTTTGGCATTTGCTGAAATGGGATTACATAAGTAATGATATAAAGTGCCTACAACAACTTGGCCCAAAAAAGCTTATTAAAAATTTTATAATTGAAACAAATTAAAAACAAAAAAAAATACAAGATACCATTGAAATAATGTTAACAATTTTCATGGTAACTATATTACACAATTAACACAGGTTGATTTGCGATGTTGATGCAGCATACTCTCTCCTATTCAACTCAACGAGACAACCAATTAAGAATGGAGTTGAATGGGGGTTTCAATGAGTTGATTAAAGGTAATTAAACCAAGGTATTTAATGTGTTCCTCCTATGCTCAACATATGCTCAAACTCAAAAATAGGTGTAAATATATTTTCTTTGTATAAGCAAGAATCAAATTGGTGCTTAACTACTTGTATTATGCCTAATTAGAGCATTGAATATGATTAATCTTTAAGATTTAGAAAATCAGATGATCATTATAAGCTATCGATAAATACTTCAGATGATTCGATCTAACAATTATTGATGGCTTGATTAGGACAAGCCTAAAATTTTAAAAAAATGGATGTTTTTTCAGATAGTTAACAAGTTGTCAACTATCAAACATACATCAAATAGGTTGTCAACCTTTTCATATAAAAAAAGCTTTTTTGGATTTACCTTTTCCCAAACAAATATAATTTTTTTGGATTGCCCATTGTGATGCAATCATATGTCTTAGTCCATTATATTGTAGTTAGCTTTTTGTGTTGTTTATATAGTTCTAAATAATTGTTTTCTAAAGAATATTGAAAAATAATACCATAAGAAGTCTATAAAAATTCTAAGATTTTACATAAAACATTTTAAATGATTGACAATTTGATTTGGTTGACATGATTTTTTAGACCGATATAAATGACTAGGAAGAAAATAAAGATTACAGTTAAATAAAAAGTTTGGCCTTCGAATAATAATATAAGACTTTGTTGAAGAGGGATCTAAACGACTCATAAGAAAATAAAGGTTGACAAATGGTACCAAAATAACTCATACATCTTAGTCCACTATAATATCCTTAGTTAATGCTGGTTTTTCTAAATGCTTATAAATGGGTGCAGCTTCACCACTTATCGCATCATATTTTACACGAAAGGTATATGAAACTGTCAGCTAGTAATGGCAAAAGGATGCCAAGCATCCCATGTCGTCCTCCTTCCAAGCTCAGGACTAGGTCACCTTATCCCCTTCGTTGAGCTTGCAAGGCGGCTCGTGATCACCATAACCTAACCACACCCATCATCACCTTCTCCGATTTCTCAACTTCCAATGCTCAGTGTTCTACTCTTTCCTTCCTCCCCTTTGGTGTCTCCTATGTGTCCATCCCTTCCATCCCCATCGATGACCTCCTAATTGAAGGAAATAGTGCTTCCATCAGGCTCTCCCTCATCATGCACCACTACGTTCCTTCCATTCACCACCTTCTACTTAATCATCACAAAACCACCCTCATTGCTGCATACATCATCTACCTCTTTGGTGGCGACACCGCCTCCATTGCCAATGATCACTATATTCCCAAGTATCTTTCCTTTACTTCCAACTTTTTCTTCCTTGCTTTCCATTATCATAGCATAAATCTTACTGGTATCTCTAAGAAGTTGGAATTTCCTACCTACTTTCCAATAAGAAGGGATACTCTTAAGTTTATATTTGGGAGAAGAGACTTCATCCTTAAATGCAAAACTTTTTAGAACCCAAGAAGTAAACAAACTCGAGAGCTTGCATTAGGACTAGAGATGAGCAAATAGTGGTTTATATGGGTCTTGCACCCACCATCTGATGCAGATGTAAGTGCACTATTCTTTCCAATGAGGAAGAGAAAGAGCTCGACCCTCATGAGCTTTTGCCATCGAGATTTTTGGACACTTGGCTGAGAAGGGGAAATTTGTGACAATGACATTGTGGATGGAACTCAACATTGGAGAGTATCGTCAATGGCCTACCGATCACTGCATGGCCTTTTTATGGAGGGCAACCTATGAATGCAGGTATGCTCGTGAAGGGGGTGAAGATTGAACTAAGACCAATTGTTGAGGAAGATGGTGTGTCGAGGAGGAGACCATGTTAGCAATCTTTAATTATTTGTTAGCATTTTTTAAGTGTTGGTTGGCATATTTTATGTGTTTTGTTAGTATTTTTTAAATGTTTGTTAGCATATTTAGGTGTTTAAATATTTAAATAATTTTAAATTTTAAGATAGGAATAAACTTTTGAATTAGGAGCAAATATTTAGGGGATTACTTATTTTTTTCCTATAAATTGATTTAATTATTGTTTTGTGATTATGAATAAATGAATGAAAAAATTCATAGTTTTTTACTTCCCACTGCTTAAGGTTTCTACTATCATTTTCAAATTTTTCCCAACACTTTATTTCCATCAAAGTGGTATCAGTGCTAGATGAAGAAGAAGATCGAACACTGCTGCGTCGAAGGGAGAAGAGCATGCATTTTTTGATAGGAATGTTTTCATTCAAAATGTTTGAAATTATGTAATAGACCATTCCCAGATTAACAAATGACAATTATGATAATTGGTGCATTCAATTTAAAGCCCTTCTTGGTTTGCAAGGCCTTTGGGAGATTATTATCAATGGCTTTGATGAATCATATGCTACTGAAGTAGAGAAGAAACTACTGAAAGAAAATTAGGAAAAAGACAAAAAGGGTTTGTTCTTGATATATCAAGAGCTTGATGAAGCCACTTTTGAGAAAGTTGTAGAAGCGATTACAAGCAAAGAAGTTTGGAATAAACTCAACAAAATCTTCAAAGGTGTTGAACATGTGAAGCCTGGACGTCTTCAAATCCTTAGAGGTGATTTTGAGCCTTTAAAGATGATTGAAAATGAGTCTATCTCCGATTATGTCTCACATTTGATTACTATTGTAAATTTGATGAAGAGAAATTCAGAAAAAATTAACAATATATGTGTGATCGAAAGGATACTTCATTCTTTAACTCCTATGTTTGAGCATATGGCAACAACAATTGAAGAATCTAAAGATATATATTGTTTATCTGTTGAAGGGCTAATGGGCTCTTTATGAGTGCATGAGCAATGACTAAAGAAAAGGGCTGAAGTTGTACCTATTGATCAAGCATTTGAATTAACATTGAATTTGAAAGAAGACAATACCTTGAAGAAAGGGACTTCAAATTAAAGGGAAAGTGGACGATATTCATATCGAGGACGTGGAAGAGGTCATTTCCAAAATAAATCTTAATAAAAATTTAATCAATCTTACACTCGACATGGGAATAGAAAAAATAAAGCTTCTTGAGGTCAACGAAAAGGTAGAAATATTGAATGTTACAATGGTCATAAGTTTGGTTATTATGCTTTTGATTATTGGTATAAGAATAATCAATCAAATTATATTGAAAATTCACAAGAATAGTCAATATCTTTATTAACTAAAAAAGAGGGTAACGAAAGAGAATATATACGGTTTCTTGATTCAAGAGCAAGCAACCATATGTGTGAAAAAAAACAACTTTTTGATTCAATTAAAAATTTGTAAGAAAGTGTGAGTCTTGGAGACTCATCAAAGTTGAAAGTTGAAGGCAAAGGTAATATAAAACTTTACAAAAAGAATGAGCTTCCAATTATTATTTAAGATGCATATTTCATTCCTAATATGAAAAGTAATACTCTTAGTCTTGGGCAATTGATTGAAAAAAGATATAATACATATAGATAATTGTTATCTTCTTTTGTAGGGTTCAAAAGGAAGGAATACTTCTAAAGTGAAGATGTTAACAAATCGTATGTTTCCTCTTGAATTAAAGTTAACAAGTGAAGTTTGTTATCTTGGGTATCTTTTAAATGATTCTTTGAAATGACATCTAAAGAATGGTCACCTTAACTTTGGAGGTTTGAAATTATTGGCAAAAGAAAGAATGGTCAAAAGGCCTTCCTTTATTGGATGATCCAAATCATATATATGAAGCTTGTATACTTGGAAAGCAACATCGTTTTTCCATTTCAAAAGAATAACACTTGGAGAGCTAAAAGACCATTGCAACTTATTTATACAAATATTTGTGGTTCATTAGTGCCATTATCTAATGGAGGTAATAAGCATTTTATTACTTTCTTAGATGATTTTAGTAGAAAAATGTGGAGATAATTTATTAAGGAGAAATCTACTATTATCTCTATATTTAAAGAGTTCTAATGCAAGATGGAAAAGTAGAGTGGGCTATTCACTCAATGAATTAGATCAGATAGAGGTGGTGAGTACAAATGAAATGAATTTATTCAATTATGTAAGCAAGAAGGCATATGACATCAACTTACCACAAGTTATACTCCTCAACAAAATAGAGTTGCTGAAAGAAGAAATTGTACTATCTTTGATATGACAAGGACAATGATGAGAGAGAGGAATATACCAAAAGAATTTTGGGTAGAAGCAGTTGCATGTTCAACTTAGTTGTTGAATCGATGTCCTACTATGGATGTGCATTATATGACTCCACAAGAAGCTTGGAGTGGTTATACGCCAAGTGTTTCTCATTTTTGAATATTTGGTTGCATTGCATATACACAGGTGCCTAATGCATTAAGGAAGAAATTGGATAATAATGGTGAAAAATATATATTCGTTGGATATAGTGAGGAGTCAAAAGCCTACAAACTCTACAATCTTTTAACTAAAAAGGTATTTATTAGCCCTAATGTTGTGTTTATAGAAGAAGATACTTGGAAGTGGAAAGAAGAGAATGATGATAAAACTATCACACTTGGGCAAGAAGAAGAAATTCAAAATCAACAAACACATGATTTGAATTCTCCAACAAGCTCTCCCTCAAGAATAATTATTATGTGAAAAATAGCACATCTTACTGACTCAAATAGAAAGATGAAAAGTCTACAAAAGATATATGAGCAAACTTCTAACTATTCTAACTTATTCTATTATTTTATTGATAATAAACCCATTTCTATTGATGAAGTAGTACAGGATATAGATTGGCAAAATGTTATGGATGAAGAAATAACATCTATAAAAAAGAATAATATATAAGAGTTGGTTGATCTCTCTCCTCAAAAGAAACCCATTAGGAGTGAAATGGGTCTACAAGATCAATGATAAAGTAAATGGAATAGTAGATAGATACATGGTAAGACTTGTGGCAAAAGGCCTTAAACAAAAATATGGTATAGGCTACAATGAGATATTTGCTCCAGTTGCTCGATTTGATACAATGAAGTTAATTTTAGCACTTGCAACACATCATGGATGTAAGGTACGCCAACTTGATGTTAAATTCATTTTTTATTGGAGTTTTAAAAGAAGAATTTTATATTGATCAACTTGAAGGTTACAAAATTATAAGTGATTCATATAAAGTGTATCATTTGAAAAAGGCTTTATATGGACTAAAACAAGCACCAAGAGCATGGAATACCAAAATTGATGAATATCTTCAACAAGGATTTCAAAAATATCCATTTGAGCATGCACTTTATATTAAGACAACTCTAAATAATATTCTTATAGTTTGTCTTTATGTACATGATGTGCTTTATATAAGAAATTCTTTTGGATTATTTCAAGAATTCAAAAGAATTATGTAGCATGAATTTGACATGGCAGATAATGGTGAAATGTCATACTTGGTTTGGAAATAAAGCAAATGGCAATTGAAATCCAAATCTCTCAAAGAAGATATACTACTAAACTTCTAAAGAAGTTTAAAATAGAAGATTGTAAAGTAGTGACAACACTACTTGATGTGAGAATGAAAATAAGTAGAGAAGGAGAAAAAAAAGACATTAACTCTACTTTGTTTAAAAGTCTTGTAGGTTGTCTTCGTTACCTCACTATCACAAGACCTACTATTCTATATTCTATTAGACTCATTAGTCGATATATAGAAAATCCAAATGAAGCACATTGGATGGTTGTAAAAAGAATACTAAGGTATATAAAAGGAACACTTGATTATGGTTTATATTTTACTAATCAAAGTGGGACAGATTTATGTGGCTACTCACAAAATGACTAGGGAGGTGCTATAGATAATAGGAAGAGTACAATTAGTTATTGTTTGTTCTTAGGTTCATCAATATTTATGTGGAGATCAACTAAACAAGATGTTCTTACTCTGTCATCTTATGAAACAGAATATATTATAGCTTCATTAATAGTTTATGATGTAATTTAGTTATGAAATTTACTGCAGGAGTTACATAATCAAGAAGAATAGCCAATAACTATATTTATTGACAATATGAGCCATTAAATTAGTAAAAAATCTATTTCAACATGAGAGAAGCAACAATATCGACATAAGTATCATTTTTTTATGATCATGTCAACAATGAGACTATAAGCCTGGTACGTTACAGTACTGAAGAAAAAGTGGCTAATATTTTTACTAAATCACTTGGACTGAAGAGGTTTGAAGAATTGCAAAATCAATTAGGCTTGAAGATACTTAAAGTTTGAGGGAGAGTAATGTTAGCAAACTTTAAGTGTTTGTTGGCACTTTTTAAGTGTTGGTTAGCATATTTTAAGTATTTTGATAGTATTTTTAAATGTTTGTTAGTATTTTTTAGGTGTGTAAATGTTTAAATAATTTTAAATTTTAAGTTAGGAACAAATTTTAAAATTAAGAGCAAATATTTGGGGGATTGGTTATTTTTTTCTATAAATTAATGTAATTGTTGTTTGTGATTATGAACAAATGAATGAAAAAGTTCATAGTTTTTGTCTTCCTACTTCTTAGTGTTTTTTCTACCATTTTCAAATTTCTCTCAACACTTTATTTCCATCAAATGTTATGAGGGAATTTATGGAAGGTGGAGGGAAGGAGTCGAGGAAAAGAATTAGGGGGATGATGAAAGAAGCAGCTAAAGCGACAAAACATGAAGGACCTTCATACAAGTCCTTACAAGCATAGCCAACTTGCAGAAGATGACCAAATGTGAATAAACAATAAATTCAAAAATTAAATATGCTCAAGAATAAGAGTTCTTTGAGGGTTACTTGAATGAGCCTTGCCATGCATATTTTGTTTTTGAACAAATGCAATCATTTACTTCAAAAAATAACCAATAGGTTAAGATGTGGTTTCAATCTTATTTTTTCTTATTTTTCTATTTAAGTTAATATATGTAATAACATATTAGCTCTTTCTTCTTTTTAAGTGGTTACTAATCTAAATTTAACAAGAGCTCGACTTCTGTCTTTGGAGTAAATGAAAAAAATGAAGTAAGAGGGTTAAAAGTGGAGGAGAACACAAATTTTAGAATTATGTTTTTTTAGAAGAACATCAGTCCATTTCAAACATACTTTGCACTTATAATAACTCCCAAGGCATTTTCTCCCATTTTTTGTTAACCGTATGAGATTACAGTCATAAACTTTAGAAACGATGTTTTTCATTTAAGAAACACCAAGTGCATTGACTAAATTTGGTGAATCATTTATTTTAACTCCCCTTTGAGCATGCTATAAAAAACTGTAATCAACATAAAAAGTGTCAGAAATATGATTTATCAAATTTTTTACTCAATAATTAAAATCCATTAATATACAATTGATCATAATGATAATGTTAAAACGAAGACTCATACCAATAATGTATTGTTTTCAATATGATAAATTATTATAAAAATATGATGACATTAACTCATAGGATTACAATCATAAACCTTAGCATGTTGTTTTTTATTTAAGAAATACCAAGGGTGTCGAATATTTTTTATGAGATTTGAATCATTCACCTTGACTCACCTTTGGGTATACCATTCACAAAAATGTAATCAATATAAGAAATGGAAGGCATGATTTATCATGTTTTTTTATTCAATAATTAAAATTCATTGAAATACAATTGATCATAATGATAATGCTAAAACCCAAATTATTGCCATCAATGTATGATTTTTAAAATAATAAGTTCTTATAAAAATATATCTTTTTGCAAGTCCTTAACTTTTTTATTGATGAAAAGATAAATTTATAATACAAAATCATGCATCACATATGTGAATAAAAAAGAATATTCTTATTTTTTTAATTATCCAACACCTAACAGGTTGTAAGCTAACTAAGGTGCAAAGCAATTTTATGAAGTAGCTTTTCTTTATATGATTTATCTTTCATAGTAGTATTTTTTTCCCTTAATATTTGCTTACTCTCTCAAAGTAAAATAGTGTACTTGATGGATAAACTGTTATCACAAAAGAGATCATTTACTTTTGTCATATGATTATTATAACTTTTATCTAAAATTCAAACATTAGTATGAACCTCTTCAAAATCTATTAAAGAGAAAAAAATAGTTTTCTCTTCCTTTACCTTATAAGATTTGTTTCTTATTTTCTTTTATTTTAATAATATATCTTGATATTCTTAACATGTTTTAAAAAAATACTTTTTTATTTTTTCAAATATTGTCTCAAGTAATATTTGTCATTATGATTAGCCCTCTTATGATCATTTCACCTTTATTGACCATTGCCATGACCATGAAATTTCTCTCTTCCTTTGCCTTGGAAGATTGCTATCAGTATTTTTACTATTGTTAAAGCCATCTCTTTTTGAATTCAAAGCTACTCAATAGTTTTTTCTAAGTACAAATTTAGTCATTCTTCATGTAATAAAATTAACCACATTAATTCATTAAAAGAACAAAAAGACAAATCCTTAGAGTTTTAAATTATATTAAATATATTATGAAATTTAAAATACTATTTAACAACTTGTTATTCTTTAATTTACTAATCCTTCATTAGCTCTATGTCACTTCTACAACTTCATCAATTTTTAAGTGAGCATTTTATCAAGTTAATACTTGACTCATTATTTTTATTCTAACATATATTGTATTATCAGTTGATGAATAGCCATATAGAGTAAAATATTTTTAGTTACTCCAAATAATCATCTAATTTTTCTACATCTAATATACCATCATAAATAGAGAAATCAAGTATAGAATCTATCTTGAAAAGATTTTGTAGATTCTTATACTTTAAAGGGGTAAGATTAATGATTTCATCATTGTCAACATCTCTAGTTATCCTCAAATTATTACTTAATCTGATTTTTTCTTACTAAGAGTATTTTGTTTTAGCAAATAATCTATTGGATTCGTTATAAGGGATTGAGATTTTAGAACTAGTTTTATTAATTCATATATTTGTTGGTTTAATTGAGCTTC
This sequence comes from Vanilla planifolia, assembly GCA_023846275.1. Classification (NCBI taxonomy): domain Eukaryota; kingdom Viridiplantae; phylum Streptophyta; class Magnoliopsida; order Asparagales; family Orchidaceae; genus Vanilla; species Vanilla planifolia. The sequence goes on along the minus strand of CM043866.1, from coordinate 37,743,805 downwards.
TTGTGCCTCTAGGTTTGATGGTGGCATATTTAGTGTAGTTAGCTCAAAGTTGTCCTTCTTAAACTTTTAAATCTCTATCATGACTTGCTCTTTAACTACTTTCTTCATAACTTTTGCCATTAAGGTCAAGTAAAAATGCTTTGCTACTGAAATGTATGATTCATCTATGAGGTGTCACACTTTTAGCTTTCAATAGTAGATCTTATTTTAGGGATGTAATAGAAAAATTAAAATATGTGAATGCTAAATGAGATAAAGAAGAAAGAAAAAGAGTCTTTTTACCAAATGTTTTGAATTATCTTCATTCACCATTCTTCTCTCCTTTAAATAGATGTTTAGTTATAATATATTATTATAAAGTATATTATTTTATTACTCATCTGATGCATGAGGTTTGGCCCAAAGAAATCCACAGTCACAAAAATTTACATTATAAATAACCATCAACACCTACACGATCTACTACGCACATAGACAACTTTGCCTAAACATTATTCACTTGTATAGATACTATTCACACACAAAATTAGCACCCACTGTATGAGAGCATTTTGTGCAACATGTTAGGTATACCTATTGCACATGTGAACTATATGTGGCAGTAAGTGCCACAACATGTGCTACACTTATGGCAATCCAATGTTGCAATGTGTGTGCAACTAATGCTGACATCCTATTCAATATTTTGTTTTATAAAGATAAATAATTATTTATTTCAAAAATAACTAATATGTTAAGGTGATGGTTAACTAAATATTCTTTTTTTTTAATTTTCATGAAGTCAATTAACTCTATAACAGCTTTAACATGATTTTTTTTCAATAAAGAAGAGCATTGACTTTATTGGGTGATATTTGAACTATTTGTCATGACATATAATTAGGAATTAGTAGCCATGACATATAGTTTGGAATTAGTATTTATTGGGCTCTATCAATTCAACTTGTTCAGATGAGTAAATGAAAATAATTTTCTTGTTATTGAGCAATTTTTTCGCTGTCAAAGAAAGACATCTTTATGTCAAGCTAATTAAGGCTCTAAGATATCCTATTTTATTAAGATGATTAAAATCTAAATAAATATTTAATTATTTGATTTATAAAAAAATGATCTTATACGTTTGACATACTTGAAAAAGCATAAATTAACCTAATTGTAATCAATGTCATATTATGCAAATTTACAAATGTTTAGCTAAACAACAAAAATTTTTAAATTATTCATCAAGATTATGCAAAGGTTAATTTGAACTCATTATGTTTCATATAACAATTTGCATTACTTTAATTGATGTTTGTTTAACTGGCTTATGGGCATTGAGAATATTGACTAGTGTTCTCACCACAAAGCTACATCCTAACTAAATTGGGCATAGTTGTTTTGTGGAGAGTGCTGTCGAAGCATGAACATCCTTAAGAAACAATTGTAGTATGTTTTCTCTTATTTGATTGGAGACAATTATTTTGTGATGGTGAATATTACAATTGTAGTTAATCTTTATCAATCCTTTATTCCAATATTTTCTAGTTAGAATTATAACTATTAGATTATTTAAATAAAAATCTTTTTTATTTCTCAAGATTCTTATGAACAATTAGAGAATGGTTATCAAACACTGATAATACTATAGATTTCAAGGAAAATAAGAAAAGGGATACAGAAATATTGTTGGTATTATAACAACCAATGGTTGACATGACTTTTTTAATGATTTCAATGGAACAAAATCATAAGAAGAATAGATAATTATTATGTCAAGAATATCATATAGACGAAAGGAAACAATTTTGAAACTTCAAACTTTAAGGAATTTGAGAGTCTTCTTATTAAAATGAACAAAAATATTTAAGGATTTTACTTGACTTTTTATTATTATAAATCAATTAAAAACATATGATGAGATTGTAGAAGAGCAAAAAATTGTTGACAAACTATTAAGATATTCTCCTTCCAAATTTGATCATATTGTTAAGATAATTAAAGAGTTAAAAGAATTGTCTTGTTATTCTTTTAATAAATTAATGAAATCTTTGTTAGCACATAAAGTAAGAATTAAAAGGTATACAAAGAAAAATATTTAACAAATCTTTTAGCTTAAAGTAGAGACAATGAACAAAGGGAAAACAATAATAATGGTGTTGTAGAAAGAGGTTGAGATAGAGACAAACTTCATAGCCATAATATCATGTAATAATTAAATATCTGATAATAAAATTCACTCAAAATAATCTTATAAGATAAAAAATGTCACTTTTTCCAAAAAATGGACACATCAAAGTATATTGTTGGGATAAGGTAAAACAAGTAAATCTTGTTAAGAAAAAAAAGAGGAAAGTAATTTACTTATTACTTCTATGAATTAAGAAAATTGATACTAGTATTTGTTATTTAGATAGTGTTCACAATAATCAAATGGTAGCAATAAACTGTCTCCTTTGTCATATCATTAAATTTGTGAAATTTCTTATAAGAATTTCTTATCTTGAGAATCATGCATTATAGTGAAGATTAAGGGTGAATCTTCAATGTAGCATTATTGTTATAGTCATTTACATTTTAAAAGATGCTAGTTATTAAGTCAAAAAAATATGGTGAGTGGGTTTCTTTTATTTTTGATATTGACTATGTCTATGCTATGTTTTTAGAAAACAATAGTGATAGCCATTTCTAGTTTGTAAGGCTTGGAGAGCAAAAAAGCTTCTTAAATTAGTTCATATTGATATTTGTGGTCTAATGACACTCCATCATTAAATATAAGTTGAATTTTTTTCTATTTACTAATGATTTTATAGTATAAGTGGGGTATTTTTTTCTCGCTAAAAAATTGGAGGTATATTGGAAGTTTAAGGAATTTAAGGATGGTATGATAAAAGAATTTCATATAGCTGATTTGTGATTTTTACATTATTTATTAAAAATAGAACTTAATTACTCAAATCATGGAATTTTTACTTCTTAAAAAAAGGTTTGTTTGGAATCACTTAATTGTAATAAGTTGACTTCCAATAGATCATTCTCAACTCCCAAGGATAGATATGGAAAACTTGATTTGAATGATGGAAGAACAATGGTGAATGAGAAGCTCTTTAGAGGAATTATGGGAGGTCTAATGCATTTGGCACACATAGGACCATGTACTGTGTATTTAGTTTATCTTATTCCATGGTTGATCATTAATCATTTGATAAATCAACTTGGAGTAGCCTAAAGGATTCTACATTATATTTAAGAGACAACTTACTATGGAATTAGTTATAGACTTGTTTCTCATTTCAAGTTAACACATTATTTATAGCAATTAGGAAAGTTACAAGGATGATAGAAAAATGTATTTGTGGTTTCATGCTCCATCTTGGATCTAAAGCTATTTCTTAAAGTTTAAAAAAAAAAGCTAGTGTAGCGTTATCTTCATTACAAGTAGAGTACATTATTCTGACATTTGCAATGTGTCAAGAAATTGGGATTAGAAGAACTATAGAATATTTTTGTTAGCCAAAACAAAATTCAATTGAAATATTTTGTATTAATAAATCTATAATATGAATAACAAGGAATAACGTGTTTAATGGAGAAGCTAAGGATATAAAGCTTCATCATCTTTTTGTTCATGAAGCTCTTGCCAAAGGACTGTTTGCCATCAAATATTATTTTATAGTAGTTCAAGTTGTTGGTGCTCTCATAAAGACTCTCAACTAACCAAAGCATGGAAGATTTCATTCATGGGTTGGTTAGCAATTTTGTATTAAGAGGGAGTGCTAAGGTTTAAACAAAACAAAATTTCAAATAGTTTTTTTGTCTTTTTGAATAGGTTGTTTTTAGATAAGATATTATCAAATAAGGTATCTTTAGGTATTGAAAGTAATGATATCTAGTAGGATTTGTTAAGATTTATATAATTATTAGAAACACTTTTTGGGAATTTGAATGTCCTTTCATTTTCTAAATAAAAGCCTCTAAGGAGTTGGTTTATTCATCAAATATTGTATTTTAAATTTCTTTATCAAAAAAGATATTTCAAATATTGAGTTATCTTTTTTTCCTTTTCCCATAACTAGTTGCTTTCTTGCCTTCATCGTTTTAAACAATTGTGGTATTAGAGCCAAGTTTTCATTGAGTTAGGCATAGATGTTTGGTGGAATGTTTTGCTAAATCAAGAATAGACTTGATAAACCACTATAGCAATTTTTTTCTTTTTTCATGTGAAAACAATTACTTTGTCATGGTGAATAATATAATCATTTAAAACAATCTTTTTTTTGTAGAGAATTATGAGATTTGAGCATTAAGATGAAGACCTTTCTTATCATAAGATCTTTGGGAATTAGCAAAGAATGGTTATGAAGATTTTAATAAGATTGCTCATTTTAAGAAAAATAAGAAAATGATGAAAAAGTATTGTTGATATTACAATAATCTAGAGCTAAGACAATTTTCCCAGGAATTGCTAATGCAACAAAATTAAAAGAAGCATCAAAACATTTATGTCAAGAATATCATACAAATGAAATGGTAACAATTATAAAACTTCAAACTTTATATATAATTTGAGAGTCTTCTTATGAAAGAGCAAATTTGTTCAACAATATTTTTTACTTTTTTTTATTGTAAACAAAACATAAACTTATGTTGAGATGGTAGAAGAGAAAAACATTGTTTAAAATGTATTAAGATGTTTCCCTTTAAGTTTGATGATGCTATTACCATAATTAAAGAGTTAAAATACTTATCTTCTGATTCTCTTAATGAGTTGATGAGAGATCATTGTCAACATGTAAAAAAAGAATTAATAGGTCCTTAGAGAAAACTATTGAAATAGTCATTCTGTTGAAGTAGAGACTAAAAATAAAGAGAAAAAAAAGATAATCGTATTGCAAGAAGAGGCTAGGATAGTGGTGGATTTCGTGGTTGCAATAGAGGTTGAGGAAAATTTCATAGTAATTATATGTTTGATGACAAAAGTAATCCAAATGACTCTTACAATATAAAATACATATACATCAAAGAATACAATTGAGATAAAGAAAAACAACAAGAAAATGTTTTGAACAAAATAAGGGGGAAAGTAACTTAATAGGTAAATTCTCATATGGGAACTCTAGTATAAAAATAATTCATAGAGGAATTAGTAAAACTGGTTATCAAAATAATGCCAAATGGATTTTTTGAATACCAAACATTTTTTATATGATTTGAAAGAGAGAAATATTTCTTAAGATGTTTGCTTCACTAATCATAATATATCATGAATTTTCATTAGAAGATATGAAAGTGGTATCGTGAATTTCATTTGTACCTTGATCCTTCTCTAGCATTGATTTGGATCTTCTTTGAGCATTTACCAATACATTTCTTTAAAAAATAAGCCCAACGTTCCATAACATTAATAATCAATAATCTTTTAAAGGTAGATTTAACAATAAATCAACCAGAACAAGTGTGGCCAGAGTCTATGTTGTAGTGGATTTAGCTAAGGAATTACTAAATGGAATCAGGATAATTACAATGGGAAATAATGCAAATGGTTTCTATAGCACATTCAATATAATAATTTACTCAGATACAACGTAGGCAACTATAAGAAAGGCCACAAGTCACTTTAGTGTAAACATAACAAAAAGGAATTTATTACACAAGCTTGAATTGAGGCTCCCAAAGCTCCAATTAATTTGGAGTAGAAAACTATTAATTTTATATTTATGAAAGAATCTAACAAGTCTAATAGAGTCCTAGTTTTCAAGCTCAATGAGCTTCACCCACATAGTTCTACTCTAATGCAAGCTCACAAGTATCCATGAATGGTTTTGCTGGCTCAAAAGATACCTCAAACAGACAATCAATGAAGGACTTGTAAGGTCATAATTTATTTGAAAAGGTTCAACAAGTAATTTTTAATCATATTTTTGATGATTTTGATTTCTCAACACAAACATTTAATTAATACCAAAAATATTACCTTAATTACTCTTATGAAACTAGTGTTTCACTATAGTAAGCTAGTTAGTATTGCTAAGAGATTGGCTTTCATTGTTAAGTGAGGAACTCTTCCAATAAGATATTGGTCTAGTGGAAAAGAAGCATCTAATGTCACACATTTTTTAAGAAGAGTAGTCAATTTGCTTACTCAGTGGAAAAATAAGGGAATAGAGGTTGGCTCATTGTAAGTTCATCCATGCTAATTATGCAAAGGTTAAACAAAAGGAACTTTAGCACAAATTGACTCAAATTGTGGTATAATTTAAAGGGCCACAGCTTGTTGGAGGAATTTCAATGTAATTGCCTCTAAGTATGAATATATTGGTTCTTCCAATTCTAGTCTAGAAGCAATGCCTGAATTTAAAGATTGTATCATCAAATACTATTTAAGAGAGTTACATGAGATTGACATTTATGTGGGCTAGAAAAAAGGAAAGGAAAATGGGTTTAGAAAAGGTTGGATAGACTATTAGCGAACCAAGCATGGATTGATTACATCCTTAAAGTAGTTGTAAAACACCTATGTAGAACTCGTTCAAACTACTCACCATTGCTAATTCAAACTACTAAGGTTCCAACCACTACCCCTAAATAGTTTAAATTCCAGAATACGTGATTACAAGACCAAGTTAATTCTTACTAACTTCTCTAGCATGATAACTTCAGCATTTAAACTGAGAAGACTGGAAGACTATCTAAGAAAATGTAATAAGTCTATGTTTGGTGATATTTTGCAATCAATCAAAAGGGTAGAGGAAATTGTTAGAATTAAATTAATGCAATTTCAAGATGGCTAAATAGAGGAAGATCAACTCAAACTCATTAAGGTTGATGATCAACTAATGGAGAAACTAAACAAAGAGAAAATTTATTGACACCAAAAGGTTGGAATTAGATGGCTTACAGAAGGAGAAAGAAATGTGGAATTTTTTTCATGCTATTATAAAAGATAAAATACAAGGCTCAACTTTAGTTGCATAAAAGAATCCAATTGAAAAATGACAAAAGATGAGTAAATCTAGGATGTGGCCATACAACATTTCCAAACACCTTCATCAATGTGCTTGTTGATGAGAACTTACTAGACAGCATACCACCTATAATTTCTATGGAAAAAAGTAGTTGGTTGATGAAAGATATCACCATGGTAGAGGCTAAAAAAAAGTTTTTTTCAAATGGATAAAGACTAAGACTTCATAGGTACAATGGTCATTTCTTTGTTAAAAGTAGCAAAGGATTTCATAATTAGGAATCTTATCCCTTAAGGAATTGTAAGAGCAAAATTTGGTATTAATCCCAAGTATTGATAATCTTAAATTATTTAAAACTTTTAGACTAATTTGCTTCTGTAGCTACACTAAAAACCTCTTCTCCAAGCCATTAATAGATAGACTTCATGAATTGCTTCCTAAAATCATCTCACCTAAAAAAGTTGGTTTTATAAAAGGGAAATATATAATAAACATTACCTTATGTAGAAATTAATAGTTTCACTCAACCAGTAAGTTTAAGGAAGGAATTATATCATCAAGTTAAATTTAAAAAACATATTTAATAGTCCATTTTGGGAATTATTATGCAAAATCTTTGATAAATTCAACTTATCTAAGCAAGTTCATTAACCTTATTAGGAAGATCTTAGGTAGCCCTTGGGCAACTACGTTGACAAATTACATTTCAAATAGATTCTTCCATCCTTCCAAGGGCACCATGTTTGAAAATACCATTTCCTCTTTATTATTCATCATATATATAGATTTTTATAGGAGGGCTCTAAAAAACATTATTTACAAAAGGAAAGTGATGCAAGAAAAGAGCAAGTAATTAAATAATATCATAAAGAGAATGAAGTGCATGAAGAACAAACATAAGCTGGGCTTAAATTACATAATAAAAATATTTATCATAAGCTTATCAGATAAACCATGATGAGGAGAGCTAGTTAGCCCAATGGGAGTAGTAATTAGCTAATCAAAGAGTAATAAATTAAGTAATCATGAAATATATTAACTAAAACTATTTTATCCAGTCTAAAATAAATCTTCTAAATTATTTAGGTAATTAGATGTACTAGGTTAAAGTGATAGTACTGGCTTACGATAGGTGACTCATGGTAGGTGAATATGTTAAGTGGTATATTAATACAGGTTTTAAAAATATTTAAAGATAAGCATGAAAATCTTTATGAAGTAGGTTTGAGGCATGCTTTTATATTAAAGAATTATATAGACATTAAATTCATCAAAAAGAAGATAGAAAACAAAATTTTATATTAAAAAATTACTTGTAATTTTTTATTTAAATGATATCTCATTAATAGATAAACAATAAATTAGTTGTGACTAATGAAAGTGCATTAATTTGTAGCTTGAGTGTTTAAGTCGACTTCGTGGTCTTCTCTTCGGTTTACTTTAGTGAATGAATCATTACATTTTTTACCCTCTCAACTTTATTTCTTTTTTAAGCTCTTTTCTCATACTTTCCATTCTATTTAACCCAAGAAATTCCTTTATTCCATACCACGACCCAATCTTCTCTCTATAAAGAATGTGTAGTGCATATGAATTTTGTTAAGCATGATGACATTCCTCTTGTGAACCTTTTGTTAAGGTTTTTCTTGTATTCATTTTTTTTATCCACAAGAAGCTCAAATGAATATTCAGCTATTTTTAATATTCCAAATCTATAGATTCTATAAATGTACACATTCTATATTTCCAAAATGAATAATATTGTCCCTCAAGCAAAACTAAACAATGGAAAGATTTCTTTTCACTCAATTATGTAAACTCTTATATCCATATGCAAGACATTACATTTGATCTTCACTAGTGAATTTTATTCTCTTAGATGTAATATTCTATGATACTATTTATTGAATATGAACATCTTGGTGATCATATAAGAGGAGTGTAAATTGTGATATTTTAATAAAACTAATTAATGCAATACAACATTTATGGAAGTCTTAACACAAACGTAATATAAATCTTTTATATTTTCTCTTAATTATATTTCAAATATTTTGGTCAATTTTGAAAAGCAATAGTGTGAGAAATATGATAAGAAACGAGCACAATAATTTTTAGATAGTTTGATGTGAGACAATGAGTTTATGTCCGCCCTTAATTATGAAAGATTGTGCTTGAAAAATCAAAACTTCTTGTAAGAAATACTCCCACAAAAGATCCAGATGAATCAATAATGGTGCAAAAGAGCTTATATAGGCACAAGACCAAAAAAGGTTGTATAGGCATTTGCTGAAAATAGCCTACACAAGCAATGACATAAAAGTGCTTGCAACAACTAAGCCCAAAAAAGCTAATAAAAATTTGAATAATCAAAACAAAGTAAAAACAAAAACAAAATACAAGCTCCATAGGTAGAATCTTGGAGGCATGCTAAAATGATGCTATACTATTAAAATAATCTTAACAATTTTCATGGTAACTATATTGCACAATCAACAAAAGTTGATTTTTAATGTTGATGCATCACACCTATCCTCTATTCAACTCAATGAGACAAACAATTAAGAATGAAGTTGAATGGGGGGTTTTTAACGAGTTGATTAAAAGTAATTAGACCAAAGTATTTAATGTGTTCCTCTTATGCTCAGCATATGCTCAATGTCAAAATAGGTGTATATATATCTTATTTATATAAGCAAGAATCAAATTGGTGCTTACAAATTGTATTATGCTTATTTAAAGCATTAAATATGGTTAATCTTTAAGATTTACAAAAAATCAAATGATCATTACAAGTTGTTAATAAATACATCAGATGAACTGATCTAGCAATTACTGAGGGCTTGATTAGAAGAAGCCTAGAAATTGAAAAATAATGGATGTTTTATCGAATAGTTAACAAGTTGTCAACTATCAAACTATACATCAAATAGGTTGTGAACCTTTCCATATAAAAAAAGCTTTCTTGGATTGACTTTATCCCTTACTAGGGTGATTATTTTGGATTGCCCATTGTGGTGTAGTCATATCTTAGTCCATTATATTGTAGGTTGCTTTTTATGTGGTTTAGATAGTTTTAAATAATTGTTTTCTATAGAATATTGAAAAACAATTTCATAAATAGTTGTTAAAAATTTGAGATTTTGTATAAAAGATTTTAAATGATTGACTAATTAACTTGGTTGACATGATTTTTAGAACGATATGAATGACTGGTAAGAAAATAGAGATCACTATTAAATAAAAATTTGAGCCTTTGAATTATATAATATAAGACCATGTTGAAGAACGACCAAAATGACTCATAAGAAAATAAAGGTTGACAAATGGTACCAAAATGTTTTAACAAAACTATTCTCCGTTTAATTAGTTAATTATTATGAAATCCAGCAAAGTTCATTGCAGATTTCGAAGTCTCCGTCAAAAGCCGTCTTGTCCTTTGTTGTCGGTCCCATCTTGGTAATACTTTAATGCCGGTTCTCAGCCTGCAGTTTCCTTTTTTAATGGTGGTTCTCCAAATGCTTATGAATGGGTGCGTCTTCACCGCTTCCTTATTGCTCTATATATTACACGAAAGATCAACGAAACTGTCAGCTAGTAATGGCGGAATGAAGCCAAGCAGCCCATGTAGTCCTCCTTCCAAGCCCAGGCGTTGGGCACCTCATCCCCTTTGTAGAGTCGCAAAGCGGCTCGTGATCCACCACAACCTAACCGCAACCATCATCACTTTCTACGATTTCTCAACCTCCAACGCTCAGCGTTCCATTTTTTCCTCCCTCCCCTTTGGCGTCTCCTACGTCTCCCTCCCTTCCCTCCTCATCGACGACCCCCTAGCCGAAGGAAAAGGTGCTTCCTTCAGGCTATTCCTCATCATGCCCCAATACGTTCCTTCCATTCGCCGCCTTCTACTTAATCTACACAAAGCCACCCCCATCGCTGCATACGTCACCAAACTCTTTGTTGGCGACTGATCGAAATAAACTAAAATAAAATAGATCTTGGATTGTTTGCAGCAAATTTATATTTCAAAATATTTGAAAGAAATTGAAAATTAACGACAAAAGCCTTAAAGTATAAAAAGACAAAAACGATAAAATTTAATTTTATTTAAACTTAACCACTAAGCCGCAATTATTTTTTCTTTACTTCCAACTTTTTCTTCATTGCTTTCGAGCATCACAGCAGAACTCTTAGTGGTATACCCGAGAAGTTGGATTTGCCTGGCTGCTTTGCACTAAGAAGTAATACTTTAAGTTTATATTTGGGTGAAGAGAATTCGTCTTTAAATGCAAAACTTTGGCTAGAACCCAAATTTTGTTTTCGTTTCATTGGCAGTGGTGGCAGACTCCCTTTTGAACAAACTCTAGAGCTTGCATTGGGACTAGAGATGAGCAAACAAAGGTTTCTTTGGGTCTTGCAACCATCAGCTGATGCAGATATAAGTGCCCTATTCTTTTCTAATGAGGAAGGGACAGAGCTCGACCCTCATGAGTTTTTGCCCTCGGGATTTGTTGGACGCTTCGCTGAGAAGGGGAAACTAGTGTCTACGAATGGTTTCGCAGACTCATGCGCTTACACATGGGGCAATAGTCGAGTTTCTATCACATTGTGGATGGAACTCAGCATTGGAGAGTATCGTTAGTGGCGTGCCCACGATTTCATGGCCTTTATATGCAGAGCAACCAATGAATGTAGAGATGCTCGTGAAGGGGGTGATGGTTGCACTAAGGCCAATAGTTGGGGAAGATGGTGTGACGAGGAAGGAGGCAGTGGCAAATGTTATGAGGGAATTGGTGGACGGAGGAGGGAAGGAGTTGAGGAATAGAATTAGAGGGATGATGAAAGAAGCAGCTAAAGCGATAGAACATGGAGGACCTTCGTACAAGTCCCTCGCGAACATAGCCAACTTGCGGAAGATGACTAAGCATGATAGAACATTAAATTCAAAAATTAAATAGGCTCAAGAATAAGAGTGCTTTGAGTGTTACTTGAATGAGTTTTGTCATGCTTTTTTTTTTTTTTTTGAAGAAATGTATTCATTTACTTAAAAAAATAAACAACAGGTTAAGATGTTGTTTGAATCTTATTTTTTCATATTTTTTTGTTTAAGTTAATCTATGCAATAAAATATTAGCTCTTTCTTCCTTTCAAACGGTTACTAATCTGAATTTAGCAAGAGTTGGACTTCTCTCCTTGGAGTAAATTAAAAAAAGGAAGTGAGAGGGTTAAAAGTGGAGGAGAAAACAAATTTTAGAAAGATGTTTTTTTCGAAGCATCACTCCCTTACGAACATACTTTGAACTTATAATGACTTTAAGATATTTTCTTTCGTTTTCTTATAACCATATAGAATTACAATCGTAAACTTTTGAAATAATGTTTTCCATTTAAGAAACACCAAGAATTGACTAAACCTTGTGAGGTTTCAATCGTTTGTCTTGACTCACCTTTAAGCAGGCCATTCAAAAAATATAATCAACATAAAAAGTGCAAGAGATATGATTTATCATATTTTTTACTCAATAATTGAAATCAATTAAGATACAATTGATCATAATAATAATGCTAAAATGAAGGGTCATGCCAATAATGTATGGTTTTTAATATGATAAATTCTTATAGAAATATGATAACATTAACTCATAAGATTACAATCATAATCCTTAGGATGTTTTTTTGTCATTTAAGAAACACCAAGAGTCTTGAATACATTTGATGAGATTTGAATCAATCACCTTGACTCACCTTTGGGTATGCCATTCACAAAAATGTAATCAATATAAGAAAATGGAAGACATGATTTATCATATTTTTTTACTCAATAATTAAAATTCATTAAAATACAATTGATCATAATGATAGTGCTAAAACCCAAATTATTGTCATCAATCTATGATTTTTAAAATAATAAGTTATAAAAATATATCTTGTTGCAAGTCCTTAACTTTTATAATGAAAAGATAAATTTATAATAGAAAATCACGCATCACTTATATGAATAAAATAGAATATTCCTATTTTTTTAATTGTCCAACACCTAATAGGTTGTAAGCTAACTTAGGTAAAAAACAATGTTATGGAGTAGCTTTTCTTTACATCATTTATCTTTCACAGTAGTAATTCTTTAGTCCTTAATTTGTGCTTACTCTCACAAAGTCAAACTACTAACTTGACAGATTAACTATTATCATGAAAGAGATAATTTACTCTTGTCATATGATCACTATAACCTCTATCTAAAATTCAAACATCAATATGAACCTCTTCTAAATCTATTAAAGAGAAAAAAATTGTTTTGTCTTCCTTTACCTTATAAAATTTGCTTATTACTTTCTTTTATTTGAATGATATACCTTGATATTCTTAACATGTTTTAAAAAGACTACATTTTTATGTTTTATAAGATTGTCTTAAGTAATATTTGTCATTATAATTGGCCCTCTTATGATTGTTTGGCCTTTATTGACCAATGTAATGACCATGAAATTTGTCTCTTCTTTTGCCTTGGGAGATTGCTATTAGTATTTTTTCTATTGTTAAAGCTATCTCTTTTTGACTTAAAAGCTACTCAATAGATTTTTCTAAGTACATATTTAGTCATTCTTCAAGTAATAAAACTAAGCCCATTAATTTATTAAACCAGCAAAAAGGCAAATCCTTAGAGTCTTAAACTATATTAAATATATTATAAAATTTAAAAAACATTTTATAACAACTTATTACTTTTTTATTTACTATCCTTCATTAGCACTGTGTCACTTTTGTAACTTTATCAGCTATTAAGTGAGCATTTTGTCAAGCTAATACTTGACTCATTATTTTCAATCTAACATACATTGTCTTATCAGTTGATGAATAGTCGTATAGAGTAAAATATTTTTAGTAACTCCGACTAATCATCTAATTTCTCTACTTTTATTATACCATCATAAAATAGAGAAATCAAGTATATAATTTATCTTAAAACGATGTTGTAGATTCCTATACTTCAAAGGGGTGAAATTGATGATTTCATAATTATATTCATCTCTAATTATTTTGAAATTGTTACTTAATCTAGATTTTGTCTTAATAAGAGTGTTTTATTTTAGGAAGTTATCTATTGGATACGTTATAAGAAGGGATTGAGATTTTAGAATTATTTTTATTATTGGTTTAATAGAGCTTCCTATGCCTCTAGGTTTGATGGTGGCATAATCAGTATAATTTGCTCAAAGTTGTCCTCAATCTCTAAAATCTTTATCATGACTTGCTCTTCAACTACTTTCTTCATAACTTTTGCCATCAGGGTCAAATCAAGGTGCTCTGTTACTAAAATGTATGATCAATTTATGAGGTGTCTTACTTTTAGCCCTCAATAGTATATCCTTTTTTAGAGATGCAATAGCAATATTAATGTGTGAGAATGCCAAATGAGATAAAGAAGTAAGAAAGAGAGTATTTTTGCTAAATATCTTGAATTGTCTTCATTCACCATTTTCTCTCCTTTATATAGATGTTTAGTTATAATATTTTATTATAAAGTATATTATGTTATTACTCATTTGATGCATGAGGTTTGGCCAAAAAAATCAAGTCACAAAAATTTAAGCTATAAAGGCCCATCCAAACCTGCATGAATTGCTACGCACATAAACAACTTTGCCCAAACATTGTTCACTTCTATGGATACTATTTACACACACAATCAACACCCATTATGTGAGAGCATTTTGTGTGACATATTAGGTATACCTACTACACATGTGAACTATATGTGGCAGTAAGTTCCATAACATGTGTCGCACTTGTGGTGAGCCTATGATGCATTGCATGTGTAACTAGCACAGATATCCTATCCATTGGGCATTATTTTGTTTAATAAAGGTAAATAATTAGTTTATTTCAAAAAATAACTAATATGTTAATATGATGGTTAACTCAATATTCTTTTTTTTTTCATTAAGTCAATTTACTCTGTAAATGCTTTAACATGATTTTTTTCAATAAAGAAGAGCATCAACTTTGTTGGGTGATATTTGACTTATAGTTTTGAATTAGTATTTATTGAGCTCTATCGATTCAACTTGATCACTTGAGTAAATAAGAGAATTTTATTGCTAATGAGCACTTTTTGCCCTATCAGAGAAAGACAACTTTTATGTTAAGTAAACTAAGGCTCTAGGTTATCATGTCTTAATAAGATGATTAAAATTTCAATAAATATTTAATTATTTGATTTACAAAACAATGATCTTATAAGTTTTGTGAAGTTGATACTATAAAATAAGAATCAAAATTATTTGTTGATATTTAATGAGAAAATTATTGTTTTAAATTTGAGATACTTAAAAAAGCATAAATTAACCTCATTATAATCAACATCACATATGCTTAAGTTAAAAAGAATATTGATACATGCCATATTATGTAAAAATCCAACTTTATTAATGCTCTAGCTAAACAATCTATGAAGCACAAATTTAAAAATGATTTGCTAAACAAAAAAAAAATCTTAAATTATTCATCATGATTATGCAAATGCTAATTTAAACTAATTACATGTCATACAACCATTTGCATTACTTTTAAATTATAAATGTTAAATTTTTTAAAAGTAATTTATGCTTATTCACCTAAGGGACTTAAAAAAAGATAAGACAAAATTATATAATAGGTATGGTATGTTAGACGAAATATATGATAAGTTAGTTATATGAATTGTATGTTCTTCACAAAGTTGTAGAAAAAAAGTTGAATTCATCCCTTAAACACCTAGAAAATGTTTGGTACATGATTATTCATGTACAATATTTGAGCACTAGAGTACAAAATGTCAATGCCTATGTACAATAGTCTAAATCATTTTGAATGGCATATTAGGTGGGTCACAAGAAATTAAATAAAAATTTTCTAATTGCATGAATTAGACATACTGACTAATTAGATCTTTTCCTAAACATTCAATTAAACATTGAGGTTTGAAGCAACATTCAATTTTTTTTACTTTTATTTTGTTATATTATTATGTAATTCTAAATCTCCACAATGCAAACTTCACATCACTTTGATTTTGTAATATTACATTTTTTTCAAGTAATCTCATTTTGATTTTAATATATATTTACTTAATTTTAAAAAAATGTTATTAATGATTCTTATTTACTTTAGTAATTTATAATAATTATGAAACAAGTTTGATCTAAAGAAAATGAACATCATGGGAATCATGTTGATGAGCTCAATGCATACCATCATGACCACTAGAAAATCGTAGTGTGGATTTTTCCTTTCGAAAGCCAAAAACCATTGCTGGGCTTGACACTATCTTTGTTAACGGTAGATTGATTTATAGAAATGGCTATATAAATCTTATTCTTCAAAACTTCTAATCCTTTGCACATTGCTCAACTATTTTTTGAGAAAATTGTAAAGCTTCATGGTTTGATGAAGAACATAGTCACAGAATAAACATTCATTTCATTACAATCTTTTGAAACAATTTTGGCACTTTATGAGAATGATGTTAAAATTCCCATTCCATTACCACCCCAAATAGTTGGTAAAAGTTTACCAATCAATAATATCTTAAGAATTCTATTAAAATATTTTGTAGAAGAGAGCATAAAGAACTAGGATCTTCTTATACCATGTCCAGAGCATGCATATAATAATTTCACCAATAGGTCAATAGAAAAATGCCCCTTTGAAGCCTACAATGGATATAAACCTAACAACCCAATTGACTTAATCCCACAAACTATTCAAACATGCACATCTAATTTTGTTATCTTCTATGTCATTTAAGAATAAATTTAAATAAAGTAGGAATTGAAAATTGGATTAAATAGACAAAAAATGTAGTAAATATTTTAATCATACTTGTATGATGGACTCATCATACAATATGACTTGTTTGCCTTTGGTTTGGATGGAGAGTTAGACAAGAGTGGTTCTAGGTTTAGTTGATTGAATATGCTATTCACATATGCATGATACCCAAATTGTATAAGTACAAATTTTTTTTCCAAGTATCAAACAAATTGTTTGGATAAGAGCATTAGGTATGTTCTATAGTTTTTCATATTTTATGTGTACAATCTTTTATTCTAATATGGCAATTATTTTAATGAAGGTGATAGTTGGAAGATGGGCATTAAGTGAGTTGATCTTCATTATAGCAATTATTTCCATATCATTAATAAAAAGTTTTATTAGAAGATAATCAATCTTTAATAAAAGGATTAGAGGAAAATCAATGATAATTTGATCATCATCCTTCACCGTGAAGTCATCATTTCATTTCGCAGCATGCTAGTTTGCACATTATTTCCTAGTTACTTCCACTAAGTTAAAGTTTTTATCTATTTTACATTTCTTTAATTATAATTTGGTGTGCCTCTAGCTTAAATTAGTTTGGGTTATCAAATCCTATAATTAAGCATTGTAGATGGTTTCTTTGTCCAATTTTAGAACATTGTAGTGCTCATTGTATTGGTCTTCCACAACTTGTAAGGGTTTTGCATGAATATTTGTAGGTTAATTATGACCAATGTTGCAGGTTTTTTTTATGGTGTGTAGGGTCCTTTTGCCTCATAATTTGTTGGCTCTTGTTGGGTAGTATGTATAGTCATTTTGGTTAATGGTAGGTAACAGTCTATTAGATTTTACAAAAGATTTTTAGTATTTTTTCTTAACAATTTTTATTGGGAGGAAATGCAAATCTAAGTGGATTAAATAACTTGATATTTATTTCCTAATATTTCTTCATTGTGCTCCCACACAATGATTTTCAAAGTTAATAATTGTTTCTGAAAACATGTTTTTTCAAAAGATATTAAGAAATAGGAAAACTTTTCATTGTAGTGTGTTTAAGATTGTTTAAGTTTATAATTTTCATAATTCACCCCTTTTTTCTAGCACTATCCTTTAATGCTGCAAAAGATTTTCATTTTGAAAAAGAAGTTTTTCATAATTACTTCCCTGTATTTATTAGGCACATTCTCATTTGCTAACGTTGCTATCATATTTTATAGTCTTCTATTAGTCAAAGAACATTTTTCTAAATATATATATATATGTATATATAAGGTTAAATATTAAAAATGACTTAACTTTTTTATGACACTATGTTTTTATACCCCTAAATGTTTTTTTATCCATGTTGGATAACTATAATTTATATGTCATACATATGAATATAAATAAGGCATTGAGTGGTTTGGTGATTGGACGAGTGATAAAGCGTTAAATTTTTCCCACAAGAAAAGCTAGCAACCTCTTATTCTTTACATTATACTTATAAGCTGTGCATCATCTCCATTATTTTCATTATAGTATTTTAGTATCCATGGCCTATGGCGTATTGATGGTGATCCTTAGTGAACATACTTTAGGAGAGACAAATGATTCATCTCTAGTTAGATTCAAACATCTAACAAGTTTTAAGGGTGAGATTGAGGTCATCTTTTTTAAGAATGAAATTGTTAAAATGGTAGCTCTATTCAACATTCTCTAATTGAGAAATTTTCGTGTGGATATCTAGAATTAGAAAAATCTACTTAGCTTTTAGTAAGATAGTTTTGTTGAGGCTTTTGTAGTTGGATAACATTATAGCGAACACATTCAAATCACATTTTCTAGGGTGTTGAGCTAATTACAATGCATGTAGTTAAGTCCTGGAACACTATTGATTTTTAAAAGAGAGCCCTCAAGTGAAATATGGGCATTCATCTTAACATGGAAAACTCTTTAACTCTAATATGGATCTCTTTTGAATAGTTACTAGTTCACCTCTTCAACAAAGTAGAAATCTATACAACAGCTTCTTCCATAGAAACTTCATTGAAGGTTAAAGCGACTATGTTTAACCTAATGTGGCTAAGCATTGGTAACATTTGAATAGAGGTGGATTTAGTTAAATATTTTTCCACTAAAATAAGAGTCATCAAGAATGTGGAGTCTCAAATTTCTTTTATCAAAAGGTGTAACATGTTAACATGCTTAGATACTATTAAGGGTGTTATAAAAATAGGCATAATCTTCAATAATGCAAACACAATATTGGTGTTACTAACTAGCATAGTTAATAGATGGAATTAGAATCAATTCATGTTAAAATTACATGAGAAAAATAATTACAAAAAATAATGTACTTGAAGATGCAAGAGAAATTCAAATGTAATAATAAATAAGCAAAGGAGAGATGGTTAAGGTTTTTACATCAACTCTAAGGAAATTTCAAAAAAATGTCAAAGAATAGATATGGATTTCTACAACAAATGTAATAGTAAGTAACCTATTATCCTTGAATCAAATAAAAGCATCATGATACTTGTAATATGATATCTCTCATCATCTAGGCATTATGTCAAACTTATCTTGCTGTGTCCTCCTCATGGGTCTCTTAATTTTTGGTCACTTATCTCAAAATTTCTCCAACTATAGTAAGCAAAAAAAAGTGGTCTTCTAATAGGATCAAAGCCCAGCTTTCCCCCAAATGGCGTCTCACCATTTCAAGGCTTATGACTTCACTTATATTTCTTCAAAATATCCCTCTTATAGTATACGAAGAACTATTAAACCTCTTGGCCCCTATTCTTTAGATATTCTCAAAGTCCTTCCATCCTTCATGTGCAACCTTGGTTTGAAAACTTCAAAGGCTCTCTTGGTTCTTCGCTCTTTCTCTAGTTGCTACTTGAGTGTCACCCAATTAACAAAAAGATTTAGTAAGGAGTTCCATGAGAGGACGAAAGTTCTTTTGCTAATTCACTCAAATAAAGAGGTATTCATTCCAATTCTATGAAAGCATGCAAAAGGAAATTTAAGAAAAGTTCAAGACAATTGTAGGATATCAAATGCATCCCATAAAAGCTCTCATTCCATTAAAATTGTTACATAACTAACCAAGCATGAGTAACATCTGAGTCAAGAATATTGGAAGAGTAAAAAACAAAAGCTTAGTTTGCTAACTTAAATAACTTTTTATTATAAAAACTTTAGGTTTAATTGTGCTCATTGAGCTTATGTCAAAAAGGAATATAATGATTTGAATTGATAATGAGGTAGCAATTTGATCATTATGATTCTTACACATCTAATAAAATTTGGGTGCATTAGATGAATGAATTCAATTACCAAGTTCATTCATTTATTGATCAATCACTCAACATGAAATTTATGTGTTCATTACTCCTTTATTTAACCAAAAATCTTATGCAAGAAAAGGAAAAGTCTTTAAAAAACCTCTATAATATGGTAGTGATTATTTGTACCATGTTCTTATGGGAGAAGATTTCAATGTATTTGCATGAATTGATGAATTCAAAGGGAAGACCAACCCAAGGTTGGAAGAGGTGTAGGATTTCTTAGATTGAAAAAATTAAGGTAGGCTAAAGGATCTACTATTCATTTGCTCTTCATTCACATGGGCAAGGGAAAGGAATGTGAGATGAATTTGGGAAAGGTTGCTGGAGTTTTAAGGAATACAGGCTAGTAAGATTTAGGTTTAGCATCCATTTCAAAACATCTTTGCTAAACAGGCTCAGAACACACTCAATAAGTGCTAATGTTACTTCAAAGATGAAACAATTTAGATTTTAAATTATGTAGCTTAGTCATGATTCATTCATGAAAACTATTGCAAGGAATTGAATAAATCAAACTAATTGCATAAGTTTGAAAGCTTTATCCTTCAAGCTAAACAGGTTTAAAGAATATTTAAGGTTGTGGAATATATAAAGATTTTGGTAATAGTTTTTAGGTTACCAAGCATGATGAAGAATTTCTAAATAAGAAAATTAAAAAATTTAATTCTTACCAAAGTTAGAGAGTAAGAGGTGACCATGTTAAAGCCAAAGATTACTTATTTGATGCAAGTACAAAGGAGCAGATGTATTGGTATCAAAAGCAAAGAATTAAATAGCTCATAGATGGGGATAAAAATACAAAAAATTTTGATGTTATGGTAGAGAAGAAAAGGACACAATTTATTTTTTATCATATTGAAGATATTTTGGTACAATTTATTTAGCAAGAAGAAAAAGTTCAAGAGACAACTATTCACCAATATAAAAAATTAATAATTGCTATTGATTATTTAGACAACAATTTTTTTTTGTTACATCCCTTTAAAATTACTGAGTTAGACAACATGGAGTTAATGAAAGAGAATATAGTTAATGAGATATTGTGTTTTAAATGGGCCAACATAACAATCCCACATGGATAGTATTAATAGACAATGTTTCATTAAATGTTGGGACATCATTCTTAAGGTTGTGCTACTTGTTGTGGAGTTTTTGTTATGATGCTCAACCATCCTTAATGGAATCACAAGTGAAAATAAATTTTTTATCCAAAAAAAGAATAAAAACTCCTTTAATGATTAAAAAAAATTTGTATGTGTAATTTCACAAAAAAAGTATGCATCAAACTACTCACTGCTAGGCTTGCATATTTTGTAGAAAAATTCACTTGAATAAGTAGGCTTTGTAAAAGTTCAAATTTGCTTAAAAGTTTTTAATGTGCTTCTTACTATTCTTGGGAGGTCTTAGATCTCTATCATCATGGCCCAATGTTTCTTTCAGAGCATTAAGTGGGCCCAAATAATGGAACGCACTTTCTCTCTTTTTGTTGGTATTAGCAAAAGAAGTTTTTTACAATGCCCAAAATAAGCTTTAAAATCATGGAAAACATCTCACACAGTGCTAAATCAAAGGGTTGCAAAATAATTACACATGTAGCAAAAATGGTAAGATTCAATTAAAAGGGGCAAAATAACGTCTATCATTTAGATTTTATTGAAAGAGTATTAAGAAAAATCTACACTTCAAATAAATTAACAAAAGGGAAAGTTCTTTCTTAACAACAAAGTGCAAGGTGGTTTGAAAAAAAAATTATGTCAAAAGCTTGGCTTTTAGAGAGTTAAACATTCCATTAATTGTTTAGATTGTCCTCTTTACAACAGTATAAAGAAAACAAGATACTTCCACAATATAATAATGAAACAAGAGAGGAAGATGATAGGGAGGAAGAAGAAGTGATTCTCAATTAGAGGTAGACTTATCTTGGTGAAGCATGCATTTGCATCAATTTGCACATTTGGTTTCAACGATAGTTATTCTACCAAGAAATATTTTAAAAAGAATAGATTGAAAATAGAAATGCTTGCTCTGGGGTAATCCAAATAAGGTGAGTAGAAATCATTGATCCAATTATGAGAAAATTAGTCATTTGTCTAAATAAAATTTTCATTGGAAATAAAAAGCTAGTGTATGCAATGGCTGAATTTTTTTTCCAAAATATTGTGGACATTACAGACCTTGAGATCCATCTAGACAAGTTATATGACAAGTAAATGTTAAAAATTTGAACAAGAAAAGGAGATCATTCGATGTGTGGAACTAGACAAACTACATTAAGGACCATGTTTCAAAATATATACACTATTGTAGAATAATAAAGATCTATCACTAGACTTTGAATGAAAAAGGGACACTCAACTTGTAATCAAAATGGAATTCTATTTGGAAAAAGTTTTTATAATGAATTCAAACTTGTTTTCTGGGAACTCTAAATGTCAAAAAAGCATTTGAATTCTAGATTCTGGTATCTAAACAAAAAATTTCTATTTCTATTATTTTTAGAAGTTTAAAGCTCTAAATGGCATTCAATTGTCAACCTTTTTGAAAAAGTATTCTCTTGGTCATGCAATTGTTGGCTATGAAAAGGGTAAACAAGTTTGTCCAAGCTTGGCTAGTCCACTACTAATTCAACAAGCATAAACTTTTACCTTTTCCAATTTGATAAACAATTTTTGGAAGAAAGGGGATAATCACTTGACAATAGGGAAACTTATACATATTCTTCCATTTCTCATCAATAAGAAAATTTTGAATACTAAAAAGTTTCCAAAATATGAGAAAATAAATTATTTTTTTCTAAATCTAGTTATTTTGTTCAATATTCTCAATTGCACAACTTCTCAAAACTTTTAAATCATATAATTAGCTTAGAAAGTCAATTTTATAGTTTTTTTTGCTAGCTCCATGATTTACATTAATAAGAAACAAACATTAGGAAGTAATTCAATGGATCTCAACCTTCAACAACATAAACTTAACATTCATGGCTACTACAACTAAAAATGATTGATTTCTTTGTTTGGAGGAAATATTCAAAATCACAAGGTCAAAACAATTGAAGTTTTCTTCATTATTGGGATAAAAAATCAACAATAGAGAAACATTTCTTTAGCTTTGCTACAAGGTGTAATATCCTAAAATAAAACAAAAAATTTATTAATAATTGAGTTGGGATATAAGACAATGATCAAACTAATGTGAGGTTAAGCTAAAATACAGTTGCACTTGTCCTTGTAGGATAATATCAAATTAAGCAAAGAATGAATTCATTCCACAATTATAGGAGTTACAATTATAAAGAGGATAACAAAGTTGCCTCCTTCAAAGAAAAGTAGTAGCATAATAATTTAGCTCTGAAGCATGGGATATGTTATTCCTTTCTGAAGACTAAAAAGGATTTGTTAAGATGGTTGAAACACAAATTCTATACATGCACTCATCATGCAAGGTAAGATGTACCATTTTGAGCAAGATATGGATGAAGTGGATTAGCTATAGGCTTTATTAAGTTGTTAGAAGTTTGCATGGGATACATGCAGTCATTGTATTGGTCATTAAGTTTTTTGGTAATGGTTCATTAGCTCAACACTTTAGTGTATATTTCGAATTAGGAATTGATCATTCATGATATGGATTTGTTATTAGAGACATTGTTCAAATGTACAAGACACCAAATTAGAGTGATTTCTCATTTATTCCAAGATGTTGGCAGTGTGGGGCTTGTTCACAAAAAGTGCACATCGCTAGCATATGTTCATTATGACAAATAGATCAAGCAAGCACGTTGAATGCAAGTGCAGGTGACAGTATCATAGTATTATGTATTAGAGGAGATATGCATTATAGAAGTACTTTGACAAAAGTTAACACTATGCAAAGGTGCATATTAATGTATTAACACAATTATTACATTGTCACGGGGCATCAAGATCTCAGAGACTACTCTTTAATTATTGCATTGTCAGCTTACGATCATCACCTATAGTTTTTTATGCTTTTTCATACAACATAGTTCATTTAATGCATTTGGATTATTACTATAAATTCATGTTAAAATATAAAGAATACTAATAAAATTTTTAAAAATTCAATTACTACAAGAAACATTGTTTTTTATCTATTTGAGCTTTTATGCTTACATTAATACGTTTGTTTGTACTATATTGGTGAAAATATTATCTATTGACATGTCTTGCATATGTTCTTAATAACTTCAATTTTTTTAATCTTACTATTCTGAATAGTTTTTTATCTTTTTTGTTGAATGAATTTTTCATCATTAAATTTCTTAATCATATTTATTTAATAGAAAATGCAATTCGGTTTTAAAATGTTAATTGTATTAATGAATAAATAATATTTTTATTCTTCAACTTATTTTATGTATATTTTATCAACAAATTTACTTTGTATCTAAATTTTATGCTTACATTAATACGTTTATTGGTTATATTACTATTAAACTCTTAATCTCATGTGTGACCCTTACATCATTTTGATTTATTTACATATATTTGCATCAATTTATTTCACTTTAACTTTTCTAGGTACTTAATATTAAAATAATGATTTATCTTTATTTATGTTTATTTAGTTTTGCGATTCATAGTAATGTCAAATGTGGCCTAATGGACACAAAACAATCTTTGTTGGATTCAAATCAATGTGCCTTGTCCTTTAAATTTTTTTTTTGAATTTTTTTTTGAATTTTACATTTTTATAAGATATTTTGTTTCATTCCTAATTTGATTATTTAACATATTATACTCGATTTTTTAGTATTTTTGAATGCAACTTTCTAAGTTAATTTCTTTTTTCATAAAATATTTTTATTTGAATTAGATATATTATTATGAAACACTTAATATCATGTGTGTCATTTAATCATTTTAATTTAGCTGTTCATCTTTGATTGAATTTATTTCATAGTATTTTCAAAAAAGGTGCAACTTTTCTCGTACAATTTATCTCTTTTTAAAAAAAAATTTCTTTAAATTTGTTATATTATTGTGTAACTCTAAATTTTCTCCCATGTAATCTTTACATTACTTTGATTTGGTCAAATTAAACTTTTTTAAGTTATTACATTTAAGAACTAACATATATTTTACTTAATAATAAATATTAAATCATTATTATTTATGCTTACTTTTATATATTGTAGAAATTCCAAACGAGGACTAAAAAAAAGTAAATAAATGTTGTTGGACACGTACTTAATTTGATGATGAAGCATTTTGATTCATAATCGATATAATTTATCACTTTTTTAAATATTTTATTTACAATGACTTTGACATATTTTATGAGGCATTTTTTTTCATATTTTATTTGATGATAAGAGTAACTTACATTTAATCTTTTTAGTATCTTGGAATGCAAATTTCCTTAGTAATTTATCTAATTTATTAAAATTTTTTATTTGATTATGTTGTATTACTATATAACTCTAAATCTCCTATAGTGTGTCCATTACATTGCATTAAGTTTGCAACCTATATAGCTTTAATTAATTTTTTTTGGCTTTAATATATATTTACTTAATAGTAAAACAATTTTTATTATTATTTATACTTATTTAATTTTTATATTAGTAGTAATTCTAAATTATTATCGATTGAGACATAAGAAATGTCCTTGGATTAAGGATGATGAACTTTAATGAATTGAACAACCAATTCTATATATTTTAAAATTTTATTTTCATAGATTTTGGGTCATTTTGTTAGATAATTTGATTCACACCTTATTTATTATTTGAGGATATTATACTCAATCTCCTTAGTATCATATAATACAACTTTCCTCTACAAATTATGTTATTACTTCAATTATTTCACTGTAGTTTAGTTATAATACTATGAAACTATAATTTTGCTCTCAAGTGACATTTGCATGATTTTGGATTCTTTATATTGTATTTCTTTAATTTATATTACTTAAGATTTATAATATTCTTTTTAAATTATAAGATAATAAATTATTGTTATTTTTAGTTATTTATTTTATTAATTCATAGTAATTAGAAAAGAAAATAATCAAAATGAAGCAAATCTTGTTGTGCTTTTCTCGACAACCTATATCAAAATAAGAATTCGTTTACATATTTTTAAAGGTATTATTTATTAAGGTTTTTTTGCACATTTTTTGAGTCATGCCTATTCATACATTTTTTTTATCTGGGATGTTATGATTAATCTTTTAATATAGTAGAATACAACTTTCGTGTATAATTTATCTCATTTCCTCAACTTTTTATACATTGATTTGGTTATATTACTACATAACACTAAATCTCCACTCATGTGGCCTTTACATTATTTTTATTTAGTTACATTACATTGGTTCAATATATCTTATTTCAAATTTTTATATATTTACTTAATATTAAAGTAATAATTTATTATAATTTATGCTTATTTACATTAGACACATCTTGATTAGCTATATCCAATTAATTTTTTTTATTTCGTTATTTTGTATCTTCTTTTGGGTATGATTTATGAGTCATTTCTATTTAAACTTAATTTGATTAATGATGATGTTAAACACAATTACCTTAATATCTTGGAATACAACTTTCTCTTATAATTTATCTTATTTCTATAATTATTTTGCTTTGATTATGTTTAGTTTCTATATAACTCAAATTCTTCTCTTGCATAACCTTTATATCATTTTGATGATATTATATTACATTGCTTCAAATAGTTTTCTTTCAACTTAAGCATATATTTTCTCAATATTAAAAGAATAATTTATTATTAATTATTCTTATTTACTTTTAAAATTCAAAGTAATTACATATGAGGTCTGATCTTTCGTATATAAACCTTGTTCGACTCATCTTAGTATACTCAACACAAATAAATATTTTTTGTTTTCATAAATATTTTACTTTCAAGGGTTTTGAAATGCCTTATAAAGATAGTCAACCTTATGGTGTCTTTTATCTAATTTTCTTAAATGTTTTTCTCTCTTTGGATATATTACTTTGAAACTCTTATTATCCTCTTAAATGACCTCTACATTACTTTGATTTGTTATATATATATATATATATATATATATATATATATATATATATATATATATATATATATATCACTCTAGTTATAAAATTTCAAATTTTATAAACATTTACTAAATATCAAAATAAGATATTTTATTATTTTTATTTATTTAATTTATTAATTTATAATAATTCAAAAATGTGTCAATTCAAGATGAAATAAACTTAAACTCATCGTGATAAGTTTTATTAAAATAAAATATTTATTTCTATATTTTAAAATATTTTATTTTCTATGTTTTAGTATATTTATAAGATATTTTGATTCATATCTAATTTAATGATTAGAATGTTATACTCAATCTCCTAAGTATATTAGAATAAAACTATCTTGTAAAATATATTTCACTCTAATTTTTTATGTAACATTTAAATCACTTTAATTTTTGTTATATTATATTGCTTTAATTTACCTTATTTCCATTTTTTAACATATTTTTTACTTAATAATATAATAATAATTTATCATTATTGATGTTTATTTACTTGTATTATTTGTATTAATACCAAATGAGGGTCAATCAAGACAAAATGAACATTGTTGTAGTTATCTTGACAAGCTTAATCAAGTTAACTATTCATTTCTATATTTTTAAATATTTTATTTTTTGTATACTTTTGGAAATATGTGACATTTTGACTCAAATTTTTTTACGATCAAGGGTGTTATACTTTCTAGTACAATTATCTTATTTCATCAAAGTTTTTCCTTTGATTTGGTTATATTATTATGAAATGATAATTCTCTTCTTGTGTGACCTTTAGATTGCTTTTACATTGGTATATTATATTACTTGAATTTATCTCATTTCAACTTTTACATATATTTACTTAAATATTAAAATAAAATAAATTATTATTAATGATTTTTATTTCATAATTCATAGTATTTATGCTTTTGCAAGGCATTTTGATTCATACTTTCCTATAGAATTTATTTCATTTAAACAAAACTTTCCATTTGATTTTTTAAATTACTTGTAACACTAAATCTTCTCTATTGTGTCATTTTCTTTTATTTTATTTAGTTGTATTACATTGTTTCAATTATCTCATTTAAAATTTAATATATATATATATATATATATATATATATATATATATATATATATATATATATATATATATATATATAATCAAAATATTAATTTATTTTTATTTATGTTTATTTATTTTTATAATTCATCGTACTTGCGAATAAGGTTTGTTCAAGAGGAAAGAAATGCTGTTAGACTTGCTTCATTAGACATTTCAATTCGTACCAATTTTGTTGATTGAGCATATTATACACTTTTTCTTTGTATCATGGAGTGTAATTTTTTGTGTATACTTTATCTAATTTTTCTAATTTATTTGTATGATTAGCGATATCAGTATATGACTCTAAATCTCTTTTCATGTGACCTTTACATTACTTTGAATTTGTTTTATTATATTGCTTCAATTTATCCCATTTCAACTTTATTATAATATTATTTAATATTAAAATGATAATACAATATTCTTTATACTTAATTTATTTATTAATTCACAATAATTATAAGAAATGTTTGAATGAGTTCAAACAAATGTGGTTAGATTTGTTATATGCACTCTTTCTAATCAAATATTTATTTCTATATTTTCAAATATTTTTACTTTTTTAAATTTTAATAAATTTTTCAAAATTTTTATTTGTACTTTATTTGGCAATCAAGAATGTAAGAGACAATTTTCTTTGTATTTTGGAATGTAATTTTCTCACATAATTTATCTTATTTTTTCAACATTATTTATTTGATTTGATACTAGTATTATATAAGTATAAATCTCCATTATTATGATATGTACATCACTTTTATTTGATTTTATTGAGATAAAATGATTGTCATTGGACAATTCTTAATGATCTCAATTGATTTAAATAATAACTTCTAGTTTTTTAAATATTTTACTTTCTGAGGTTATTGAATATTTTTTTAAGATATTTGGATTCATATCTGATTTGGCTATTAAGGAAGTTACACTCAATTTGCTTATTATGTTGGAATAAAACTTTCCAACACTATTTATCTCATTTTTTTTAATTTTGCTTGGTTTGGTTATATTATTATGAATTAGAAATTCTCATCTTGTTTGACCTTCACATCACTATGAATTGGTTATATTATATTATTTTAATTTATCTCATTTCTACTTTAGTATATTTTAGTTTAATATTAAAATATTAATTTATTATTATTTATGCTTATTTATTGTATAGTTTATATATATTCAAAATAAAGTTTTATGAAAATGAATGAAATGTGAATAGACTCATCATGATGAGCTCTATTTGTTTTAATATTCCATCTTTATTTTTAATTTTTTTCTAAGGGTTTAAAAAATTTTAGACATTTGGACTTGTACATAATTTTATGATCTAGTAAGTTACACTTGATGTCCTTAGTTTCTTTGAACATAATTTTCTTGTACAATTTATTTTATTTCTTCAAAATGTTTCCCTTGAAGTCATTATATTACTAAGTTACTCTAAATCTTCTCTCTTATAATGTTTATATCACTCTAATTTTCTTGTATTATATTACTTCAATTTACCACATTTAAATTTTAATACATATTTAGATAATATTAAATATTTTATTTATAATTATTTATTATTATGTACTTTATAATTCATAACAATTCTAGAAGAGGTATGATAAAGATGAAGTAAACAACAATAGACTCATCTTGATGAGGCTCACCCAATTAAATAATAAGTTCTATATTTTTCAATATTTTATTTTATATAGTTTTGGTTTACTTATGGAGATATTTGTAAATTATTTTAACATTTAGGATATTATAGTCAATCTCTTTTGTACTTTGAAATTCAACATTCCAATATAATTTATTTCTTTTATCCAAATATTTTAGTTTTGCTTTTTTTATAATGCTTTGAAACTCTTGTTCTCTTCTCACCTAACTTTTATATTGTTTTGATTTTATTATTTTACAATACTTCAATTTATCTCATTTTTACTTCAAAATCTATTTATATTTTAGTGAAATAACACTATTTTATTATTTATAATTATTTACTTTGTAAATCTTAGTATTTCTATGAAAGGTTTGATGGAGATGAAATAAATGTTGCTGGACTTCTCTTGATGAGCTCGTTTTTTATTAAGCATTCAATTTTATATATTTAAATATTTATTTTTAAGGTTTTGCAAGCTTTATAAGTCCTTTCATTCTTACATTTTTTTATCATTGAGTTTTTTTATAGTAAGTCTCTTTATTATCTTAAATGTAACTTTTCCATATAATTTATCTCATTTCTTAAAATATTTCTCTCTCAGTTTATTATAATGCTATGTAACTCTAAATCTTCTTTTGTATGACCTTTATATTACTTTGATTTTGTCAAATTATAATTATTTTATTTAACTAAAATTTTTTATATTTATTTAATTTATATTAAAATGATAATTTGTCATTATTTGAGCTTATTGCTTTAGTAATTGTAATAATTAAAAATGTGGTCCAATCAAGGAAAAACAAATATCATTAAACTCATCTAGATGAGTTGTCCATAATGAAACATTAATTGCTATGTTTTTAAACATTTTATTTTCTAAGTTATCAACATGTTTTATATGTCATTTAGGTTAACACCAAACTTGATGATCGAGGATCTTACACATGATCTCTTTAGTACCCTAAAATAAAATATTCTCATATAATTTATCTCATTATTTATATTTTTGCCATTGATTTGGTTACATTACTGTATAATTATAAATCTTCTCTCATGTATCTTTTACATCATTTTGATATGATTATATTAAATTGTTTCTATTTAAATCATTTAAGATTTAATAATAACTTATTTTGTAATAAAATAATAATTTATTATGTTTATGCATATTACTTGGGTAATTTGTTTTAAAAGAAAATCTAATCGAGACAACAAAAGGTCATTAGTTTTGTCCCAATGAGCTCTATCTAATTAAATATTCTTTTCTATATTTTTTAAATATTTTATTTTCAAAAGTTTTAGCATTGTTTAAGAGATATGTTGATTCATACCAAATTTGAAAGCTAAGCTTATTGAACTTATTCTCTTCTCATTTTACCATTACATTGCTTCAACTTTCTTATAATATATGGCTTTGGTTTATCTTCATTAAGATTTAATCAATATTTCTTAATATTTTAAAACTAATGTATTTTTTTATACTTATTTATTTGGTGAATCATAGTAACTCCAAAAGGGGTACAATTGAGACCATACAAAAATCTTTGGACTCATATGGATGTGCTCTATCAAATTAAATATTTATTTTCATATTTTTAAATATATTTTTAGATAGTATTTTTTCATGTTTAATGAGAAATTTAGATTCATACCTAATTTAATGATCGTGGATGTTACACTCAATTTTTTAAGTATCTTAAAATGCAACTTTTTCGTACAGCTTATCCCATTTTTTCAAATATTTTTTTTGCTTTGGCTTTATTAATATGAATTCTAATTCTTCTCTCATATGACATTTAGATTACTTTATTTTGTTATATTATAATAATCTAAGTTGTCATATTTAAACTTTATTATTTATTTACTAAATTTTAAAATAATAATCAATTATTATTTATGCTTATTAGTTTTTTAATTTAGAATAATTATAAATGATGTCTTATAAGGTAAAGTAAATGTTATTTGATTAGTTTCAATGAGCACTATCTACTAAAATAATTATTTAAATATTTTATTTTCTAAAGTTGTTGCAAGATCTATGAGATATTTTGATTTGTAGTTAATTTTTTTATCAAGCATGTTATGTTTGTTATCATAGGCCTCTTGGAATGTAACTTTTTATTATAATTCATCTCATTTTTTCATATGTTTTACTTTGATTTTGTTATGTAACTATGCAACACAAATTCTCTTCTTCTACGATCTTTACACTACTTTTATTTAATTATGTTATATTACTTCAGTTTATCTTATATCAACTTTTATATATATTTACTTAATATTAAAATAATAATTAGTCATTATTTATTCTTAATTAATTGGTAATTTGAAGTAATTCAAAATTAGGTTTGATCAAGATGAAACAAATGTCAATTGACTCATCTTAAACAGCTTTATCAAATTGAATATTTATTTCTATATTTTAAGATTTTTATTTCATATTATTTTGACACTATTTATGAGACACTTAAATTCATGCTAGATTTGATGATCAACAATATTACACTCTATTTTCTTAGTGTATCATAATGGAACTTTCTCACACAATTTTTTGCAAATTTTACATTTTTCACTTTGATTTGGTTCTATTACTTTGTAACTCTAATTCTTCTCTCATGTTACATTTATATCGTAGTAAGATAACTATATTATATTGCTTTAATTTATCACAAATTTTAGTTTTAACATAAATATATACATACTTAATATTAAAATAACATTTTTTTATTATTTATGCTTACTTACTTGGGTAATTGTAGAAATTCCAAATGAGGTTCACTCAAGATAAAAAATCATTGTAAGGCACAATCCAAAGAGGTCTTTTTAGTTAAATATTCATTTTTATCTTTCTAAATGTTTTTATTTTCAAGAGTATTTACACACCATAATAGTAAATTCATTTTGTAGCCAATTTAACTATTTAGGATATTACACTTTATCTACTTAATATCTTAAAATTCAACTTTTCCAAATAATTTATCTTATTTCTTGAAATGATTTCTTTGATTAGGTTATATTGTTTAACTCTATATCTACACTCGTGTGGCCTTTACATCATTTTATTTTTGTTATTTCACATTACTTAAATTTATCTCATTTGAGTTTCAATGCATATTTACTTAATATTAACATAAAAATATATTATTATTATTATTTATTCTTATTTGCTCTCTTAATTAATGTTATTCAAAATGAGCTTTCATCAAAATAAAACAAACATTTTTAGTTACCTTATTGAGTTCTACTCAATCAACGGATCTTTTTTATTTTTTTAAATATATTTTTAGGGTCATTCCTTATTTGATGATCGAAGATGTTACACTCATTCTTTTTAGTTGCTTGGAAATCAATTTTCTTGTATAATTTATCTAATTTGTTCATAGTTTTTGCTTTAAGTTTCTTACATTACATTATATCAATTTCTCTCATTTCAACATTCAAATGCATTTACTTAATATTTCAATTTATTTTTTCGTGTATATTTTAGCAACTCGTAATAATTCTAAAAGATGTTTGATTGAGATGAAGCTAATATCTTTGCTCAATATGATAAGAATTATCCAATTAAATTTTTAATTCTATATTTTTAAAATTGTTTCTTGGGTTTTATTGCATTTTGTAAGATTGTTTTTATTCATACCTAAATTGATGATCACAAATGTTAGACTCAAACATCTTAGTATATTATAATGGAATTTTCTTATATAATTTACTTCATTTTTTCAAAATTTTCTCTTTATTTGGTCATACTACCATATAATCATAAATAATTTCTTGTACAATATTTACTTTACTTTGATTTGGTTATATCATATTATTTTAATTTATCTCATCAAAGCTTTAATACATATTTAGTTGATATTAAAATAATATATTTCTTGCTTATTTACCTTTGTAATTCGTAATAATTTCAAATGAGATCTGATCGAAACAAAACGAGCATTGTTAAAATCATCATGATAGCTTTATCTAATTAAGTATTTATTTTATATCTTTAAATATTTTTAGTTTCATGTATTTTTGCTTATTTTAAGAGACATTTTGATTAGTATCTTTTTTGATAATCAAGGATGTTACACTTGATCTTCTTAATGTCTTGTAATGCAACTTTGTTCAATAATTTATATCATTTATTCAAATATTTTGCTGTGATTTGTTTATGTACTATGAAATTATAATTCTCTTCTTATGTGACCTTTACATTATTTTTCATTTTTTTATTTTATAAACCTTCAATTTATCATTCATTTTTTATGCCTATTAACTTTGGTAATTCGTAGTAATACCAACGATTTCAGATTGAGAAGGAATAAATATTGTAGGACTCATCTTCACTAGCCAATGCAAATAAATATTTGTTTTAATATTTTAAATATTTACTTTTTAGTATTTGGGATGTCGTACAAGACATGTAGATTTGTACTTGATTTTTCCACTGTTTGTGTTCCATTCTATCTCCTTTGTATCTTAGAATAAAATTTTGTCATGGAATTTATTTGAATTTCAAAACTTTTTAATTTTTATTGAGTTATATTTCCATTAAATTATAATCATTCTCCTTTGTTACCTTTTCATTATTTTGGTTCACTTATATTAATTGCATTAATTTGTCTCATTTTATCTTTATTATATATTTTCATAATGTTAAAAATAATAATTTATTATTATTTAAAGTTATTTACTTTAGTAATCTATAGTAGTACCAAGGGAGGCCCTAATTAGAAAAAACAAACACCTTTGGAATTATCTCAATGAGCACTATCCAATAACTACTCATTTCTAAATTTTTAAAAATTTTAACTTTTAAAGTTTTATCTTGCTTACGAGACATTTAAATTTGTCTCTTATTTGATTATTGATGATGTTATACTTAATCTTCTTCGTATCTTGGAATAAAATTTCATGTACAATTTACCTCATTTATTCAAATAATTGACATTGATTTGTTTATATTATTATTTAATTCTATGTATGTTCTCTTATGACCTTTAAATCACTTTTATTTGGTTATATTACATTGGTTTGATTTATCTCATTTCTACTTTAATATTTATTTATATAAATTTAAAATAATACTTTATTAATATTTATAATTACTTTGTAATTCATAGTAATTTGTTATAAGGCCTTATGAGCAAAAAACAAATGTTGTTAGTCTCATCTTAACAAGGTTCAACAAATTATGAAGTGATTATGTATACTATAACATTTTATTTTCACGGGTTTTGGCATACTTTAACGACTTTTTGATTTGTATCTTAGTTGACGATCGAGTGTGTTACACTCAATCTCCTTGGTATCATATAATGCAACATTCTCACACAATTTATCTAATGTCTTTAATTATTAAAAATTGATTTATTTAAATTGCTATGTAATTTTAAATCTCCTCTCATGTGGCTTTAACATTACTTCTATTTAGCAAAGATATATTGTTTAAATTTTTCTCACTTAAATATTAATATGTATTTATTTAAAATTAAAATAATAATTTATAATTATTTGAGCTTATTTAATTTGATAATTGATAGTAATTTTAAATGAGATTTTAAAACATATTTTGAATTATAATTTAGTTGATGATAGATAATGTTGCATTAAGTTTTCTTAATAACTTGAATTGTAGCATTCTTGTATAATTTCTCTCATTTCTTAAACATTTTTTCAATTGATTTGATTATATTACTATATAACTCTAAATCTTCTCTTATATGACCTTTATAATGTTTTAATTTAGTTAAATAAATATTTTTTTTATTTTAAAATAATAATTTATTATTTTTTAATGTTTTTTTAATATTTGTAGTAATTACAACTGATGCTTGATCAAGATAAAACAATTGTCATTGAACTCTTTTAAATGAGTTCTATGCAATTATATATATATATATATATATAAATATTTTTTTTATGATTTCATATGCTTTATAACACTTATTGATTTGTATTATATTTGATTGTTTAGCATGTTACTGTGGATCTCTTTTTCATCTTGGAATGCAAGTTTCCTTTGTAATTTATCTTATTTTGTCAAATGTTTTTTATTTTGATTTGCTTATTTTGCTTTGTAACTCTAGATCTAGTTTCATGTGATCTTTCAATTACTTTTGTTTGATTATATTATATCACTACAATTTACCTTATTTTAACTTTAATAATATTTACCCAATATTAAAATAATTATTCAACATTTTTTTTATTTTTTTTTATAATTAACAAAAAATTCAAATGAGATTGGATTGAGATGAAACAAACCTTATGCATAATGATCCCTATCCAATTAGGCATTATCTTCTATATTTTGTATATTTTATTACTTAATATTTTGGCATGTTTTATGAATCATTTTGATTCAAACAAGATGTGGCAATGTATGACATTATACTGGAACACCTTATTGCCTTGAATGCAACTTTTATAAAAAATATTTTGAAGTTCTATATTAATTTTTTAATTTTAAAATATTATATTATATCTCTTCAATTTATCTTATTTCAACTTTAATATATGATTACTTCATATTAAAATAATAATTTATTAATATTTATGTTATTTAATTTTGTAATTCACTAAAATTCCATTCAAAATGTTGTTAGGATTAAACAAACATTATTATGTTCATCTCAACAAGTTCAACCAAATTAAATATTTGTTTTTCAATTTATAAATATTTTATTCTCTATGTTTTTGGCATGCTTTAAGAAACTTTTTTATTCGTATCAGATTTGGTGATTGAGAATATCACTATTAATTTTTTTAGGATTTTTGAATATATTTTTTTATAAACATTATCTCATTCTTTAAAAGGCTTTATTTTGATTTGGTTACATTACTATGATGTTCTAATTCTCCCACAACATGACCTTTACATAACTTTGATTTTGTTATGTTACGTTTCTTCAATTTATCTAATTAACACTTTATTATATATTTATTTCATAGTTAAATAATAATTTTTTATTATTTTTATATATATATTTATTTAATTTATAGTAATTCTTATTATGGCATGATTGAGATAAAGTAAACAACATTGGAATCATCTTAATCATTTTTATAAAATTAAATATTATTTTTTATATTTTAAAATATTTTATACTCCATGGGTTTTTAGTATATTTTGAGATTTAAATTTGTAAGCATTTTGATGATAGAGAAAGTTACACATGATCTCCTAAGCACCTTAGAATGTCATTTTCCCAAAACTTTATCTCATTTCCTCAATTGTTTTCTTTGATTTCTTATATTGTTATGTAACTAAAAATTCTCTCTCATGTTAGCTTTATATTGCTTTGATTTTGTTATATTACATTAACTAAATTTAACTCATTTCTACTTAAATATACATTTAATTAATATTAAAAATAATTTCTTATTACATATAAATATTTAATTTTATAATTCATAGTAGTCCTAAATAAGGTCTAATGACGATGAAGCAAACAAAATTTGACATAATTGTTCATTTTTTATATTTTTAAATATTTTATTTTTTAGTGTTGTGATATGTTTAAAACAATTTATTCATACTTCTCTTCAAATGATTTTATGATTGAAGATCTTACACTTGATCTCCTTAAAATCTTAGAATACAATATTCTCATATAATTTATTTCATTTTTTCAAATTTTTTAATTTGATTTGGTGACATGTCTAGTTAATTCTAAAGCTCCTCTTTTTTGACAAATTATACTCCTTGAGTTATTTATATTCAATTACTTTAATTTATCTCATTTTAGCTTTAATACATATTAACTAAATATTAAATTGATAACTTATTATTATTTATGCTTATTTATTTTTAAATATGTAGTAATTTTAATGGAGGTTAATTTGAGATGAAACAAATATTGTTAAGCTCATCTTTATGAGCTCTATCCAACAAAATATTTTTTTTTAGTTTAAAATATTTATTTTTAATGTTTTGGAAAAAAGTTTTGTGAAATTTGATGCGACTTTCTAATAAAAGTTATCTCATTTCTTTAATTTTTCATTTTGATTTGGATATAATACAATATAACTATAAATGTCATCTTATGTGACATTTTTGATTTGGCAAAATACATTTCTTTGATTTACCTCATTTCAGCTTTATTATATGTTTACTTATTATTAAAACGATATATTTTTTTATTTTTATGCTTATTTACATTAGTTTCTTATAGCATTCCAAATGAGGTATGATCAACATGAAACAACCATCTTTAACTTGTCTTGACATGCTTTATCTAATAAACATTAATTTTTTTTTTATTTTGGTAATCCATAGTAATTCCACTAGTTGACATCGATTAGCGATGAAATAAATGTCATTGAACTCATCCCAATGAGCTCTATCCATGTAAATATTCTTTGACATGCTTTATCTAATAAACTTTAATTTTTTTTTTATTTTGGTAATCCATAGTAATTCCACTAGTTGACATCGATTAGCGATGAAATAAATGTCATTGAACTCATCCCAATGAGCTCTATCCATGTAAATATTCTTTTTATATCTTTAGACATTTCATTTTTTAACTTTTTTTTGCTCATTTTATAAGACATTTCTATTAGTACATAATTTGTCGATTGAGGTTGTTACCCTTGATTTTCTTAATATTGTGTACTACATCTTCTCCATACAAGCTAACATTAGTTGAAATATTTTACTTTGATGTAGTAATATTACAATAAAACTTTAAATTTATTCTTGTCTGACATCTACTAATTACTATGACATGGTTATATTATAAAGTGTTAATTCATCTCATTTAATCTTAATATTTATTTACTTAATATTAAAATAATAATTTTTTATTTTTTATGCATATTTACTTTTGTAATTTGTAGTTGTTTCCAAAAAAAGGTGTGATGGAGACGAAACAAACATCATTGATCTCATGTGAAAAACCCTATCTAATTAATTGTTTATTTTCATAAATTTCAAATATTTTATTTTCTATAGTTTTGTGATGCTTTAAGACAAAATTTTCCATTACCTAATTTAATGATCGAGGATAACACACTTGATCTCTTTAATATGTTGAAATGTAGTTTTCCACATAATTTATTTAATTTTTCAATTTTTTGGTTTTATTTAGTTTACTTACTATTAAACTCAAAATCACCACTTGTGAGAACTTTACATAACTTTAGTTTGATTATATTACACTTCTTAAATTTATCTATTTTCAACATTATTTTATATATAATTCATATTAAATTAATAATTTATTATTACTTATGTTTATTTACTTTAACAATTTTTAGTAATTACAAGAGTTGTTCAATCAAAATGAAATAAATGTTATTGGACTTTATTCATCTACTTATTTTAAATTTAAAATTGATTTTTTAAATTTTTCTAAATTTTTTCTGTAATTTTGATAGTTTTAATTAGATTTTTTTGATATATAAATGATTTGATGATCGACAATGTTGCACTTAATCTCCTTGGCATCTTTAATTAATACTTTCTTGTATAATTAATCCTATTTCTCAAATGTTTTTGCTTTGATATGGCTAAATTAATAATAAATTCTAAATCTCGTGTCATATGAGCTTTATATCACTTTGAATTAGTAATATTGCATCATTTCAATTTATCTTATTTAAGTTTTAATATAAATTTATTTAAAATTAAAAATAGTATTTTATAGTTATTTATAATCTTTTGCATTCTTTATCAATATTAATTCCAATGTTGTCTAATTATGGTGGAAAAATGTATTTTGACTCGTCTTGATAATGCCTATCAATAAATAGTCATTTTTTATTTTGAATATTTTATTTTTAAAAATTTATACACACCTCATGAAACATTTTAATTTGTACTTGATTTTATGATCAAGCATGTTACCGTTCATTTTCTTAAAATCTTTGAATGCAAATTTCTCATATAATTTGTTTAATTTTCAAAATGTTTCGTTTTGATTTTGTTATATAACTATGTAAATAAAAATCACATCTCATGCATGTTTATATTGCTTTGATTTGATTATATTATATCAATTTATATCATTTCTTCTTTAGTATAAATTTTTTATATTAAAATAAAACTTTTTAATTTTTTATGCCTATTTACTTTAATAATTCAACACTATGTTGAATGGTGTGTGATTAAAAAGAAACAAACATTATTAGAATCAACTCAACAGGCTCTATCAAACTAAATATTCTTTTTTTAATTTTGAAATATTTATTCTCTAGTGTTTTGACATTTTCTAGGCATTTTTAATTTATGGATGATTTAATGATTGATGATGTCACAATTGATTTTAAGAGAACTTTTCTAATTTTTTAACATATTATTTTTATTTGGTTATATTACTATTAAGCTCTAATTTAACTCTCATATGACATGTACATCTTGATGATTTGGTCATATTAAATTAAAAGAACCTATCCTACTTTAGCAATAATATATAATAACTTAATATTTAAATAGTATTTTTTTATTACTTATGATGTTTACATTTTCTAATTAATAGTAACTTTGAATGGGGTGAGATCAAGATTGACTAAGGGTTTTTGCACTTGTCTTAATGTGGTTTGTCTAGCAAAATATCTATTTTTGGATTTTAAAATATATTTTTTAAATTTTTTGAACAATATACTAGAAATATTTATTCGTACCTAATTTAATGATGTAGGATATTTTGCTAAACTTCTTTAGTATAATTAAGTTGTATAGCTTTCTCATACAATTTATGTCATTGATTTTAATTTTTTACTTTAATTCCATAACAGTTTTATGCAAAAATAAAGCTCTTGTCATTTGACCTTTTAATAAACTTTGATTTAACTATATTACATAGCATCAATTTAGTTTATTTCAAATTTAATATATATTTTCCTAATATTTAAATAAAAATTTATTATTATTTGTATATATTTACTTATGTAATACCTACTAATACTAAATAAGGTTTGATCAAGTAGAAACAATTGTCACTAGATTCATCACGATGAGTTTTATCTAATTAAATATTTATTTTAACATTTTTCAAATCTCTTAATAAGACTTTTGAAATATTTTCATGATATTTCTGATAATACCTCATTTGATGATTGAGGATTTATTCTTGATCATCTTACTATCTTTGAATTCAACTTTCATGTATAATTCATCTACTTTTTCAAAATTTTCTCTTTGATTTAGTTGTTTTGTTGTGTAACTCTAAATCCTCTCCCTTATGACCTTTATTTCAATTTGATTTTTTTATATTATTTTTCTTTACTTTATCTAATTTTTTCTTAATGTATATCTTTATTTAACATTAAAGTAATATTTAATTATTATTCATAATTATTTAATTTGTTAATTTACACTAATTATAAATAAGGTTTGAATGAGACAAAACAAACTTTGTTAGACACATCTCTAAAAGGTATATCTAATAAAATATTTACTATTATATTTTTAAATATTTTTTCAAATCTAGTCTGATAACCATTATTTTGTAACTCATTTTTGAATTTCTACAAATTATAAAAGAAAATAAGTGTCAATAATAAAAACTTATTATTTTAATATTAAAAAAATCTATTTATTAAATCTAAAATAAGATAAATCGGAAAAATTTAATATAACCAAATTAAAGCGATGTGAAGGTCATATGTGAGGGGAATTACAGCTTCACAATAATTTATCCAAACCAATGCAAAACATTTTAAAAAAATGAAAAATTATTTAAGAATGTGGCATTCAAAGAAATAAGGTGATTGAGTATGAAATCTAAAATCCTAGAATTAGGTATGAATTGAAATATCTAGTAAAGTAAGCAAAAACCATGGAAAGCAAGAAAAATTTAACATTTAAGATCGAATATTTAATTATATAGAGCTTGATTAGATAAGTCCAATAATGTTAGTTTCATCTTTATTTAACTTCACTTAAAATAATTTTGAATTACCAATGTAAATAAGAATAAATAATAAAAAATATTTTTTAATATTAACTAAAGATATATTAAAGCTTATGTAAGATAAATTGAAACATCATAATATAATAAAATCAAAGTAATTTAATGACCACTTGAGAGTAGAGTTAGAGTTTTATAGTAATATAACAAAATTATAATAAAGAATTTGAAAAATCAAGATAAATTTTATAGTAAAGTCGTGTTCTAATAGGCTACGTAGATTGAGTGTTATATCTTTATTCCTTTATTCAATTACCAATCCAAATTCTTATAAAATATGCCAAAGCTTGGAAAATAAAATATTTATAGTTTCAAAAATAAATATAAAATGAAATAAAGCTCATTGAGATGAGTATAATGATGTTTGTTACCTCATAAAGCCCTAAAGAACCTTGATCGAGAAAAAAATAATGTCATTACACTCCAATTAAATATTCATTTTGATATTTCTAAATATTTTACTTTTAAAATTTTGCAACGGTCTATGAAACATTTCAATTCAGACTTAATTTTAAAATTAAGCAAGATACATTGGATCTCCTCAATATGATAAAATTAAACTTTTCCATGAAATTTATCTAGTTTAATCAAACTTTTTGCTTTGATTTGGTTATATTATAACCAAACTTTAGTTTTCCAATTATGTGACCTTTGCATCACTTTTATTTGCATATATTAGATGACATCAATTTATATCATTTTAGTTATGATATTTGACTGATAATTTGTAATAATTCTAAACTTTGTGCGATGAAGAAGTAAATGTCTTTGAAATTTTATTAATGATCTCTACCACTTAAATGTTAAGTATAATATTTTTTAATTATGTTTTTCATGAGTTTTGAAATTTTTTATGAGGAATTTTGAAATATACGTGATTTGATAATTGAGAATGTCAAACGCAATCACCTTAGCATCTTGGAATGCAATTTTCTCATAAAAGTTGTCTTAATAATTCCAATTTTTTGCTTTGATTTGGTTATATTGCTTTGTACTATAAATGTTCTCATGTGTAATTTCTACACAACCTTGACTTGGTTTTATTAGATGGCTTCAACTTCTCTCATTTTAGGTTTAATATTTTTTAAACATATTAAATTATAATTTAATATTTTTTATTGTTTTCGACATTGGTAATTCTCATAAATTCGAAAGCAGTTACAAGATGCAGAAAAAGTCGTTGAACTCGACTCGACAAGCTCTATAAAATTAAATATTCATTTAGTACTTTCAAATAATTGATTTCTTAATATTTTGACATGATTAATGAGATATTAGGATTTCTAACTATTTTGATAATCGAGGATATTGCACTCAAATTTCTTAGTGCCTTGGAATGTAATTTTTTGTATAATTTAACACATCTTTGAACTCTTTTGCTTTGATTAAATTATATCATGACAAAACCCTAAATCTCCCATCTTGTGGCATTTACATATGATTTAGCTATATAATGCCTTAATTTATCTTGTTTTAGTATTAATTTATATTTACTTCACTTTAAAATGATTACGTATTATTATTTATGTTTACTTAATTTTATGATTCGTAGTAGTTCAAAGCAAGATTTGATAGAGAGCAAAAAATATTTTTGAACTCATGTCAATGACCTCTATTTAATAAAATATCATTTGAATAGTCTTATGCACTCTATTTAATAAAATTATTTTTTTAATTTTTTAAATGCTTAAATGTTTTGGCTTTTAAAATTATTTTTAAAACAAATCCGTTTATGTTTGATTTTAAGATAAATGATGTCATACTCGATCTCTTTAGTTTCTTATAAAGTAAATTTCTCATAAAATTTCTCATATATATATATTATACAAATAATTTATCATTATTTAAGCTCAATTAAATTTGTATGTAATATAATTTCCAAACTAGGCTCAATAGAGACAAAACAAATGTCATTTGACGTGGCTCGACTAGCCCTATCGAAATGAATATTACTTTATATTTCTAAAAGTTTTATTTTTAATAGTTTTGTTGCACTTTACTTGTTATTTTGATTCATACCTAGTTTTATAATTGTGGATATTTTTTTTGATCTCCTTACTAATTACAAAGTAATTTTCTTGGATAATTTATCTCACTTCATCAAATGTTTCAGTTTGATTTATATATATTATCATATAACACTAAGTGTCCTCTAATATGATCTTTACATCACTATGTATTAGTTGTGTTACATTTCTTCAATTTATGTTTTCTAACTTTAATATATATCTACTTAATTTTA
This sequence comes from Vanilla planifolia, assembly GCA_023846275.1. NCBI lineage: Eukaryota > Viridiplantae > Streptophyta > Magnoliopsida > Asparagales > Orchidaceae > Vanilla > Vanilla planifolia. The sequence continues at coordinate 37,699,795 of CM043866.1, read as the reverse complement.
AATAAACATTTACATTTGTTTATACTTGTTTAGTTTGTTAGTTTATAGTAACAACAAATAAGGCCTTACCGAGCTAAACAAGCATTGTTTTACACATCTCAGCATGTTCTATCAAATTCCATATCCGATTATATGTTTTGAAATTATTTATTTTCTATTATTTTAGCATATTTTGTGACATGTTGATTTCTAACTCATTTGATAATTAAAGATATTATACTTTGTCTCCTTAATATCTTGGAATACCACTTTCCTATGTAATTTATCTCATTACTTCAAACTTTTTTCTTTGATTTAGTTATATAAATATGCAAGTCTAAATCCTTTCTCACGTCACCCTTACACAACTATGCTTAGGTGGGTCCAGAAAGTCTTTCACAAAACAATCCAAGAACTGAAGAATGCCTACTCTGGGGGAACTTCTTATTTTGTATAGCAATTCTAAGTAATTCAAATGGATGCCTAATTAAGAAGGAACAAACATCTTTGGATTCATCTTAATGAGCTCTATCTAATTAAACATTTTTATATATTTTGAATTATATTACTTTCAAGTATATTTGCATACATTATGGGGCATTTTTTTATACCAGGTTTAATGATCTTGGACATTACACATAATCTCCCAAATATTTGAGAATAGAAATTTTTGCATAATTTATCTCATTTTTTCAAGTTTTTACTTTGATTTGGTTGTATTACTACAAAACTTTAATTCTCCTCTATTGTAACTTTTACATTACTTTTATTTAGTTATATTACATTACTTCAATTTGTCCCATTTGAGTATTATTACATCTTTTCAAAATATTAAAATAATAATATATTATTGTTTATGCTTATTTAGTTGTGTACTTTCTGGTAACTTGAATTGTGTTTTGATAATGATAACACAACGTTATGGAACCCATCTCGACCAGCTCTATTTGATTAAAAAAATTTATATGAAATAATCTATTTTCTATAGTTTTAGCCTACTTTATAAGGCATTGTTTTTACCAGATTTAACAAATGAAGATGTTACCCTCGATCTCCTTAGCATCTTCGAATGCAACTTTCTCATATAAAGAATTTCATTTTTTTCAAATTTTTCTTTTTAATTTCGTTATATTAATGTCAAAAACTAATTTTTCACTTACATTTATATTGCTTTGATTTCGTTATATTACATTACTTTGCTTTATCTTTTTCCTTCTTTAATATATATTTTATTAATTCAAAAATAATATGTTATTATTATTTGTATTTATTGAATTTAGTAATTCATAATAATTTTAGATGAGGTTAGATCAAGACGAAGAAAATGTTATTTGACTATAGTAGAATGGCTCTATTTAATTGACTATGAATTCTTGTAATTTTAACATTTCTAAATTTTCTTATTATCATAAAAATGCAACTTCCCTATATAATTTATTTTATTTTTTTAAATTGTTTTCTTTAATTTTGTTTAATATTATGAAAATCTAATTCTCCTCACTTGTAACCATTATATTACTATAATTTTGTTATATTATATTATTTTAATTTATCTACTTCAAACTTTAATATAAATTTACTTAATCTTAAAATAATAAATTATAATTATTTTTTCTTTTTTTAATTTGTTATTTCTCAATAAATTTAACAGATGTAAGATCAAGACAAAACAAACCTTAGTAGACATATCTCAAACTACTCTATCTCTTTAAAACACTTCTTTTAAATTTCCAAATATTTCATATTCAAGGGTTTTGGTATGCTTTATGAGATATTTTTATTTCTATCTAATTTAATAATCTAGTATGTCAGAGTCAATCCTCCTAATATAATGGACTGTAATCTTCCCATTTAATTCATCTCATTTCTCAAACATTTAACCTTTTGTTTGAATATATTATAATTTAACTCTAAATGACCTCCAGTTGGACCTTCACATCACATTTCTTGGGTTAAATTCGATTTTGTTTGATTAATCTCATTGATTTTGTTAATAATTTATTTTTAGATGTTTATTATGCTTTTTATGAATTTCAGTTCATGCTTAATTAATGTTACACTTGATCTCCTTAATATGCTGGAGTATAACTTGCTTGTACAAATTATCTCATTTAATTAAATTTCTCTTTCTAATTAGTTACATTACATTGAAACTCTAATTCTCCTCTTTTGTGACCTTTACATAACTTTTATTTAGTTATATGACATTGCTTTAGTTTATCACATTTTAGCTTTGACATATATTTTCTTAATATTGAAATATCTTTAATAATTTTTTTTTATTCTATTTTGTAATTAATGGTGATTTTAAATGATGTCCAATTGAGACAAAACAAACATCATTGGACCTGTCTCAATGAGTTATATTAAAAATATTCAATTTAATGTTTCTAAATTTTTTATTTTTCAAGGTTTTAAGATGCTTTATTAGATATTTTTATTTAAGACATATTTGATGATCAAGGATGTTACACTCACTCTACTTTGTATCATAGAATGCAACTATGTTTTATAGTTGATCATATTTTTTTCAAATTTGTTTTCTTTAATTTTGTTGTATTACTATATAACTCTAATTCTCTTATTGTATAACATTTATATCACTTGATTTATTTATCTAAGATTTCTTCAATTTGACTCATTTCTACTTTGCTATATTTACTTAATATTAAAATAATAATTTTGTTATTATTTTTTACTTATAGTAATTCTTAATAATTCTACGTGAGATCTGATCAAAATAAAACAAACTTCATTAGACATATGTCAAATACCTCTATTCAATTAAATATTTATTTATTATTTTTTAATTTTTTTTCCAAGCTTTTGGAATATTTTATTTTATGTCTTGACTCATGCCTAATTTTAAGAACGAGGGCATTAAGCTAAATTTTCATAGTATTCTTGAATGCAACTTTTCTATAAAAGTTATCTCATTTTTTTAAATATTTTTCTTTTCTTTTATTATATTACTATAAAACTCTAATTCTTTCTCTTTATGACATTTGCATTGTTTTGATTTTTTTATATTGCAATAATTTAATTTATCATATTTTAGCTTTATTACATATATACTAACTATTTGAATAATAATTAATTACTTTGTGTGCCTATTTAATTTTGTAATTCAAAATAATTCAACACAAAGCTAGATTGAGATAGAACAAATGACATTTGGCTTCCCTAGATGAGATTTATCTTATTAAATATTCTCCTTTATATTTTTAAATATATTATTTTCTACCAATGCTTCTTGTTTTTATAAACATTTTAAATTCATACCAAATTTTATGTTCATGGATTTTACATTCAATCACCAAAATATCATGGAATGAAAATTTCTCATTTAATTTGTCTAACTTTTTTAACTTTTTCTAACAATTGTTTTATAATATTAATTTGTAATTCTAAATCTCTATCCTTATGATGCTAATTACTTAAATTTTGTTTTATTACATTAATTAAATTAATCTAATTTTTACTTCATGTCATCTATGTTGAAAGTTAAAATAATATTTTATAAAATATTCTTATTTCATTTTTGTCATAGAGGTTCTTAATGAGATTTTATTGAGATAAAAATAATAACATTACACTTGTCTTTATGTGTACTATATACTTATATATAAATTTTTTTTAATTTTTTTCAATGATTTTAATAAGATTTATGAGAAATTTTGATCCATACCTAACTTGACCGCTAAGCATATTATACTTAATCTCTTTGTTGCGTGAGATCAAAATTTCTATAAGGTCAAATTAGTGTATTTTGGATCAAGTCATAAATATTTAATATTTAGTTCTAATGGGCTTAATTTGTGTGATTCTAGTTTAGTCTTAAGGAATAAGAAATATGTATAAGAAGATAGTGAATTTATAGCCTTTAATTTGCCTAAGTGTGTTTAACAACATTGAAGGATTGAAGAAAATGCATCAAATATGAAAAGTTTTTGCTTTTGTTCTAAAATATAACATTAACATATTGATCATTAATTATAGGGCAATCTATTCAATTGTATCAACTTTAATTAATACTAAAGCATCTCATTGAAATGTGTCCTTAATTTAAGAAATCTATAAGATTCCATTTTTCAATCCCTTAATCTATTTTGGGATAATAATTAGTCATGCATCTTTGCCAAATTGTACGTAAGTTTAACTTCTAACCATTTGTAAATTAGAACAAAATAGTTTTTTTCATCAAAGTTCATTAAAAAAAATTTATGTTAAGCTACAAATCTCAAGCATGTGACCAAGTGAAAATCACTCAGGATGAGCAAGCTCCAAAGGGAACTCACAAATCATAGGTCAGAAGACAATTGGATCAAAATTAAAACTAGCCTAATCTTCACCATTGTGCATCTTGAACACGGCCAGGGTAAGGCAAAGGATCAAGCCAAATTGAATTCAAAGCAATATGTTAGGTCAAACTCATTATTCTACTTAACATGTAATCTTATAAGTGCGAGTAGGCCTAGAGGATGAATTCCCCATCATATATATGGGAGCCAACCCCTTTTACTAGCTCAAATTATACTAAGTGAGGAATCCTTATAACATGAAAAGCCCTTAACCAATAGAGCATGCAAAACTATGATTTTTATGCATGTTGCATCCAAAGCTGGACGACTCAATGCCATCTCATCATACATGTATGCATTTGAATTGTAGAGATCTTGTCCTCCTATTTAAATAGTGACCTTGATCTATCTTATTGTTCGTTCAACAAGCTCGATCTAATGGTCAATATTGATTCATCTTATTTATCTATCCTTGAACGGATGGCTATGGTTTCACCTATTTGTAACATTTCCTTCAAGCCATAGATCACATGATTATAGTCTCATCTAAATTTATCACGTGGATCTAAATTATTCATTTTGAATCATATTGTTTGGATCATTCCCATCTTTTTTTATTTATTAATTGATTTATCTAGAACTCATCAAACATAATCAGATGGTTCATATCTAATCTACCTTGATTCAATGATACATAAGTCATCTACTACTATAGCTCTTGATCTAACAGACCAAAACCTCTTCGATTTGATCCCAATTGGGTCGCCCCCAATAATGATGATGCTAGAATCCTGACTTTAATAGGAATAGGCAACAGAGGAAATTGGGAAACACTCGTATTAAATGTGCATATGGCTTGGATCGAACCCACACCTAACTTAACATTTAAGTATACAAGGATGCCTAGGTGATGAAATGATAGAGGTCTAAAGAGGGAGCCAACCCAAATTTGGCTCATATAATACTCCCATACAAATTGTTATAAAGTGCAAATTCTTGTTCAACATTACAATGTGGTACTATATTTTTGTTATTATCATCTGTTTTCAAAATAGGGAGGACTTAGCATCATCCAATCTCACATTTTTCTAACCACAGAGTGGAGTTTGCATCTTACTTTTAAAAAGTTATAATCTACCATCCCTCTATTTATTCAATGAGCTTAATTTAATTATATTGATTGATTTCCTCTATTTCATCTAATTTATTCTTGATCAAACAATTATAGTGTTAACTTAATTTATCAAATGGCTAGAATTCTTTTTTATGTTATCCTTGAATGATGAGGCTCTTAATGATATAATTTAAATCCTTCAACTAAGATCTAGTCCAACTTTATCATTAATGAAACAAATAATCTAGGTCTCATCCAACATGATGGAAAGGCATAGATTGAATCCATCTTGATCAAACCATCATAGTAAATCTATTTTCTTGACATTAGATATAATAGTAAAAATTCTTCCAATCGAATCTAATGGCTCTGGTCCATTTTACCTAATGGGTAACTCACTAGCCATTATTAGTGTCATTGCATAACCATTTTGGAAAAAATATTAGCTTATTTGGAATAGCTTTTTGAGTTATTTGGTAGTATCATTTTAAATAGCTTTTCTTTTACTTTCTAATATCTATAATCTAAATTATTTTATAAATTCCTAACCATTGTAAATGAAATAACTAGTGAATATGAAGCAATATTTAAGATTTTAACATAGTTGGCGATTTTTTACTGACATAAAATCTCTTAGTAGTAATTACAACATTATTCTTCTCAAAACATCAAGCCCTTTTAACCTTTCTAAGCACTTCTAAACTATTAATTTCTTACTTCACATCATTTTTGACCATGTGATGTGTTGTTTCATTAATCAATAAGCATAAGAAGTTGTACAAGTGTTTCAAAATTTTTCGTCATTTTATTTATCTTTTTTTAGATTGCGTAGTTGGGCAATGGCAAAAGTCTAAGTTTTGTTTATTCTTATAAAAAAACCCAAGTTTGGAATGAGCTCACAAAAGCCGGAGTTATAATTGAACTAGTAAAAACTAGCGAGTTGGAGGTGAATCATAAGAAAAAATCTCAAGTTATAACCTTTTGTCAATTGTATTTTTTCTTGACATCAATTGAAGATAGACATAGGTTTTAGTTTAAACTAGACCACTAGAAAAATTTGGCCTCTCATTTTTGTTTTTCTTTATCATATTAGACATTAATATATTTAAAATTAATGTTTTATATAAACATAAATTATTTTTGAAAATGAATATAATAAAAAATTAGCAAAAAAGTTTTAAAACCCATAATTAACATTTTTCTTATAGGATTTGTGAAACTATTTAGGCAATCTATCATGTACATTTTAATTATCTTTTAAAATTTAATTAACTATAATTTTCTTTAAACACTAATTAATTTCTCTCTTATAAATTTTTTGAGCTTTCAAAAATACATTTTTGTTAATTTCTTTCTTAAATAAAGTATTTAGTACATCTTCATCCATAATTGATATCAGTGTAACACTAATTGAATGATCTTCTTCAATCCCTCCACCATTATTTAAGAGTGAATTTTATTAATATTAAAAAACTAAATTTATAATTTTTAACAAATCAACTAACTTAGAACTCCATGATGTACTCACCAAGACATGCGAATTTCCTACACAATTGAAATCAAGTCTTTTAGTGAACTTAGTAGTGATCAAAGAAGAGTGGCATAATTAAATGCCAGAGCACCCAACTAACTACATTATGGCATATCTCTAAGTGAGTATATTCAAGTTATGAATTTGCATACGATAAATGAGGTTTCAAGTGATTTACACTTGATTGTAAGCTATTTAGAATAGATTTGAGAAAACTATAAAGAAGATTTCCAATGATTTACTAATTTTACTAATGGATTAGCAAATCCTGTAAAAGTGCTTTCTATTATAGATCTTGTAAGAAAGTTGTTAGGAATTCTATCCAATGAGTGTAATCCTTTTATCAGGATAATAAAGATAGCCAAAGGCATAAACAAGTTGATATTGTATGAGTCACTTGGACACTTGATGATGACAAAAATTAAGTGAATAGTAGAGCTAAAGAGGAGACATTCACAAGAAAGCCAAAACCAAGGAAAGAGGAATTATTGGCCTTCAAAGAAGGCAAAGAACAATCAGATGCAAAATCCATTTCATTTATAGATTTTAAGGAAATGGTAAATTTTTAGGTTAAATGTTTAGCTAAAAGTTTGCAAAAAAAAGTTTCATAAATAGAAATTGGCAAAATAAGAAAAGAAGGAAGAAGATGAAGGCACCAAGATGTTACGATTATCGTTAAGCTGACCATATTAGGTTGGATTGTCAACAACTTAAGGACATTAAAAGAAAGGAAGAGAATAAAGAAGAAAAAGCTTTACATGCAACTTGCAGCTCTCTAAAAGTTTTAGACTCAATAATTCAAATAGAAAAGAGCAAGGAATAATATGCTTCCTAGAAAAAGTATGAAAAAAAAATTAAAATTTGTAATGAAACGGTCCTTAGTTGAAACAATTTTATAAATAAAAAAATTGGTCTTCTAGATTTTTAATGAAAGAAGATAAGAAAAGGAAAATAGAAATATTTTAAATTTGTAATGAAAAAAATCTATAATTATTGAAAATTCTTTTATGATGAAAGAAATTACTAGTTTAAAAACAAAATTTTTTTCTCTTGAGCAAGCAAACCTTTTTTGTTGCTCCACATGCCATTTATTTTTCTAAGCATAAATATATGTCTACCTTTGAACACTTGTATATTTTGTCAAATATTGTATGCTATTGTTATTGTAGAAAAGGACATACCATCAAGGATTTAAAACATGAAAAAGCATTTCTACTTCAAAACCTTGTTTCAAATGGGTAATTAAGAATGATATGATGAATGCTCTCATAGTGAATATTAATTCTCAACCAAAGGTTGTTTGCATTCCTAAGGTTAGAGAACATAAAAATCTATATAGGTTTTCTCCACAATCGTGTTGTGGAGATATGATGTATTAGACATATTCATAGGTTTGAAATAATATACTTAAGAAATATGCATATAAGTAAGCATACAAACTATGCAAAGAAAAGTTAGATTTTATGGTTAACAAGTTAAACTTTTACAATTTATGCAGTCATACATAGAGAAAAAAATTAAGATCTAGCTCTTGTGTGTTGGATAAGGGATGCTAAATACATATGATTAGAGACTAATCAAATTTTATGTCAATAGAACATGGTCCAAATCAACTATAACACTGGGACATAATTCCAAAAGAATATAATTAGAATTAGTTGTATAGGTACATATAACATTACAGTTTCAATTGTTTTTTACTCGATGGATTATAATTTAATTTAATTACTATGAGCCAATTATGTCATAATGGATATTTTGTTTATTTTGATAATGTTGAAAAATATTATGAGATGATCAAGTGTTATTAGTTGGTAGAAGAAAAGGTGGCCCTTATGATTAAGGTTGATCCATTAAAAGGTAGGAGAATAGAATGCCCTATCACACACTCAAGTGAAAAAAATTTATGACATACAACACTAAGTCATGCAGGATATTCTTCCTTAAAAAAAGTAAGATAGATGTAGTTAGAGGTCTTATTAAGCCAAACAAAACAAGTTGTAAAATGTGCAAATCATGCCAAAAAAGAAAGCAAGTTAAATCTTCTTTTAAAACTGAAAGTGATTTAACTACTAATAGACCATTAGAGGTACTTTATTTTTACCATTTTGAACCTATACAACCCTTGAGCTTAGTTGAAAAGAAATAGAGAATTATGATTATTAAGGACTTTTCTAGATTACGTAGGTTGTATTTCTTAAGATTAAAAATGAAATGCTTGAAAATTTTGTTAATTTGATAAGAGAGATGAAAAGTCAAACATATCTCAACTTAATTTGTATTCAAAGTGATAATGATAGTGAATTTAAGAATAAGAATTTTGATGACTATTGCAAAGGTAAGAAAATAAGGAATTAATTTAAATATCCTCATACATCTCAACAAAATAGTATTGTAGAAAGAAACAATAGAACCTTGGTAGAGATGTCTAAAACAATGTTAGTTGAATACGATCTACCAAAGTACTTTTTATTTGAGGTAATTAATATAACTTGTATAACGAATAGAATTAATTTATGGCCAATACTTAAAAAATAACTTATGTGTTATTTAAAAATAACAAAAAATATTAGATACTTTCATGTTTTTTGGGTCTAAGTGTGCCATTCTTAATAATAAAAATGCAAACTTGAGTAATTTTAATGAAAAAGAAAAGGTAGAAATTTTCATAGGATAATCTTCTTCTAGAAAAGTTTATAGAGACTATACCCCAAATACTTAAAAGGTAAAGGAAACATTACATGTAGTTTTTATGAGTGTATTCAAAAGATAAATACTAAAAATTTAGATAAAGAAATAAAGTTCTTAAAAGACTTGTACATGAATAAGAATGAAGGCAAAAGGCAAAGTAAAATGAAAGAGAAGAAATTAGTCATCAATCACCTAAAGATTGGAAATATTAAGATTCACATCCAAAGGAATTAATAATAAATATTAATGAAGGAGTTAGGACTAGAGCCTTTATAAGAAAAATTGATTATAATGCATTTGAATCTCTTGCAAAACTAGTATTTATAAAAGATGCCCTTAAGAATGACTATTGGATTCAAGCAATGAATGAAGAATAGATCATTTTGAAGGAAACCAAGTGTTGGAAAAAGTTTTTAGACTTAGTGCTCAAAAAGGGATTGGAACAAAATAGGCATTGAAAATTAAATTAGATTGAAATAGAGGATCATTAGAAATAAAGCTGGATTTGTTGCTAAAGGTTATAAACAAGTCGAATCTTTAGATTTTGAAGAGTCATTTTGACAGGTCCATTAGACTTGTCTTAGCTTATTAATATCACAAGAACATTAGATTATTTCAAATGAATGTAAAAAGTATATTTTTAGATCATATAATAGAAGAAGATATGTATGTTGAACCACCACTTAATTTTGACACTCATTTACATGCCAATTATGTACATAAGCTTAACAATGCACTTTATGGCCTTAAGCAAACTCCCCATGCATGGTATCATAGATTGAGTAATTATTTAGTTGACAATAGTTCTAAGAAGGAAAAAGTGGATACAACTCTATTCCTAAAATCTTTAATAGATAATATATGGCTTATACAAGTTTGTGTTCATGACATAATGTTTGCAAGCATAAATGAAAATATGTGTAAAGAATTAATGACTTAATAGTAAGCGAGTTTGAGATGAGTATGATTGATGAGAAGAATGTCTTTTGAGGATCACTAATTTTGTAATTAGAAGATGTGACTTTTACTTCATAAACAAAGTATTTAAAAGAACTATTCAAGAAATATGGTTAAGAAAATATGAAATATAGAAGGATTCCACTAAATCAATCAATTCATTTAAACATAGATGAAATTGGGAAATATATTGATCAAAATTTTATAGAGATCTTTTTGGATCTATACTATTTCTCAAAGCTAATAAATGAGACATCTTATTTAGTGCTAGTTTATGTGCTAGATTCTAATGAAATCCTAAGATAAATCTTCTAAAAGTGGTTAAATCAATTTTTAAATATTTGAAAGGTGGAATGAAAGTTTATGGCACCTTAAAAATATTCTTTCTTGTGATCTTATAGGTTACACAAATTTAGACATTATAGGTTCTATGGTGGATAAGAAAGGTACCTCAAGTACATGTTAATTACCAAAGAAATTATCTAATTTCATGATCATGCACAAAGACAAATTTCATACTACTATCGATCACAAAAAATGAGCATGTAATAATAAGAAGTTGCGTTGCCCAAGCATTATAGATAAGACAACAACTTCAACATAATGGTTTAGGCCTCTCTTATGTTCCAAATAAAATTGATTATACTAGTGCTGTGGTTTAAGAAAAAAATCAAGTTCATTATTTAATGATTAAGCACATCTATATAAGATATCATTTTATTATAGATCAAGTAGTTAAAGGATTAGTATAATTTGAATTTGTTCCAACCAAGCAAGAATTGGCTACATGTTTGCTAAATCCCTTTCAATCGAATAATTTCAAATCATAACTTTACAATTTGGTATAATAGAAATTGTATGAATAATGCCACCTATTTATTGGTGCCAATAGAGGAGATTGATCATTAATTGAATAAGTGATGGGAGCATTAAGTAAGAAGTAGCATAGAATATTCAATTTTAATACCTCTTGCCATAATAATATATTTTTTTTACTTATTATATTTTTATCAAAATATTTATGTCTTGTCATAATCAAAAGGGAGACATTATTAGGTCAATCATGTTTAGTTTTAATGAACAAGCCATGCATCTTTGAAGATAAAGGATTAGAACTCTTCAAAGTACCTTGGAGAGATAAGCAAGCTTCAAAGATTGAGGAAATTCACATAAGCTTTGATAAGGCTTCACTTTTTACTAAGAAATAGAATGTTATCTTGTTCATTATAAGAAACCCTCTATTCATATCAATTTTAAGTCATGTTCAAGTTTCTAATTGTTTAATTATCTTTTTGAGTTGGTAAAAAAATATGATTCTATTTTTTGATCCCTCAATCCTTTTCTTGATGAAATCCTACTTATGTATCTTTACCAAAGAGCACATTAAACTTTTGTTAAATTAAAAAAATAATTCTATTAAAATTTTCTTAAAATGATTACTCAAACAACTTAATATTCAAGAAAACAACTTGATATTTAAGAAAGCAACTTTTTTTATCATTTATCTCATTTCTTAAAATAATTTTCTTTATTTTTGTTGTATTACTGTGTAACTTTAATTTTTTTCTTATGTGGTCCTTATAATGCATTGACATGGTTATATTACATTACTTCAATTTATCTCACTTTTAGTTTAATAAACATTTACATAATTTTAAATTAATATTTTATTATTAGTTGTGCTTATTTACTTTGGTAATTCATGATAATTCCAAATAGTTGGCCATCTGCTCTTCCTCGAGGTACCCCTTCTTTTTGGCCAAACTCTTAGCTGAAACAAACCCTTCTACCCAGCATAGTGCCTGCCACTTGAAGAATAGAGGGGATTCCAGACCTTAGCGGAACATCTCTTCAGTGGACATAGCAGCGAGTTTTCTCAGGCCGAGCCTGCTCTTTTCTTTTCCTTGCATAGGAGCAGATAATGAATGGTTATATCGAAGTCCGATCGAGTTGAAATAAATGATGACATACTCTTGTTGCTGAGTTTTATTCAATAAAATATTCATTTTACCACTTTTAAAATATACACTTGATCTCCTTAGTTCCTTGGAGTGTAACTTTTCTAACATTATCATATTTCTTCAATTGTTTTTATTTTTTCCTATTTCTATAAAATTCTAATTCACCTATCTTATGACTGTACATCACTTTTATTTTATTATATTATAGTACTAAAATTTATAAATTTTAACCTTTATATGTATATATAATATCAAAAGAATAATTCATTATTATTTATGCTTATTTATTTTTTTAATTTACAATAATTCCAAATAAGTGCCAAATATGATGAAACAAACCTTGCTGGTCTCATCTTAGTGAGCTCTATCTAACTAAACATTCATTCTATATTATTAAATATTTTTGTCAGTTTTTATATATTTTGTGAGACATTTTGATTTGTATCTAAATTAATTATTTAGATGTTATCCTAAATCTCCTTGAAATTTTTGGATGCACTTTTACTATATAGTTTTCCTTTTTTCTTTAAAATTTTGGGTTTGATTTTGTCATATTATCATGTTACTCTAAATCTTACGTCATTCAACCTCTATATCACCTTAATTTAAAATATATTTACTTAAAATTGAAATAATACTTCTTTATAATTTATCTTAATTTAAAATTAATAAGAATTTTTCACAAAGTCCAATTAAGATAAAATAAATATCGTTACAATATTTTTTATGTTCTCTATCTAACTAAATAATTATTTTATTAATTCTAAATATTGTATTTTTATGGTTCTGGCTTTCTTTATGAGGTATTTTGATTAGTACCTAATTTGATGATCGATGATGGCACACACTGTCATTAATGTCTTTGAATTCAACTTTTTTTATAACTTACTCATTTTTTTTTTACATTTTTATTTTTTATGTTACTATGTAACTCTAAATCCCCTCTCGTGTCACCATTACATCACCTTGATTTGGTTGTATTGTATTACTAAAATTTTTCTTATTTCAAATTTAATATATATTTACTAAATATTAAATTAATAATTTGATATAATTTTTTATTATTTACTTTGATAATTCATAATACTTTTAAAAGAGGTCTAATTGAGATGAAAAAATATTATTAGACTAATCACAATGAGCTCTATCCAATAAAATAGTCATGTTAAGTTTTTAAATATTTAATTTTCTAGGGTCTAAACACCTTTTAAAACATATTATAATTATTACATGATTTCATAATCATAGATCTCAATTTTGACTTTCTTAGTACCTTAGAATATACCTTTCGTAAACAATGTACATCATTTCATCAATTTTTTTATTTTAATTTTGTTTATATTACTTATTAACTCTAAATGTTCTCTCATGTAACCTTTATATTTTTTTATTTGGTTCTATTACATTACTTCAACTTATGTCATATTACCCTTTATATATATATATATATATATATATATATATATATCAAAAAAAATTTATTATTATTTACATACTTTTTATTTTTGTAAGTCATTACAATTCCAAAAAAGTTTGATCAAAATGATGCAATTATCATTGGATTTACCTCGATGGCCTTTATCCAACAAAAAATTTATTTCTAATTTTTTAAATATTTTTTCTTATGGTTTTTGTATTATCTATGAGAAATGTTTTATTGTATTTGAACTAATGATTGAGGATGTTACATCAATTCTCATTATTATCTTTAGATGCAACTTTCTCGTATAGTTTATCTCATTTTTTTAAATTATTACTTTTTATTTAGCTATATTACTAAGTAACTCAGAATCTCTTTTCTTGTGACCTCTATAATACTTTGATTTGGTTAGATTATATTTTTTAAACTTATTCTATTTTAGCTTTAATACATATTTATATAATACTAAAATAATAATTTATAGTTTCTTACATCTATTTACTTATTAATTCACTATATTTATAAATGATCTCTAAATTGAGACAAAACAAACATCATTGTACTCGACTCGATGAGCTTTATCCAATAAAACACAACTTTTTTGGTACGATTTATCTCATTTTTTAATTTTCTTTTATTTAGCTATATTACTATGTGACTAAATCTTCTCTTATATGACATTTATATTGATTTGATTTGGTTATATTATGTAGCTTCAATTTTTCTTCTTTTATTTTAAATATATATTTATGTAATATTCAAATAATAAATCATTATCATTTATTCTTATTTAATTATGTAATTGGCATAAATTCCTAACAAGGAAAGATTGAGATGAAACTAGATATACTGGACTCATCTCAATAACCTATAACTAATTAAATATTAATTATTAATAATTATTTATTTAAGAGGTGCTTAGTAAGCCTTACGAGGCATTTTTTTATTCATACTTGATTTTGTGACTAGGGTGCTACACTTGATCTTCTTATTTTCCTGGAATGTAAATTTATTATATTTCTTAAAATTGTTTTGCTATAACTTTAAATCTCAACTCTGTGACCTTAACATCATTATGATATCACCATACATACTTCAATTTATTTTTTTTACTTTAATACATAATTAATTAATATTAAAAAATCTATTCCTTGTTATGAATTCTTATTCATTTCAATAATTCATCGTAATTCAAACTAGGTTTGATCGAGATGAAAGAAATACCATTATCCACAACTTAATGAGCTATATCTGTTAAATATGTTTCTCTATAATTTTTTTAATATTTTTTTTTCAATGATCTTTTACTTTTATGAGTCATTTTGATTAGCGTATTTGATAATCGAGGATGTTATACTTGGTGTCCTTAGCACCTTGCAATGCAAATTTTTCAACAATTTATCTTATTTCTCAAACTTTTTTCTCTTTGATTTTTTTATGTCATTATGTCACTCTAAATCATTTATCATGCAACATTTACAATGTTTTAATTGGGTTTGTTTACATTGTCTTAGTTCATCTTGTTTTAATTATAATATATATTTACTTAATATTTGTATTGTTTTGGCATGCCTTCGAAGACTTTTTTATTCATACCTGATTTAACATTTAAAGATGCTACACTTGATCTATTTAACATCTTTGAATGCAAATTTCCTGTATCATTTAACCTATTTTCTTCAATTTTTTTCTTTTTTTTTGTTATATAACTGTCTAACTCTATATCTTCTCTCTTGTGACCTTTATATCAGTTTTAGTTCGTTATATTATAAATTTTTAATTTATTTAATTTTAGATATAATAGATATTTGCCTAATATTAAAATAACAATTTATTATTTTTTATGCTTATCTTGCCTTCTAATTCATCAAATTTCAATATGAGGTCTGATTAAGATGAAGCAAGTGACGTCAAACTCGTTTAAATGAGTTTTATCTAATTAAATATTTATTTCTATTTTTTTATATATTTTATTATCTATCATTTTTAAATTCTTTGTGATACATTTCATTTCACACTTGTTGTAATGATCAAAGATGTTACACCCAATCTCCTTAAAATCTTTGATTAGAACTTTATTGCTTAATGTATCTCATTTTTTCAAATTTTTTACTTTGAATGCATCATACTATTATGTAACTATAATTGTCTTCTCATGTTACCCCATATATGTTCGATATGGTTAAATAAAAGTTCTATAATTTCTCTTATTTTAGCATTAATATATATTTATTTAAAACTAAAATAAATGTTTTTAATTATTTATGCTTATTAAATTTTGGAACTTGTAGTAAGCCTAAACCAGGTTCGATCCAAACAAAATGAACATCGATGGACTCATTTTAACAAACTTTACCCACATAATTATTTATTTTTATATTTCTAAATATTCAAGTTCTATAGCTTTCATCCTTTATGATGCATTTCAATTTATACCAAATTTGATGATTGTTGATATTACACATGATCTCTATTTTATCTTGGAATATAAATCTCTATATGGTTCATCTAATTTTTCCAAACTTTTTTATTTGATTGGTTTATATTATTATAAAACTTAATATCTTCTCTTGTGTAACTTTTAGACACTTTCCTTAAGTTATATTTCATTACATTAACTTATATCTTTTTTGTTTTCATTATATCTACTTAAAATTAAAATAATAATTAATTAATATTTATGCTTATTTAATTTTTTTTATGAAAAAAAGCATCATTGGAGTCTTCTCAATGTGTTTTTTTTATTAGTACCTAATTCAGAAATTGAGGATGCTAAACTCGGTCACCTTCATTTCATTGAAGGTTACTAATTTTTGTATATAATGTGGTTAAATTAGCATATTTTTAAAATGAGATTAGAAGACAAAGATTTGTTTAATTTATTACACAATCTTAATAACAATAGAAATTGACGCATTTTAATGAGCATTACTTGTTCCCATGGGATGACGAATCTTTTAAGCATGCCCACATGGAAACTTGACACTAGTAACTAAACTTTTTAGTAGCCTAACCTAATCAATGTTTAACCACCAATTAGGATGTATACTGAATTTCAACAAAATGTTTATGCCTCTCATAATGCTCATGAACACTATTCGATTTTACTTTTCTCCCTTTGCATGAATAAATAGTTATTTTACAGCAAAGGTTATTCCAAATCAATTTGTTGTGATCATAAACTAGAAAATATATAAATATAAAGGGTCAAAAGATCAATTGACAATAAGAAATTCATTCAAACATTTACCAAGATATAGCATTAAAACTGTATCAATATCTAATATAAATTGGTTTTACAAAAAAAAAATTTTGAATTATTTGTAAGTTAAAAAAATATTTGCATTGATTTTAATAGTTTAATGCTTTAAGTTCGAAGTAGCAATCCCCCTCTATAAAATAGTAATACATTTCATGAACAAATAATGAAGTAATCTAATAATTGATTTTTGAAAAAGGCTAAATGTTGTAACATTATTGTTGTTATTTTTATTGTTCACAAACATCTTTGAAAACTATTATCCAATTAAAAATATTATTCAAAAGTTAATGTTAAAGCTCAATATAGAATAGAAAGAAAAACCCAACTCGATTTGAAATTTTAATGAACATATTCAAAATGTATATAAATAAATACTAAGAATTTCATTAAAGTTGTAGGAAAACAATTCTTATAAATTCTCAAAAAAAGAATTTAAGAATCTACTTAATTATAGATTTTTAAAATCCTTTTGTTCCACCTAATTCATTTTTTTAAAAACTAACCTCAAGCATAATAAAAGAAATCCAAATTCCAAACATATACATTATACCTACAAGAAAAAATAAATGATAAATCATTAATAAAACATTAGTCGAACAAAATTCTTACCTCCAAATCTGTTACATAAAATGAAACATCAAATGATCTTCAATTGTAAGACACAAATCAAACAACAAATAACATAATAAATAAATAACAAGGTCTAACAATAGATAACATAAATAACAAGCCATATATTCCAAATATAATTATCCAATACAGTGCCATGTTCATCATAATACAACTTATAATAATAGAATTGACAACTTTGCCATTAATAGTACTAGAATGCTTGAAGATGTATCATTCAGCTACTAAGCTAACATTGATTGTCTAAAAACTTGCTGATTAACAAGTCCTAACTCTTGTAAAACTATAAGTGGGGTCAATTGAAAGCTTAATAGCAAATCATTGAGCCATTCTATAAATTAAAAAGTAATGGAGATGAAATATATAAGTATATAACAACTAAGTAAATCATGTGAATAATTGATAACAAAAGCTAACTCCTACAAGTATATCATAATCTAGCAAATAAATCAATTTAGAGCCTAATGGTGCCACAATCCAAATCCTTTGCATCCCTTCTCAAATCTATTACACCTCTCTAATCAAAGAGAATCATGACATGGCCTGGTATATTTTGTGAGGTAATTTAATATTCTACAAGATAAAGTTCATCACATGCACCAAGCCAATTGAGTTATAGGAATTCTCAACAATGACATGTTCTCTCTTCTATAATCATAGAGAATCATTTGTTTCTCATGAGATTGAATGTATAATTGTTCCCTCTTGTGAGTATTTGTACAATGTCATTTAGCCAACCCTAGAGATTCTTACCATGAAACTTGGAATTGCTTTTACTGGCTCAATCAACAACATCCTTGGGTCAGCAAGAATAATCGAGGCTCACTACATATAGTCTTCAATTAATGAAATCACATCCATGACTTGTAGCATCTTGGTAACACTAATATAACTCCATCTTGCATTATATAGATTTTCATAATTTGAATATGACATGTCACTTAACAAATAACTTAATAAGGTAAGGATTTCATTATAACCAAAATCTATTATCTAGGATTCTCCATGTCTTATCTTACATAATCTAGTATTTCAACACTATGTTCAATTTCAATTTTATAGGTAATACCATCATTTTGATATTTTAGGATTTTCACCAAAACCTTAATTCAACCATATGGAATATTTTGCCTTATTTTCTAAATTTAGTCTTACCCATATTCCATCGTGGACCTGACCAATCTAGGCTATCATAAGTGTTCAAGTGGCCTAGGTTTTTACTATTATGCTTAATGTATAGTTCTTATTAGTAATACTAAGCCTTGATTCACACAAATTTTATTAGTGATCATTATGCCTATAAGATAACCATAAGTTATAATATATATTTTAAGGCCTCTCTTGAGCTAACAAAAATCCTTAGGAATGTCATCTAAGGCGTGTAATGATGTGCCCTAAGAGCCTAATTATGGTCACTCATGATCTTATTGAAAGAACTCTGTCAACCCAAGATTCTTGCCAATATTTATTTCTTATAAGTTCCTTGGCTAAAAGTGGCACGCCTCCAGAAGAAACCCAGCACTCTAACCTTCTAATTTGTTAGCTATTAGCATAATTAATAAATGTGTAGTTTTTAACGTTATAAAGGTTTACTAATATGCTATTACCTTACTCCATCTTTAGAACCTTTTATTATAAGTTCATTTCCAATGAATTATTCTTGAGATTTTAAGCTCAATGTTATGGCTAAACTTCCTTACATTATGCTATTCAAGCACTTCAAGACCCATTTTGAAGTCTATTTAGAATGAAAAATGAGAGCTTCAAGTTTGTTCTCAGTGCATCATAGGCCATACCCTATGTCTTTGCTTTGTTAATTTTTTTCCTTAACCTAGCATTCTTTTATGACCACAATTCTAGCTCTTTCAAGCTTTCCAACAAGAAACTAAGAGTCATATGCAACTTAGAAGCCAGCTAGATTGTACCTTATCAATAGCATTATTTTTTACATTGTTGACCTTGAACAATATTGCTATCATCCTTGTACAATAAATATCACTTTGATGCACTATATTGTACCTTGTGATATGCATTATTTATTATATAATTATAAACCAAACCATATGCATCTTAAACTAAAACTCAAGAAAATGTCATGTTCATAGTATAGCTAAATTGTACTTTATGATAAATCCAAACTTTCATAGTCTATTCACACTAGTGCCCTAATTATCATTGTTATCCAATCATACCATTTGATTATGTAATATTTCAGTGTACAATATTCATGGTTGATCACTTTTTCATTCTTCCAATTCATTGTATTATATAATATGCAACCATTATATCATCTAACTTTCATCTAATGCTTAATTAGCAATAATTAAAATTTAATTACTAGAAATTTCCAAGAATTTATTCAATAAAATTTTATGACAAATATTAGTTAGCTAAATGGAAGGTTTCATAATCAACCTATATTTTTGACATTTCATCTCCAAAATCTTGATAACTAGCTTATGCATAAGTGTTAGGCCTCACCTTCTATTTCTAGATAAATCTTTTTCATCCATACATTTTTGAAGGACCAAAGCCATAGTACATTTTTTATTTCTTAGCTATCTAATACAACACTCCAAAAATGCACAAGCTCACCCTAGTAAAACACGGCTAGCTAAAAAGAAAGAACCTTTATCTCTTACTAATGAACATGTGATGTATTTGAAATGTATTTCCTTTTATTCGATGCATAAAATTGTCATGTTGCACAACTAGTGCCTAAATCAATTGATGTTTATATGTTAAATAAGCCATCGTCACTATTATCTACTTTGTACCACTTTATCGGGGGCACAATTTGAAAGCCTATACAAATTTTAATAGTCCTAGCATCGATTTAACCATTACGAATGCTTTATCATTGATCCAAAAACTAGTCAACGTTTTTTAATGACATGGTGCTTCTTTTGATGATCTTACACAACCCATAATCTATTCTTTAATCTATGAATCTCGTCAATAGTTTCCTCTATGAATGTAGATCCAAATTGCTATTTAGACACTCCCTTAGCCCAAAATAATGGAGACCTATAGTGCTGACTATATAAAGCCTCTTAATGTGACTTGTCAATGGTAAACTAGTGGATATTATTATACTTAAATTTTATCAATCATAGATGCTTGAAACAATCTAAAGATTAAGACTAAATAAAAACTCTAAAATGATTTTCCATAGACTTCGTCATCCTCTTAGCTACTTATCAATCTAAAGGTAGTAAATTGTATTAAATATGATATTAGTATTGATTGCTTTAAGTAAATAATTCTTAAGCTAAAATATAAACTTAGTATAATAGTATAAAAATAATCACTCAGAGTATCCTTTTAAAGGGACTCAACTCATTTAATAAATCAATAGGTATACTGACATTATAAAGTCAACTCACTATTCATTGTTGTATCAATGTTTTTAGATCATGTCGTTGAAGTTCAATAATGGACATCACACTATATTATGTATGAATAGTACTTATTGTTAAAATCAATATTAGGTTTTCAAAATTCCTTTCTAAACAATAACAAAGAAAGCACAATTGCATTCTCATTAACACTTATGTTATCAATTATCATAAGATAACACAAATATTATAATAACATTGCATATGTATGAGTATGTTAATCGCATCATCTTAATGTAAAGATGTTCAAGTTTAATCTTGACTTACTAGTGTCATTTATAATTACTTTGCACATACATGATCGATTCATCATAATTGCACAAAATCTTATTAGCTTTTCACTAAACTCTTGTTAACTATTCTATAAAGGAACTTTATCATACTAGTCTAATAAAACATTTATTTTGTGTGGTTCATTTAGTCACATAGAACAAAAATCAGCAAGTAGCATTATACAAGATTGGTAATGGATAATGTCAATGTATGATTATGCTATAACGTATCTATCACACTATGAATAGAAATCGTTCTATTATGATGAGACCATCGTATATATATGACAAACTACTCAGCATATATAAGATATGAGATAATAGTGAGAAAGCTAACTATGCGAAGTAAAGAATAGATATCATTTTATATGACCAATCTATATTTTAAATAAAAATATTTTTGTGCAATTGATTTCTTTGCACACTACATTATTTGTAAACTTCAAAAGTTTTTACAATGAAAATGAATAAGTTCTAACCTTTACTTGGTAAAACTAAACAACTTAAGAGATGAATTATTGGTAAAACACAAATGTATGAATGAGCAAGTGAGTGAAATCAATGAATGCATTATTATGTGCCACAATAGAAGGTTTTTGTAACTTCTAATAATTTAGACATTGCAAAAGCAAATAAAGAGTCTCATGATGGTTGGCACACTACCAAGAGAAAAGGCCTCAATGGCTTGTAACAAAATTTGATGAACTTGTTCCAAGAGACCTCATGCTAGTTAGTTATGCCAACACAACTTCCAATACCATCCTATTTGTTCTATACACCTAAAACAACAATTCAAGAAACTTATTAATAATAATAAATGATTTTTGTATCATCAAACTAGAAGGATCATTGGGTTACCATCATGCCTGGTTATGGCCCCTAAACTAAGTAACAATGATAATAGTAGGGTATCTTTCTCATTGCACATCATTGAACCACCACCCACTTAACATTTCATGCTATCTTAAAGATGTTGGGGTTCCTACCATGCCATGGCCAACAAACATTTTCCAACAACATAAGGGTTATGATTTTCCTAATATTAGGTGTCTACAAGATGCAGAAATTATGAAAATCACTTCACATGCTTATTTTTTTTTCTCATGATCTTATACATCATTAACCTTAATCAACATCGTTTCTTTCACTTTTGTTTTTTCATCTTTCATTCTATTATTTTCTTAGTTATTGTTGTGATACATGTGTCTAATGTGAAAGCATATATACATACATACACACATACATATATATCTATATGTACATTGATCTCATAATACATTGTTGTATCATAGATTAGAACATATGTTGGTGAATTAGTACTATGCAATATGCTTACATCATGTTTGATAATATTATTTTAATCAATTAACAAATTGACCTACAAAAGTCATTGTTATATAACTTGCATACCTAATGGTTGTATGATACTTGTTCTACTTCATTTTAATTTTTTTTTATTTAAAGACTCATGTACATCACAATTCTTATTAATTTATTTCAACATCTACATATCCTTTATTCAATAAATATTCACACACATATAATAAGGATGGTCAAATCCTTATGTAATTAAATTTTAAAAACATGTCATTCTATTTGATCCTTCAAAATGTACCATATGTTCATCCATATTTATTAATAAATGAGGTTAGATAAAATGAATATAGGAATAACCCCTCCTTTAAATTAACTACACCAAATAGTTTGGATGCACTTAACAATAATTTTAAATGGTTTGATCGTTACTTCTAACATGCAAATCATATAGTCTAATGCTCTCATCATATCATTGGTAATTCATCTATACCATGAAATGCTCTAATTGAAGTGTTTATCACATAATTCCCATGGCCTAGCCAATAGACTATTTAATGTTTTTCTACCATAAGAGTTCTTTAGGAAATCATGGTCAAGCCCTACTCAACTAATCATATGGTACATTAAAATTGATCACAACATCTAATGCTCTCGGAAATAGTTAATTCTAGGGTTGGTCATTAAATATGTTCATTCTAATTATAAAGATTACGAAATTAGGTATAAAATAAAACATATTAATATCAACTCAATTCCCAATGAATTTAATACTAAAATCTTAACTAGAACATAGCATTACATGGAAATGAATATTATAATAAAAACATATCATAATTAGTCTACTTTATGCAAAACAATATCAAAATTTTTATCTCTTATTCAATCAATTTTCTTTGTTAAGGGAATGTTAGGTTGTTATTCTTCAAGCTTCCATTACTCATCATTCTCCCCTCCAAGATCTTCCTAATCTCCCTCCAAAATCTTCCTCACATTACATTTCTAGTACATATTTGAAAAGAAAAGGTGGGAAGGTGGGTATCCTTTAATTTTTATTAACAAAATGATTTGATATAAAAGTAATTTTTTCTCTTCTTCAAATTTATAGTGATTTCCATTGACTATCAAATCTTACCACCAACATATTGGCACAATCATCACACTAAGAACTTAATTGTTTGCCTATACCTCAAATGCAAATCTAGGTGGCAAGGGACTATTTTGAAGTAATTCCAAAACAAACCAATTTCTTAATTATAGATTAACACTTTCCAAAATCATTTTTAAAGTAATAATTCATAATTAAGTAAAGTAGGGTTGTCATAATCTCTCCATCATAAAAGAAATTTTTTCATAAATATTAAAATATTTTATCATGTTGGTGCATCATTGCCTCTTTTTCTTCTTAGATGACTTGTGTTTTAGTTTTATTAATCCAAATGATTTTGACCATGGGGACAACTTTGATTCTTAGCATCCTCTCTTACTCGACTAGGATTTGGACTAGCTACTCTTAATATAACAAAAAGGACAAAATTTTACTTTCCTTAAAATTATATCAAATCAAACAAGATGAGTCAAGAACATGTCTTTTTAATGAAGAAATTAAAAAAACATGATGCACAATATATAGTTACTAAGACCTAGTTTATAGGAAATTACTTCAACTCTTTTCAAAATTTTGGAAGGCCCAACTTAATTAGGTTTTAATTTTCTTACATTTTAGATATAAATTCACTCATTAAAGTAATTAATTTAATAAAATAATGCTAACTATCTTGGAATTTGGCACACTAATCTTTTTATCAAACTAGACCATTTTTGTACCATTACCCCACATCCTTGTTCAAACAAGGCCTTCACTAATTTAATTTCCACTTTTGATTCAAATTAATATTTCTAAGATAAGTGAAATACTTAGAGTTATGGGCCTTTAACAACAATAACTTTCTTGGTTATTCAGACAAGCATAAATATCATATCCTAAAATTTTAATGAATCATTCTTATCATGGGTGAAGTCTAATTCCTATTTAACTATGACTTTTGAAACAATGTTTGATATCTATCATTCTTTTTTTTCAATCATCACTATTCCATTACTAATTTTAGTAAACTCTTCACATAGATGTAATAGAAATATTCTTGATTAAAGTATAACATTAATATATTCAAGCTACTACTTCAAATTGTACTTATCTAATCAAGCTTGGGCTTTGTGGAGTAGTCTACATTGTAATGTTCTGGTCTACTTTAATGTTATACTCTTATAATCATAGCCTAATATATATTAGTTAGGTTGGCCCAGAACTTAAGCATTCTTTACTATGTGAACGAAGTAGCAAACCTTGTGGTAGCTATCCTTGTTCTAACATGCCAATTTTTTATGGTGTGTTTATAACTTCTTTTCGAGAATGTTGCCCATAATGATTTAGAATTGATGAATAAGCACCAAAGCTTGTAGGTGAACAAACTTATTTTATTGGAAATATTTTTAGCACCAAAGCCATTTTCACTAGTGGGATAAAAATGTTCATCCAAGAGGCCCAATGGAAGCTATTACGATTCTTTGGTCTTTTTTAGAAGAATTTTTCCATTAACACTTTGATTCATTTTATAATTGATTTTTTTAGATCCAACACCATTAAACGGTTTGTTGAAGTAGAATTTAATACATTTTTTATAGCCATTTGTTATTCCATCCAATCATTTCTTTTTCATAAGTTATCGATGATGTATTAGTATGTTGATTCTTTATTTCTCCAATTAAAGATCTTGACTCTAAGATATTTTAAAAGTAAATACCATTTAAAAAAACTCATTTTGAGTCATAATTAAGTTTTCCTTCTACATATGGGTTTTATCTAGCATAATAGATGTGCACTTTTTGTAGATTAACTCTTTAAGCTAACATTTCTAATTTGGTATAAAAAAATCCATTTCAAAGATTATTTCTTTATTACTATAAAGATGATGATGTCACCCACAAATGAGTGATAGGCAATAGGTGTGCAACATCTTCAAGTGAAGAAGTTTTCCTTTTGACCACTACAATGTATGTTCCTTATTCCATGACTTAAGGCCTCAGCTGAAGTATTAATAAAACAAGTGAGATGGGGTTTCCTTGCTCCACACATGTAGATTTGAAGAAGATAAAGGGGCTTCCATTAATAATGATGGAGTATCTACTAAAATTAAGATAGTTTTTAACTAGATGTACAAATTTTGTATGGAGCCCAATTGTCTCCAATACATTGAATAGAAATCCTCAATTGAGTCATCAAATTTTCATTATTCATTTATTGATTCAACTCTCTGGTACAATAAATTTTTCACCAATGTTTTTCCCTTTAATAACTCTCCAAATAATATCAGTGTTTCTCCAATCTCTTGTAGTACTTTTTTAATTCTATTTGTAAAAATTTTTGGATCTTGCAAACAATAATGCACAGATTGATTGGCCTAAAGTCATTAAATGATCATATAGTTTAAGATTTTTCAATTTGGATATTCTATATGCTTACTATGGATGGAAGAATTTGGCAGCCATGAAAAAATCTTTGATCGGCTATAGAAGATTTGGCATGTTAATTTCTAAACATTTTCTATAGAATTAACCAATTAATCTATCTAAGCCTATAGTGCTCTCACCATTAATTCCTTCCATTGAACTCTTGAGCTCTTCCTTGGTAACTTGTTGGGCAAATGATCCATTTTGTTCTCTCTTAACATGACATGGAATTAGGTGTTGGAATCTTTGAATAACTTTCTAGTTACAACTCCATTTTGACATTATCATAAATCTTGGAAGTTTTGAATGGCCTCTCTAGCAAATATTCCTTGTATTTCCAATATATTGCCACATAAGCTTGGTAATATATTTAATCTACTTCTGAATGGAAGTTTTGCTATTGTGTTCTCTTTAAAGATGCTTCCAGTTGTGTCTTTATCCAATTATTAAGGTACATTTTCGTTCTTCTTTGTTTAGCTCCAAACTTGTACATCTCTAATGCTTTTATAAGAAGACCACAGTTATTTTTATTATTTAATTGAATCCACGATGCTAAAACCAAAAGTGTGGACATCTAAATTTGTGAATTTTCTTTGATGTGGCATAGTGCAATTATAAAAGAATTGGTGTAACATCAGAGATTACAATACTAAGATAGTGTATTAAAAAGTGAATAAATAGTTTAAACCTTTTTTGTTGCATAATAGTCTATCTAGTCCCTTCCAAATAAGAGCCTTACTCCTTTTTCCATTTCAATTGAAAGGGCATTCAAATGCATGTAGTTAAATTAATGATGAGTTTTTAATAAAGGATTGGAAGCCTTCAACTACTGTTGATCTTGATTGGCATTGCCCAAGAGCTAACCAACATTTGAAATGACAATGAAGAACCCCAAAAACTAGCCAATGTTTTCCTAATTACATGTGCTTCTGGTGTTCTAGTTTTAACCATAATGTTTTCCTTTGACTTTTAGTGTATTTTGTATATATAATAGAAAAGTATATATCCTAACCTATGTTCTCATAATTTACCTTAAAGGGTATTTATTCATTAGGGTTATAGATAATATCAACAACTAGTTTCCCACAACACATAATCCATATTATATTTAGTTGGTTGTGTGTGCCACTATGAAGCTCTAATTTGAATGAATAAAGTGATATCATGATGGATGTAACATTTTGCATGATTACACTAACTAGATTATGGTGTGTAGAATTACGTGATTAGACTTCCTAGTATGGTCAAGTGTTGCATGCTTATTATAAACTTCTATAAGATCATGGCTATGGTAGATTATGTAATGACTAGTTCTATGGTATTTCAGAGTATTGGTGTTAAAAGCATTATGGGAACACCAACAGAGGGGGTTGCACATTAGTCACCCATTTTGTTACATCATGTAATTATGAGATTTTTGGAAATTAGTGAAGTCCTCATGGTTATTTGATGAGTTAATATTTTTTAAATTTATGCTATGTAGGAAGTGATCAGCATAATTCTATTATGGTTGTATCTTAGGTTATGAATTAGCTTTGTTGTCTTTGTTATGGCCCATTTGTATGACATTCTAGTTTATTAACCTATGCTACTAAGTTACACTTTACTTTGTAATGTTAGTTATATACATTTTACTACAACTGATTTGTATAACATACCTTGAGAATACCCTATTGAGCTTCCCAACACATGCCTTCCATGACAAGTCGATGTAGGGAGTTACATGCAAGCACTTGTAGTTTGAGATGAGGTGATAGAGTTTTTGCATAGTAGTAGTATTGGTGTTTGGCACACCAATACACGATGTTTTACTTCTAAATAGTCATCTTTCTACTTATTATAAAGACATGAGTATTTGTTAATTACCATTGTTTTATCAAATGAGAAATGTACTAAGTTGTTAGTTCAATACATATTTTCTAATCATTTTATTTGGTATATTTTGGCACCAAGGAGTAAATTTGGATTAAAGTTGTAGGCAATTTTTCTTATAAGTACCATTTTCTTAATAATGTATCTTTTTGGGTGACATCTAATCAGAGTAAAATAGACCCTCGATTGGTTAGTTGACTAGTTAGTAGAGAAACGTGGTTTTATCTTGGTGATAGCTATGATTATGATGACTAAATTAGAGGTTTGCAACTTCCTCTTTTAATTTCATGCATGCAAAGTGGCAATGGATAGCATGGTGTATCAACTGGTGCATAACTTGTACTGCACCAAGGGAATCTAAAAAAATAAGCTAGGTGTAACACCCCAATCTATATTTATGTGCACTTTATGTTAATATTGGAGAACATGACGACTCTAACCATCATATAACATTGATTGTTGATGCTTGACAATAGAAAAAAATTGTTTATCATGGACAAGTATATGGTTAAGTAGTCCACATAATGCCACTAACATTCATCCATCTATTGTATATGATTGTTAAGAACCATAGAAAGAAATAATGTAGCATGTAAAATGCTTCATTATTAAGTTATAATCTCAATTTTATATAAATCATTTTAGTTGGACAACTTTTGTAATAAGTCATAATGACCACTGTGTAAACAATTTTAAAAGAATGAGAGAGAAATGCCAAATATTAAAAAGATAAATATAAGTAATCTAATGATAACATTTTCAATTGAATTTATATAATATGATCATAAAATAGTAAGCAAAAAATTGTTAATTAAGCAACAATATTTTAATCGTAGTGTTAAAGAAAATTGACAAGGATGCCAATTAATGATGAAAAATTATGAAATATTTATTGACATAAAAAACTTAAGGCGCATCCTTTTTAACAACATTTTTCTCATCATTACGTGCAACCACAACAATGCACCAATCAATGTTTTCTGACAAGTGACTTCCTCTCCTTGAGCATGACATCAAAAATAAGAGTGGGATTCTCTTAATTTGATCATCATTCTTATAGTGTCCCTCCCTTATTAAATGTTGTCCCCATATTGAGAGGTCACCTTAATTAACTTAAAAATTAGTTCACTCCATTTCAGTAACTTGCCAATATGTATTGGCATCTCCATGTCATGAAAGGAAACTTGTAAGCTTGTGATAAATTGAAGCTATACAAATCCATTGTATAAAATAAATCATTGCAAGATCCATTAGCAAACTAAAATTCTAAATCTAGCACATCAAACGTTAAAATAATGATATAAATTTCCATTACAATAGTTCGATATAATCAAAAGTTCAACAAATGTAAATGACAATGTTGTTTATGAATAGAAAACTATAATATCATAAAATGCCAACAAGTGGATAATATTTTAAATTATTCACCCAAATGCCCCATTATTAGCTCCTATGTCAGCTCTTATCTCTTTGCACCTATATGAAATCCTAAAGCTTTCTAATCAAAATAAAAATATAATAATATAATAACATATCCAATAGACTAGAATTATCAATATAGCCAATGATATCACAAAAGATATATTAACCTACCAAACTTATCAAAAGAAGAAATTCATAATAATTGGCCCCATCCAATGCTCATTAAGCTATCATAAGTCTCTATGACACCTTAATCAAAAAGATAACATGATGGATGCTCAGTGACCTACCAATTGTCTAACACTCCCTCTATAACCAAGGTGTCATTGATGCATGTTCTAAACCCATATCATGTCACATAATTTGTCACTACATTATAATTGGCCCAATAAAATGGTATATCTCATGGGTCTTTAGTTGTCCTAATAATGACAATAATCGACTACATTACTCGTACTATGGTCTCTTTTGATGTCTAATAAAAAAGTGGGACTCAGCCGCCCTAGAATCCTTAGCACAAGATCTATAAGCTGATTGGTGAGGCTCTACCATTCATATGTCCCATTCCACATGACATTAAGAATCATAAAAACTTCATGGCACTCCTTACTATATGAAACCAAGTCCATGATCTCCTATTGATTTTCAATGGCCATATGGTGCTCAATTAGAAAAAACAAATTGGTAAGTCTTACTATCTAGTATATTTGATTAACCTAACTTTTGTTGGTGGACTACCATCTAGGGTTTATTGCATGATAATCTATTCCATCATAAATATAGATTTGTTTATGATGTAAAATCATTCCATATGGTTTCATCATCCAATGTCTAATGATCCATTGCATATTTTTGATAACCCTAATGTATCATGTAAGATAAGCTTGGGCTTTCTTTGAAGTCATAATCATCTTTATAAATCATCTAGAGTTTTCTCAAAACCCTAATTCCCTAGTCTAACCTAGGGTTTCCAACAAATCTTAACTAGCCAACTTGTGAACCTTTGCTAAAATTTATTAGACTATATAGAAAATCAATTCAGTACTACTCAAGCCCCAAATTCGTTATTTCTAATTACTTGTTGATCACTAGACCTAAGAACTGGTTAGCACAGTTGGTTTCTCTCAAATTGATACAACTCTTCAATGATAGCTTGAACCTAATAGTCATCATTAAGGGCTTCCACTCTAGGTTTTTTGTGAAAGATATAAATGCATTAGACTTAATTTAACTTATAAAAGCTCTAGCCCAAACTCCATATTAACATCTCTTATAATTAATTCAATTCAATATGAAGCTTAATACTTTTAATCAATAGGTAATTGATGATTAGTACCTTCTTTTATTTTCCCTTCTCTTTCTCCTTCATCCTCATTCATGTCTAAGTTCTTCAAGGACACTACCTCTAAATTTTTAGTATTTTTTTCATTTTGAAACGACTCATCAAACGCTTCATGCATTGTTTACTCTACCTTATGTTTATCTCTATTGTAAACTCTATATGCATTTCTAAAAATTATGTATCTTATGAAAATCCTTGTACATGCTTTTTCATTGAAATGTTTCAAGTTAGTTCTTTCATGAATGAGAATGGTACAATTACACATAAAATCATGAAAGTAGCTAACATCCAATTTGTTATTATTAAAAAAGTCACAAGGAGATTTTTGAAGATCTATTCTTAAATTAAGTCTAGTTGTTATATAAAAAGCTTTGCTATCTCCTCAAACCAAAAGTGCTTTTCTAGGTTGTATTTGATAAAAATATTCTACCCATCACAGCTACAATCCTATTCTTTTTTACTATAATCCCATTTTGTTGTGTTGTATAAGGACATATAAATTGATGCCTTACTCCTTTCCCATTGTAATAACCATGAAACTCCTCATTCTTAAACTTACTATTATTATCACTTTGAATACAACTTATTTTGAAATTAGTTTGCCTTTCTATCACTTTTATCAAAATTAACAAAATTTTTAAACGTCTCACTTTAACTTCTAATAAATAAAACCCAAGTATATCTCAAAAAATCATCAACAATAATAAATCTATATTTCTTTGCACCTGAACTCAAGGATTGTATAGCTTCAAAAAAGTATAAATAAATTATCTTAGAAAGTCTACTCTTGGTTAAGTCATTTTTTATTTTAAATGAAGATTAACTTGCTTTCCTCTTTTAGCACAAATCACATATTTTTAAACTAGTCTTATTTAGCTTTGGAGGACCTCTAACTACATCTAGCAACCTTGTTTTGTTTAGGGAAGAAAAACATAGATGGTCTAATCTTCCCTACCATAAATTATTCTCACTTGAATGTACAAACTAGGTTTTCCAATCAATTAACTTCTTATTAATTAAACTTAATTAGATAGGTGTCACCATTTCTTTTACCAACTAATAACACTTGATTATCTTTTAATATTTTGTAACATTGAGTTTCAAAACTAACAAAATAAAAAATATATCACAATCGACTGGCATTAATTAATTAAAGTCTAATTCATCAACTAAAAATATATTTCAAAGTGTAAAATTAGGCATACATACACCACTAATTTTGATTATCTTAATCATAATGTTGTCTCCTAATTTTACCCACCTATTTGGACAATATCCTATTCATATAAATTTTGATTAGTCTCTAACAAAATGTCTTCAGCATCTAATATCCAGCATCCAAGGGCTAGATCTTATTTTTCTCTTTATGTATGGCTACATGAATTGTAAATTTTAATTTAGTAATCTAAAATGTAACTTTGATTTGCTTAACTTGTATGCTTACTCTTACACTGAATTCCAAAGTATATTATTTCTAACCAACAAATAAACTAAACTCTCTATTCTCTAACCTTAAAGCATCGAAGCAGGCTTAGGTTTACCATTAACATTAACTATAGAAGTATTGATATTTTCATTCTTAATCACCTATTTAAATCAATGTTTTGAACTAACAAGGTTTTTATTAATTTGATAATTGTTGATAGTGTGACCTATTTTACAACAATAAAAACATTTAACATTTCAATTATTATATATATGCTCAAAGGAATACAAACATTTATGCTTAAGAAAATAAACATGTGAAGCATTTGAACTTTTACATGTTCATGGGAACAAATCTTTGCTTTTAAACTAGTGATTTCCTTTTTCAAGGAGGCATTCTCAATAATCATGGAAACTTTTTTTATCAATAATTTGAAATATTTCTATTTTCTTTTTTTTCAACTTCTTTCATGATAGTATTTATAAGTATAATTTTTTTTGTAGAACTTTTTCAATTTTGCATGTGTGGTCATTAGAGAAGTTTAAGCACTCATAACTTGTAAGTAATTATTTTCAAAAACCTCACAGGACTAACAACTTACGTCATTCTCTTTTTCTACTTGATTTGTCATCCTTTTCCATGGAGCATATCAATCCTTTCTCCTTACTACTTGAAATTGAAGCATCTGAATCTTCAAATGTACTTAAAATAGCTTGAAAAACTTTTTCTTTATTCTCTTCCTTCATTTTGGTGCCATTGACTTGTAGGCATCTCAATCTAATTTGGCTAGTGTGACCACATCATAAAATCTTTGTACTATCTAAATTCTCTTTTCCTTCCTTCTTTTTTGAATTCTTATTTACAAAACATTTTACCAAATTTTTAGCTCAACATTCAACATGAAAATTTAGTTTATTTTCCAAATCAATGGATGAGATGGATGTCATGTCTTAATCATCTTTGCTTGCTTCGAATACCAATGATGCTTCTTACCGTGATCCATGCCTTGGCTTGCTTATGTAAGCTTCCTCTTCAACCCTTCTATTAATCTCAATGTCAGGCATCAACAATTCTTTTAGTAACTCATCCAAAATGAGATTGTTTATATTCTTGGTCACCTTTATTACTGTAGCAAGAGGATCATGCTCCTTAGCTAAATTTTTAATACTTTTGAAATAAGATCTATAATGAAAAACAATTTTCTAAGATTTGATAATCAATTAGCAATATTTATAAATCACATAAACATGTTCTTTATAGTTTCTCTTGATTTCATTCTAAAGATCTCATAATCATGAGTAACAATATTTATTTTTGTTTCTTTAACTTGTACCATCATAAGTTACTTCTAACTTGCAAAAGTTCATGCCCAATTGTTAAATTCATAACTTGATTAAATTCATAAGAAAATGTGGCATAATAAAGGAAGTTGAGTGCTTTAGCATTTAATTGTGCCTTTCTTTTTTTATCACTACTAAGTTCACTAACTAATTTGGCCTGATTAATGCATAGATCTCTAGTTAAATCATAAGTATTGCTAATCACTTCTGATTGTTCTAAGTCAATTGACTTGATAAAAATTCTAAATCTCTTTTTTTAAAATAAATAAAATTGACCCTT
This sequence comes from Vanilla planifolia, assembly GCA_023846275.1. NCBI lineage: Eukaryota > Viridiplantae > Streptophyta > Magnoliopsida > Asparagales > Orchidaceae > Vanilla > Vanilla planifolia. The sequence continues at coordinate 37,665,773 of CM043866.1, read as the reverse complement.
AAATCATGGTGGACGAAATAAAAAAAACTTCATTAAATGTTTTGCTAACATAAACCATAGGTGAAGTCATACTAAAGACATAATTATGTAAACAAATTAATAAAACCCAAGTATTTTTGTAAGCATGCAAAAAGATAACATAAAAATTAAAAAATTAATATGCAACAAAATTATTTATTAAATAAGCATAAAAAAAAAGGTAAAACACATATGACACATCATCCAAGTGATTTAACTCACTGTCTCTAAGGAATCTACTCTAAGATTAATTGAAGTAACATAAGTGCATGAATGTCTCCTTTTTTGAACAGTCAATTCATATTCTTGAGTCAATATTAAACATCTAAGAAATTTAAATATACCTTGGTCAAGGTTCTTTTGAATGGCGAGTTCCACTAAGAGGCTACTACAAAGGTTGAAAGTGAGGTTTTTGCAAATGGTTAGGTTGTTTTCCTGATTTTTAGGTCAAATATACTACATGTTATTTTTCCCTTATTTTGTTGATTAAAATAATTTAACTTTTGAGTAATTAAGTTAAGTTATTGCTAGTTCTTTTGATAAGAATTGTGTAGTATAATGTTGAAGGTTATATGGCATGATGGGTGGAAAAACCTAAAATAGAGCTTGATATGAATGCTATATAGTACTTGTTTAACAAATCATATACTAAAATTAAATACAAATTACATTTGAGATTCATTTTCAAAGCATATTTTCTTTATACAAGTATGATATAGTTATTGTGTAGTACAATAATATATTGAGCATTAATGCAAGATGCTTCATGTGCTACTAATTTAGAATGTTAGTATCCTAAAATAAAACTATAGCACATTGTGAGGTAAAAAGTAGTATGATAGAGCCAAATGCAAGCACGCACAAAGCTAACTAGTGATCCTACCAGGTTTATCTCATTAGCACATTATTACATTAATGTGAAAACCAAAGGTTGGTCTAGGTAACTCTATGATCATATAGGCAAAAAGTAGTTGATCATATAGGTATGGCAATATTAGAAGGAAAAAATTTGAAGTCCAATGATTTGTGTGTCTAGTGAACTTAAGATTATATAATATTATTGGCACTATTATTTATGTATGATAATTAAGATAATCATCATATAACAGACATTTTATGATATAATGTGTGCAATGTGTAAGTAGTGTATCTATCATGGATGTATGGATACTAGATCATACAATTATGATAAAAAGGTAATATTTGTTAGTAAAAGAAGATTTGGATAACCATATGAGGTATAGTACTCCTACAATACTAACACATTGAATAAACTTGCTTTTGTAATTGAGGTGCTCTTATTCATAACCATTATAGTTATGGTGCCCTAAACAAAAAATGGAAATGACTTTAATAAAGTTGGTTGCATTAAGATTTTATGATTTTGATTATATGATTAGCATGGTTTAATCCAAGCCATGAATCCTATTAAGAGGGATTAAGGGTTTATGAATATTTATATATGAGTTTTCTTTACTTAATTAACCTAGAAAACCCTAGCCAATTTGTTAAGTAAATCCCTTAATTGAATGATTATTACTTTACCATATTTAAGTATTATGATGTGTCTTTGTTGGGTTTTAGGAAAAGCAAGTTGCTAGAATAGGTGAGAAAAGCAACTATGAGAAACTAAAAGAAAAAGAAGAATCACCTGTGAATAAGAAGAGGAAGAATGTTCATATGACTCTAAGGTGGGAAGTATACCCTTGTAGAATTCTATCATTAGAAATTAATTGAGATATATTGATTGATATGCTTTTTAAGTTAACATGATTTAGATTTTAATTAATATTTTTTAGCATGAGGCTTTGCTGCACAAATGAACTATTCAACATTTTCCCTTAATTGAGAGATGCATGCTATGACGAATGAATATAGGATTGTTAAATAATGACCTCTTTGTGGCTAATGACCAAGAAAACCTTTTATGAGCTTGGATTAGATATAATTTTGTTTTTAGATTTCTAGAATATTATTAAAACCACACATATTCTTCTATATAGTCTTAGTTAAGAATGTAAGATATAATATGTTTACATTCCTACTTAAGTAAAGAGTTTTTATTTACATAAATAGTCTAACCAAAAAGAAAAACAAAAATATAGCAATAAATTAATTCTTGTTAAAATATACAATTTTTTCTATGCCTGTTAATGAATATAAAAGGAAAAAAATAGCTGAAATTATGAAGAGATTTGAGAAAATTAATATTTAGAATAATTAGGCTTACCTAAAAGAATTTGGAATTTCAAGTAGTCATAAGTCGTAGATGATGCGACGAGAAATTTATGCCAGTAGAATATATTTCAGCCGTTCTTTGAGAAGATAAAATATTTTTAACATTAATTGATCATTTCATCAATAATTGTTAGGTTTATATGGAAAAATTTTGATCATAACAATTGATAAGTAAATGAAATCTATTTCAAAAGCTACTTCCAAATAGCTTAAAATGATCTAAAAATATTCATCCAAAATAGCTAACTGTAATGGCAAGTGTAAGACTACTCAATTAATCATTAGGCGTAAGGGATCAAAGTCGTATGATGCAATCGGACAGGTTCTAGATCGTTGTGTCATGAATTATATTAGCAAAAGGTTTTTGGAAGGTTGAATCAAGGAGGATTATATTTGGGCCATCCAATCAAGTCAGATTAGATTTAGATTTTTTTATTTACCAAAGGCTAGATGGGAATCATCTTAATCATCTAATCAATGATGGATGAAAAGGCAGAATTAATTATAATTGTTTGATTGGGATCATCATGTGGATGATAGATTGAACAAGATCACCATTTAAATAAGTAGACGTGATCTCTACAGTTCAATCACAAAAGTGCATAATCGAATGGCACTGAGTCACTCTAGCTTTGGATGCAACAAACATTAAAATCTTTGTCCTATATGCATTAATTTCTTATGGGATTTTGCCTTCTAAAAATTCCTATTTCTTTAATATTTGAGCCGACACATGGGGTTGGCTCCCCCCCATGTGCACTTAGGATTTCACCACCTAGTTCACTTGTGTGTTTACAAGATTACAAGTTATATTTTTTGTTTAATCTACCCTTAAAAAAATTTCCAAAGCCCAACTGGGCTTAAGACAAAACAATTCACTAGTCCCCACACTTACACATGCCTGCTCGAGCTTGCTCAACCTAAGAGGTTTGCATTCAAGCACAGCTTGAGGTATGGCTTAACCCCTTTTTTAATTATGAAAATTTAATAGAATTATAATTTTTTTATATTAAGGTTTAACAATTACTATAATATGGAATTATGTAAAGAAATATAATAAGGATCTAACTAAGGATAGAATTATTGAAAAATAAAATCATATGTTTCTTAAGTCAACGAATAGCTTAAGTAAGCTTTCAAGTGAATGATTAAAAAATAGAATCTTATACATTTTCTAAATCAAGGACATGTTTGAAGAATTAGATGCTTGAGTTAAGATTTCAATGTGAAATGAATAGAGATATATCTTGTAACTAACAAGCTAACATTCTCTTTCATAGTAAAAAAAATCTTTTCAAATTTGATGCATATGTCTTCAACACTTGAAGCTTACTAAATACTGTAATGTGCTTTCAAAACTATTAGTTTACCATCATCAAACGTGTATAGCTTATTTTTAACATATAAACATGTTTCATACTAAACAATTTTATTACAATAAAATGTTAAACATTTAAGTCTTGACTCAACAAAGACATAGTCAACCTAATAATCTCCTCTTTTGATAATGACCAAACATAATTATTTAGATAAAATTGTAATAAATACAAAACATATTATTATGGTAAGTGGTCATAAAAATGAAAAGTTTTATGCTCCCCCTTATTACATGCACTACCTTATTTAAAGAACAACCATTCTCCATGTTTAATGCCATCGAAAGGGAGGCACAATTTGTACAATGTTTATAACATGTAGTTGTTATCTTGTGATTTGAAATTGTTTGGTTTGAAGGAATTTAATAAATATGTCAACTAATTCTTGTTTGGTAGGAACATATTAAAATTCTACTAGGTCTTAAGATACTTGATCTCCAATAAAATTGTGTATTACATCAATATGCTTGGTCCTAGAATGATGGACTCAATTTTTTTCTTCAGCCAAGGCATTAGTATTAGGAATTCTATTGGGAATATGTGAGAGATCTAAATCATAATCATGAAGTTGTTATTTTAACCACAATACTTGGGCAACACAATTTTCACCTGCTACATATTTAACTTCTTTAGTTGATAAGGCTCTACAATTTTGTTCCATGATTGACCATGAAATTAGACGATTTCTAAGGAATTAACATCTTATAGAGGTACTTTTCTTATCTACTCTTAACATGTAAAATATGAATCTATGCAACCAATAATATCATATGAAAGAGTATTTGTAGGAAACAATAAACCTAAGTTTATTATACCCTTTTAATATTTAAATATTGATTTAACTACTTTTAGATGTCTTTTCTTAAGATTTCATTAGAATCTAAGGTATAAGCTAACTCTAAATAAGATGTCTGGTCCACTTGTCATGAGATATAATAATGATCCACAATTGCATGACTTCAAACTTTGATAGATTCACTTGAATGTACAATATGAGTTTCATGATAATACCAAATGTTATTTCAATTGTAGGTTTCTTATGTTTGATCATTTATTTATTTGAATAGTTAGGTTAAATTAATGTCTTTTCATGAAGTGAATTTTCTTGATACTATTCACAATTGCATGACTTCAAACTTTGATAGATTCACTTTGACATTACATAAATTAGAGCTGACACTATATATTTTACTTAGTCATATTTTACTCATGTTCTTAAAAATATTATATATCTATTAAAAAAAGAAAAGAAAAAGAAAGGGATGATATATAAAAGGAAGAGAGGGAGTGAAAAAAGAGAAGATAAAATGAGAGCTAAAGAGAGATGAAATATAGAGTGTATAGGATACAGGGATAACAATATAAAGTAAAATGGATGACAAAAGATAAAGACAAAAATAAAAAAGATAGAGAGAAAATAGTGTAAGAGATTGAGATATAAGGACTAGAGAGATAGAGAGATAAAAGATGGAGAGAGATTTGATGATAGAAAATAGAAGATTAAAAGAGAAGGAAAAATGGAAAAATGACAATATATGGAAAGGAAGAGAATGGAGAGTCACTTAAGGAGTAAAGTGATAATGAAAGAAGAAAGAGAGGGCAAGAGAAGAAAAAGTGAAGAGAAAATCAAATTAAGATTAAGATGGAGATAGAAAAGAAAAGAGAGCAAAAAGAAATAAAAAGACTAATAATATGAAGTGATAGAGATAGAGTAAAACAAAGATTCCAATAGATAATAAAACAAGAGATATTAAGTGATCGAACGAGAAAAGAAGGAGAAGAAAGAAGAGACAAAAGGAGAGATTTTGACATAAAGAGGAAAGATAAAAAGCTTAAGAGTGATAAAAAGAGAGAAGCAAGTGAAAGCTTGCAATTGGTAAGATAAGTGACTAAAGGATGTGGGGAGAGGATGGGTGATAAAATAGAGAGGGAAGGAGAATTGAACATAAGAAATCAAAGAAGAGAAAAGAAAAGCACAAAAATGAGAGAAAGTATAAGAGAGAAAAAAGAAAGTTGTAGAGTTCAGACAAAGTTATAGAGAGAGAAAGAGATAATATGGACATAGATCTAAGAAGGGATATAAAAAGACAAAATAGAGATAAAGAAGTGAGAGTCATGTAGAAGAAAGAGACTAAGTGACTTAGAAGATACTTGAGAGGTGAAAGAAAGAGATTTATGATTTATAGAGAGAAAGAGAGACATTGATAAAAGGTGATGTTTAGATAATAAGAAGGATGATCGAGAGTTAAAATAAATACAAAGACCGATAGAGACAAACACAAGTGATTAAGATACCAAAAGATATAGGGATATAAAAACATAGAGAATGGTAGTTAGATATATATGTTAAATAGATGAAGATAAAAATAAAGGATAGAATGGGTAGGTGAGAAAGCCTAAGAGAAAAGTGAAAAGTGGATATTGATGTAATGATTAAAGTGTTAATGAGGAGAAATAGAGTGAGAGTAAGAGATGAAAGAGTTAAGAGAAAATAGGATCAGAGACAATGATAGGCATAAATTAGGAGGAACAATTTTAGGTGGTAGGAGTAAAAGAGATATGGAGTGAGAGAGAGATGAAAAAGAAGAAACATAGAGATTCTTAGATAATAAATGTAGAGAGATTAAGAGATAAATGAAGAAAGACAAGAAAAATATAAGAAAAAAAGAGATAAGAGAGAATTAAATAACAAAGGAAGAAGGAGATAGAGTAAAATAGAGAGTAAATGGACAATAAAGTGATAGAGATGATTGGTACATAAGAGTGTGGGAAAGGATAGATTGAAATAGATAAGATAGAGTATGAGCAAAAAGGAGATAGAGGAGATAAAATGTGATAAAGGAGAGAGGGATGGAGACAAACATAAAGATATAAGGATAGAGATAAACATAAAGGGAGACAAGGAGAGAGGAAGAGTGGGAAAGAAAGAGAAATTGATAAAGAAAAAGAGAGGCAAAAGAGCCCTCTAAAGAGGAAAGAAAAAAGAGGGAGAGAAAGCAAGTAGGGGGAGATGAGAGAAAATAGTCAAAGAATAGGTGAAGTGAGAATAATGAGACAAATAAATGAGAGAATATGTTGGAGGGACAAGAAAGATGAAGGGAGAAGAAAAATTGGACAATAAATAATAGATGGTGAGAATGTGATAAACCTATAGAAATAGATGAGGAGAGAGAGATGAAAGACAAAGAATTAGCGGTTGTATATATGAGAGAGAGAGAGAGATATGGTGAATAAGAGGGAGTTTGAGAGGAGAGTTAAAAAGAGATACAAAAAGTGATGAAGAGCACACATAATAAGAGAGAGTTGTAAGAAGAGAGAGTTAGAAGATATTGAAAGAGTGATAAAATTAAAGAGAAAAGAATATGAACGTGCAGAGAGAATAGGTAGAGTAAGATGATAGAGACTATGATAGTGAATGTGATAAAGAGAGATGCATATAGTTTGGGAGAGTGACAAAAATCAAGACTGAGAGATATAAAGTATAATATAAAGTGAAACATAATTAGAGAGTATCTAAAAACCACATTTTGTTTTCTAACAGTTTCTATGACTACATGCACATATCCAATTTCATGTAAGAGAATTGAATATAAGGCCATAATTGAGCTCAAGCACACATTGCTCCTAATTTATAAAGTGGAGATCTAGTTCCAATTTGGAGCAATAAGTTCAAAGAAATTAGTGAACAAGAGTGGTATTGACAATAAGGAATTCTTCGAATGGAGAACTAAGAGCTTAAGAGCTTTCATTGTCATTTTTTAAAGAAGGGGATTGGTCGACATGACACTCTTGTTAGATATTCTATTGCCATTGGAGAGGAAACATTCTCATCATTTTGTTTTTGTCCCTATTGCCATGTGTAGGAGGGGAGAAGTGTGGGTGGGTGAAAAGGCTTAGTTTAGTCCATGAGAGATGCTTCTATGTCTAGGTCCATCATTGAAATAAGAGAAAGGTGATGGGGTGCTAAAGTAGTAGGAGAGAGAGAAAGAAAGAAAACTAATGAATTGAGTTTGACTTGTTCAAGATTAGGGAAACTAAGCAAAATTGGTGAAAGGAAAGGTTTGGTCATTGGGTATTTATATGGTCAAAGAAATCGGTTTAGATCTAGAATGGTCTTAATCTCCCAACATACACGTTAAATGGCTAGGGGAGAGAAGAATTAAGAATCAGGTTTAGAAAGGTTTAATCGAAGAAGAGCAAAAACCTAAGGCAAAAAGGAGAGAAAGTTCTAATGAAAATGACTTAAATTTGTAAAAATGTTAAAATAGTAAATATAACAAAATTAACTAAACGAATGTGGAAAAATAGAAATAAAATATTAATAAATTAAAAAAATGAATTAAAAATAAATAAATAAAATAAATATATTAATAAAATATTTTTCTTTCTTTCTACTTTCTCATCTTTTATGGTAGTACTAGTAGACATAGAAAGAAGAGATATAAAAACAAAGTAGAAGATTAGGAAAAAGGGAAAATAAATAATTAAGAGATAAATAAGAAGGTGACAAACATCTTGAGGGATCGATGTTGAGAGAGGAAGTAGAGGTATAATGATAGTCAAGACTGAGGGAAGTATAATAAAAAGAAGAGAGAGGTAAAGATAAAGAAGAGAGAATGTATGATATTCATCAAGGAGAATAAAGATAGCAAAAGAGAGTGTCAAGTTGAAGGAAAGAGGTAGAAAGAAAGAAATAATCTCTAAATAAAGGAAAATAGGGCAAGAGAGAGAGGGAAAGTTTAAAAGGAGAGAAATTAATGAAAGAGAAATAGATATATAATAAGAGAAAAGACTATAAGAAAATATATAAAAGTGTAACAAAAGAGATGGAGATAAAGGCAATCATGCAAATTTGGAGTAAGGCAATGATAGAAAACAAAATTTTCCTAAAATGAGTGTTTGAAAGAGATAGTTAGAAGAGAGAGCAAGTGAGAAGAAGAGAGAAGATGAAGGATATATAATACATAAAGAGATAATAGAAGTGATAGAAGAGAAAAAAGAAGAGTAGAAGAGGATTAAAACGGGATAAACAAAATGAGAAAAAAGTTCAAGAGAAATGATAAAGGCAAAAATTGACAAAGAGTGTAAGACATTGAGAAAAAAAGTGATATAATAAGAGATAGAATGAAAGAGAGTTAGATAGATAAAGTGAGAGAGTTAAAACATAAATAGGGAGAAAGAGAAACAACTTTTAAAGGAGAGAAAGCAAAAGAACAAAGAAATAGAAGGGAGAAATGAGGAAAAGCAACAAAGAGGGAGAGATAATCAATAATGTTAAACTTAGTCTCCTTAGCATCTTAAAGTGCAATTTTCCAATACAATATATCTCATATTTTTAAAGTTTTTACCTTCATTTTTTTTATTATAGTATAACTCTAAATCTCATCTAATTTGTCCTTTACATTGCTTTTATTTGTAATATTATATTACCTAAAATTCATCTCATTTTAATTTTAATATATATACTTAATAATAAAAAATATTTTATGACTACTTGTGCTCACTTTTTTTATTCAGAGAAACTTCAAACGATGTCTAATTGAGGCAAAACAAATATTGTTACACTCGTTACAACAAACTTTACTCAAATAAATAATCAATCTTATATTTTTAAATATTTTATTTTTTAAACTTTTGACATGTTTTATGACATATTTCAATTCATACATGATTTGAAAAGTAAGGCTGTTACACATAATTTTCACCGCATCATATAATTAAAATTTTTTGTACAATTTTTCTCATTTATTAAATTTTTTACTTTGATTTGGTTATATTTTTTTGTAACTCAAAACTACCTATTGTATGACCTTTATGCCAATTTTATTTTGATATATTACATTACTTTAATTGATCTTATTTCATCTTTAATATTTATTTGCTTAATTTTCAAATAGTAAGTTATTATTATTATTATTGCTAATTTAGTTTGATAATTTACAATAGTTTCAAACGAGGCATGATCGAGATAGAATAAATGTTAATGGATTTCTCCTAATGAGCTCTATCTAATTAAACATTTATTTTAATTTCTTTTTAAAATATATTTTTTTGTAGAGTTTAAGATTGTTTTACCAGAGATTTTGATTTCTACCTAATTTGCTAATTGAGGACATTTGTCATGATCTTCTCAAAGTCTTGGATTCAATTTTCTTTTACAATTTATCTCATTTTTAAAGTTTTTTTATTTTGTTATATTACTATTTAACTCTAATTCTCTTCTTGTTTGAACTTTACATGTTTTTTATTTCATTATATTATATTTTATTAATTTATCAAATTTAAGTTATAATATATATTTACTTAATAATCAAATAAACATTTATAATTAATTATGTTTACCTATTTTTCTAAATAGAAATAATTTTGAATATGTTTCGATTAGTATGAAAAAAATATCATTAGAATCATCGTAAGAGCCTTGTCCAAATTACATAATCTTGTTTATACTTTTTTGAATGCTTTATTGTCTCATATTTTTGCTTTATTTTATCATACATTTCAATTTGTTTCATATTTTATGATTGAGAATGTTGCATTCAATCACTTTAGTAATTGGAATGCAACTTTATTCACAATTTATCTAATTTTCACAAATTCATCATTTTGATTTTGTTATATTACTATGTAACTTTAATTATCTTCTCACTTGACATTTACATGTCCTTAATTAAGTTGTACTATATTAATTAAATTTCTTTCATTTCAATATTAACAAATAGTTATTGAGTATTAAAATAATAATTTATTATTATTTATTCTTATTTAATTTGGTAATCAAAAGTTATTCAAAATTAGGTTAGACCAAGATAAGGAAAACATTGTTGGACTCATCCCATTTAGCTCTATTCAATTAAGTATTCATTCTTTTATTTTAAAATATCTTACTTTTCATGATTTTGACATATTTTATGAGATATTTTGATTCGTATATGATTCAAGGATAAAAAATGTTATGCTCACTTTTCTTAATATCTTGTAATGCAACTTTCCTGAATAGTTTATCTCATTTCTTCAAATGTTTTTGTTTGATTTGTCAATATTTTTATTTAACTCAAAATCTCTTCTCATGTGATCATTTTATCACTTTAATTTGGTTACATTAATTTTCTTTAATTCATCTGATTTCATCTTTAAAATAAATTTGCATAACATGAATGGAATGAATTATTATTATTTGTCTTATTTACTTTTGTAAATAACAATAATTCCAAATTAGCTCTGATGTTGACAAAATAAATATCATTGAACTCATCTGACACAGCTCTATCCACTATACTATTCATTTTTATATCCTTAAATATTTTATTTTTTTAAGGTTTTGGTATACTTTATATGATATTTTAATTTATACTAAATTTAATGGTCAAAGATGTTACAAATGATCTCCTGATTATCACAAAATGTAATATTCCCAAATAATTTATCTCATTTCTTAAAATATTTTTCTCTGCTTCAATTATATTAATACGTAACTCTACTTCTCCTCTCATGTGAACTATACATGACTTTCATTAACTTTTATCATATTACTAAAATATATCTCATTAGGTTTTAATACATATTTATTTAATATTACAAAAATATTATTATTATTTGTGCTTATTTCATTTTGAAATTCACTATAATTTCAAATGAGTTCTTATCGAGACGAAACAAACGTCACTTAACTCATTTTGACAAGTTTTATTTAATTAAATATTCATTTTTATATATGTTTTATAAATATATTATTTATTAGGGTTTTGATTATTGTTATACTCGACGTCCTTATTATCTAGTAGTTAAACTTTTAGGTACTATTTATCTGATTTCTTGAAATTTTTTTCCTTGATTTTATTATCTTCTTATATAACTCTAATTTACTCCCATGTGACATTTATAGGTTTTTATTTTATTAAAATAATTCAATTTATCTTATCTTATCCTTAACATATATTTCGTTAATATTAAAATAATAATTTGTTACTACTTATTTTTAATTACTTCTAAAATTCATAGTAATTATAGGCAAGGTTTGACCAAGACAAAACAAATGACATTAGATTCTTATCATAAGCTAAAACAGATAAACTAAACTTTTTAATATTTTTAAATATTTTTTTAATAATATTTGCATATTTTGCTAGACATTTTTATTCGTTCCCCACTTGATGATCGAGGATATTACACATCATCTTTTACTATCTTAGAATTCAACTTTCTCATACAATTTATCTTATTTCTTCACATTTTTTACTTTGACTATGTTATATTATTATGTTATTATAAATCTCATCTTGTGTGATATTTATATTTCTTACATTTTTGTTTTATTATATTGTTAACATTAAAAACATAATATATTATTATTTATGATCTATAATTTGGAAATTTGTAGTAATTTATGACAAGGACTAATCGATCCAAAATAAATATCATTAGACTAATCTCAATAATCTCTATCTAATTAGATATTCAATTTAATATTTTTAATTATTTTATTATCTAATATTTTCACAAGTTTTATAAGAAATATTAATTTGTGTTTGATTTGATGATAAAAAATGTCACATTTATTCTCTCAATATCTTAGAATGCAATATTGTTATATAATTTATACCATTTCTTTAAATATTTTACTTTGATTTAGTTATATTATAATGTCACTTTAATTCTCCATTTATGTAACCTTTATATTGCTTTGATTTTGTTGTACATTATTTTTTATGCTTACTTACTTTTGTTATTTTTTTTACTTTAAATCAAGTTTAATCCAGATAAAAAAATCATTGGACTTGTTTCGAAGAGTTCATCTTGTTAACTATTATTTTTATCTTTTTAAATACTTTATTTTCCATTGTTTAGACATGATTTATGAGTTATTTTGATTTACAACTTATTTGATGGTTGAGAACTCTATAATTAATCTCTTTAATATCTTAGAGTATGACTTTCTTATGCAGTTTATCATCTTTTCAAAACATTTATTTTGATTTTGTTATATTACTATATAACTAAAAATGACCTTTAATGTTACCTACACATATCTTTGATTTAATAACAATATGTTGCTTCAATTTATTATATTTTAACTTTAAGTTATGTTTACTTAATATTTAAATAATATTTTCTCTCCTTTTACTTATTTAATTTGATAAATCACAATCTTTGTAAATGAGCCATCAGACCAACCAAGCATAAGTAGGCACTTGTAAACCTTATGACAGGAGAAGAACTAGATCTAAGTGTACCTGAGCCCAATCTTAGCAAAGACGCAATCTTGAAACTTGGTTGGGGCAAGACAAAGGAAGGATCGAGCAAGGTAGAGCTCAAATCAAGTATGCAATGGGCTGTATTAGACTCATATTGTTTTCAAAGATGTATGCATACAAGTGGCCTAGGTGACGAAATCCACAATAAATAAAATAGGGCTGTAAGCCCAAATTTCAACTTTAATTAACGGTGAACAAAAGCTTATATAAAGAGTAAACTTTTTGATATTCTATAATGTGGGATTGAACTTTATTTATTAGCCAAGAAGCTTCCCCATTTGCATGAATTCCAACCATTTGATCATTGATCGAATGGCTAAGGCTTAATCAAATTGTAAAACTTGCTTCAAGGCTTAGATTAGACAATTATAGTCTCATCTAAGTTTTTTAAATGGTAAGATTTCTTTCTTCCTTGTCCTGCAATCATGCAGCTTTGAATTATAGATATTTAATCTTATAGTTAAGAACTTTCTCATATTTATCATTAATAATTCAAATTATTTAGATGTCATTTGACATTAAATAGCATAGATCTAATCCATCTTGATCTAAAAACTACTCTAATTTTATAGTCATTGATCTCATGGCAAAAAACATCCCTTATCAAGTGCAATGACTTTTGAAGATCATTCCTAACAACTAATTTCTTAGCCAATATTTGAGCTGTAGTGTAATCGTTCTGGAAGAAATATTTTAAATTGGTTGAAAAAGGTGTTTAACATATTCGACTATAGCTTTTGAAATGACTTTTCTTTGATTTTCTAAGTATTATGTTTAAAATTTTTTTAATGTAAACAACAATTATTAATGATGTCGCTAATAAAAGTGAACAAGATTTTAATATCACAAAGAAGTGCGAGGCAATATTCTACTAGTGTAAATTTCTGTTTACAGAACACATTGCTTAGTATTAATTTAAATTCAAAATTCTTTTAACTAAGCCTAATGCTTCTAAACTTTCATTTTGTCTCTCCTATTATAATTTTGAACTCATTGTAGCTTCTTATATTCTTCAACAAGTACAAGAAGTTGCATGTTTTTATTAGAACTTTATTTCTCTATTGTTTTTTCCTTTTCTTTTTGGTTTGGTTGCCCAACATTTGTGAAAGCCTAAGATAAATTTTATTTTGATAAAAAATCAAGTTGGGGTTGGGCTCGTAAAATCTTAAGTTATAGTTGAACCCATAAAAGTTTTTAGGGTGGTGGTAAATTATAAGGAAAACCATCAAGTAGGTTGGAAGTCAACTGCAAAGAAAAATCTCAAGTATGTTAAAAGTGAACCATAAAGAAAAATATCTCAAGAAGGTTGGAGGTAAACCATAAAGAAAAATCTTAATTTGTAACTCTTTTAAAAATAAAGTTTTCCCAAACCTCTATTAGGTTAGACATATGCTATAGTTTGAATCGGACGACACAAAAAGTTTTCTATCATTTAAATATTATTCTAATTTTTATTAAAAATAAACATTAAAACTTCATCAATATTATCTATAAACATCAAATTATTTCTATATTGAATTATTGAAAAATAAATATTATCCAAAATTTTCAAAATATTTTAGAACTCACAATTTACCTCTTTTTTTTAGGATTCACACACACTTATTTAGTACAAGATGTTACACTCAATCTCTGTAATATCTTGGAAAATAAATTTCTCTTATCATTTATCTTATTTATTCAAATATTTTTTTTACTTTGGTTATGTTACTATATAACACTAGATCTATTCTTGTTTCACTTTATAATATATTGAATTCATTATATTATATAACCACACTTTATCTTATTTCAACTTCAATATATATTTAATTAATACAAAAATAATTATTTGTTATTACTTATGCTTATTTAATTTTATAATTCAAAATAAGTCCAATTGAGGCCTGATTGAGATGAAGCAAAAGTCATTGCATGCATCTTAGTAAACATTATCTAATTAAATATCATTTTTGGATTTTTGAAGATTGAGGATGTTACATTTATCTTCTAAATATCTTGGAATGCAGCTTTCTACTATAATTTATGAGATGTTTTAAAATCTTTTGCTTTGATTTGGTTATGTTACTATGAAAATACAACTCTTTTCTTATTTAACCTTTACAACACTTTAATTTTTCTATAATATTTTTTTAATTTATCTTACCTTATCCTTAATATATATCTACTTAGTATTGAAATAGAAATTTATTATTATCTCTATTTATTTAAATTGTTAAAAAGTAGTAATTCCAAACGAGATGTGCTCAAGATTAAATATGTCATTGAACTCATCTATATGAGTTCTAACTAATTAAATATTCTTTTTTAATATTTTTTAATTCTTTATTTTTAATGATTTTTATATATTTTATAAGATATTTTAATTCATACCAAATTTAAGATTAAGGATATTACATTTGATCTCCATAGTATCTTGGAATATAACCTTTTTAAATAATTTCTCTTATTTATTCAAACTTTTTGTTTCTATTTAGTTATATTTCAACATAGTTGTAAAACTCTTATAACGTAATCTTTACATCACATTAATGGTTTTGTATTACATTTCTTAAATTTATCTTATATTAGAATTAATATATACAAATACTTAGTATTGAAATAGAAATGTATTGTTACTTATGTTTACTTTCTTTGCCAATTCTTAATAACTTGAAACGAAGTTACATGGATGAGAAAAAATATGGTCTAACTCATCCTAATAAGCTCTATCTAACTAAAAACAAAAATTAATATTACTAAATATTTTTTATTTTCTAGTATTTTTGCACACTTTATAAAATAATTTGATTTTTATGTAATTAAATGATCAAAGATATTACACTCAATCTCCTTAGTATCTTATAATATAACTCTCTCATATAATTTATCTCATTTATTCAAAAGTTTCTTTATTATTTAGTTATATTACTTTAAAACTATAATTCTCTATTGCTATTACTTTTATGTCATCTTGATTTAGTGATATTACATGCTTCAATTTATCATAAGCAATGTAATATAAGAAAATAGAAGTGATGTAAATGTTAAACTATGGAAGATTTAGAGTTATATTGTAATATAACTAAATCAAAGTAAAAAATTATAAAAATGAACAAAAGTATGTGGGTAAAATTGTATTCTCAAATGCTATGGAGATTAAGTATAACATCTTTAACCATAAAATCATGAACAAATCAAAATGGCTTATAAAACATATCAAAACTTTAGAAAAATATAATATTTGAAGGTATAAAACTTGATAGTTATTAGATAGGGCTCGTTGAGATGGCTCCAATGATTTTTTTTTTATTTTGATCGAACCACTTTTTCATTTTCTATGAATTAAAAAAATAGCATAGATAATAATAAATTATTTTTTAATATTAACTAAATATAAATTAATGCTGAAATGAGATAAATTAGAGTGATATAAAATAACAAAATAAAAGTTATATCATTGTAAAATTAGATGAGTTTTAGACTTACATATTAATATAACCAAATAAAACTATAATATTTAAAGAAATATGAAAAATTCTATGAGAAAGTTATGTTCCAAGATAATAAAGTGATCAAGCATAACATCTTTGAACATCAATCTAGATATAAATTAAAATATTTATTAAAGTGTGGCAAAATCTTAGAAAAATAAAATATTTAATTATATGAAATTGAATGTTTAAGTGGATGGAGCTCCTCAAGACAACTGTAAGGATATTGTTATTGCCTTCTTTGAACCTCGTTTGGAATTGTTAGTAACTATTAAAGTAAATAATCATAAATTCAACAATTTATTATTTTAATATTAAATAAATACATCTTAAATATTAAATAAGATAAATTGAGATAATGTAATATAAGAAAATAAAAATAATGAAAATTTTATAAGAGAGGTGACATAGAGTTTATAATAATATAACCAAATCCAAGAAAAATATT
Source organism: Vanilla planifolia (assembly GCA_023846275.1). Classification (NCBI taxonomy): domain Eukaryota; kingdom Viridiplantae; phylum Streptophyta; class Magnoliopsida; order Asparagales; family Orchidaceae; genus Vanilla; species Vanilla planifolia. Next base: position 37,648,966 of record CM043866.1, on the reverse strand, counting down.
AGAAAAAATGAGATAAATTATATAAGAAATATGTATTCAAAGATACTAAAGAGATTAAGTAAAAAATTCTTAATCATGAAATCAGTTACTAATCATAATAACTAGTGAAATATATTAAAATGCTTGAATATATATATATATATATATATACATATAATATAAAAAAGTGATTATTTAATTAGATAGATCTTACTGAGAAGACATTAAAGATTTTTCATTTGTCTTGATCAAACCTAGTTTTGAATTATTACAAATTGTACAAAAAATAAGCATAAATAACAATAATTTATGTTATTAATATTAAGTTAATATAAGTTAAAGATAAAAACAAGATAATTTTAAGAAATAATATAACCAAATCAAAGCTTTATAAAGTCACATCAAAGGAGATATTGAGTAATATATTAGTATAACCTAGTCAAGGAAAAATAATTTGAAAGATTTGGATAAGTTTGGCTCGAAAGTTACCTTCTAAGATTCTCAGAAAAATGAGTGTAACTTGCTCAATAATCAAATTAGGTAATAATTGATATAACTCATAAAACATACCAAAAAAAGAATAATAATTTTTTTAAAATATTAAAATAAATATTTAATTGGATAGAACTCATTAAGATGTGGTAAGTGATCATTATTTTGTCTCACTAGAACCTTGTTAAGGATTATTATAAATTAACCAAATTAATAAACATAAATAACAATAAATTATTATTTTAATATTAAGTAAATATAAAATAAAGTTGAAATGAGATAAATTAAAAAAATTTAAGATAACTAAATCAAAGTGATGCAAAGGTCACATAAGAGAAGTTTTAGAGTTATATAGTAATATAATTAAATATAAGCATTTTATTTAAAAGAATGAGATAAGTTATATAAAAGTATTATATTTTAAGGCACAAAGGTGATTGAGTGTAGCATCCTCAATAATAAAATCAGGCATGAATTCAAAAATCTATTAAAATGTGTCAAACCCTTAGAAAAATCAAATAATTAAAAACATAAAATAAAAGACCTAATTTTTTATGAGTTATGTAGTAATCTTACTAGATCAAGGCAAAATAATTCAATCCATGAGACATGTTATATAAAAAAAGTTGAATTCAAAGATGCTAAGGTGGTTGAGTGTAACATCCTTCATCAGTAAGGAATAATCCAAAATATCTTACAAAACATACCAACACCTTCAAAAAAATAAACTATTTAAAATTTGAAAAAATGAATATTTAATTGGATGAAACTCATCAAGATGAGTCCAACGACATTTGTTTCATTTCAAACCTATATAATAAGAAATTATTACAAATTAAAAAATGAATAAGTAGAAAGAATAACAAATCAAGCTTTAATATTAAGAAAGTATAAACTAAGCTTAAATGAGATAAATAGAGATACTATAATATAAGCAAATAAAAACTTTGTAAAGGTCTTAAGAGAGAATTTTTAGAATTACATGGTAATATAACCAAAAAAAAGTAAAAAGTTTGAAAGATTAAGATAAATTGTGTGAGAAAGCTGCATTGCAAGATACAAAAGAGATTAAGTGTAATAACTTCAATCATAAAATTAAGTATGAATTAAAATATGTCTTAAAACATTCCAAAACCCTTTTAAATTAAAATATTTAAAAAAAATAAAAAGAATAACTAATTTAATAGAGCTTGTCGATACGAGTCTAACGATGTTTGTTTTGTCTCCATCAAACCTCATTTGTAATTAGTACAAATTACAAAATTAAATAATCATACAAAATAATTAAATTATATTTTTAATATTAAATAATTTTAGTTTTTCAGCTAAAATAAGAAAAATTAAAGTGATGTAAAGGTCACACAAAATGAGATTTAGTGTTTTACAATAACTAAGCAAATAAAAGGAGACAATTTTAAAAAAAAAATTCATAAAATTTTGAAAAAATATGCATTACAAGAGACAAAAGAGATTGAGTGTAACTTTCTCAATTATCAAAGTAGGTACAAATTAAAACAACTTATAAAATGTGCTAAAATAATAAAATAAGACAATGCTTTAACAATATTAAAAATTAATTTTTAATTGAAAGAGCTCAATGAGATTAATCTAGAAATGTTATTTCACCTTATTTGAAATTAATTTGGAATTATTATGAATTAATAAATTAAACAAGCTTAAATAACAACAAATTTATGTTTTTTATTAATTAAATCTAAATTATAGTTGAAATGAGAAAAATTAAAGTAATGCAATGTAAATAAATCAAAGTGATATAAAGGTAACATGGTAAGAGATTTAGAGTTACATACTAACGTAAGCAAAACATTGAGAAAATTTTAAAAAAATAAGATAGATTATAATGGAAAGTTTTATACTAAGATATTAAGAAGATTATGTGTAACATCCTCAATCATGAAATCTATTATTGATCAAACTATCTTAGAAATCTTTCTAAAGCATTAAAAAAATAAAAAATGTTATAATTAATATTTATTTTGACAATGTTCATCGAGATGAGTCTAACTATATTTGTTGCATCTTGATTAGATCATGTTTAGAATTGCTACATGTTGCTAAAGTAATAAGCCTAAATAATAAAAATTTATTACTCTAATATTAGGAAAATATATATTAAATACTTTATAAGAGAAATTGAAGTAATGTAATAATCCAAATCAAAGCAAAATAAAAGTCACACAAAAGGAGATTTGGAGTTACATAGTAATATGACAACATGAAAACAAGAAATTTGAAGAAATGAGAAAAAAAATTATGGCTCGCTAATGTGGAGAATTATATAAATATTAACATCACAAAAATAGAAGAAAAACATTTCATGAAATTAAGTAAATTATGCAAGTAAGCTACATGCAAAGTTACTAAGTAGATTGAGTGTAACATCTTTGATCATTAAGTAAAGTACAAATCAAAATGTCTTGTAATGTATGTTAAATCCGTAATATGTAAAATATTTTAATATATAAAAAAGAATAATTAACTTGATAGAGCTCGTCAAGTCGAGTTTGATGATATTTGGTTTGTAGTCATTGGATGTTTGGAATTACTACAAATTATAAGAAAGGAACATAAATAATAATAACTTATTATTTAAATATTCATTGAATATATATTAATGTTGAAATAAGATAAATTACAGAAATATAACATAAAAATAATCAAATTAATCTAAAGGTCACATAAGAGAAGAATTAGAATTTTATAATAAAATAATAAAAAAAGCTAAAATTTTGAAGAAAAATAATTGTACACAAAAAATTGCTTCCAAAATACTAAAGAGGTAAAGTGTAACATCCTTAATCATGAAATAATGTATGAAATAAACATGCCTCTTAAATCATGCCAAAAATATAACAAAACTAAATAGTTAAAAAATAAAATCAATATTAATTTGATAGAGCCTATCAAGACAAGTCCAATAATACTGTTGTCCTCTTGGATAGATCTCTTTTATAATTACTAAGAATTACCAATGTAAATTAGAATATATAATAATAAATTAATTTTTTAATTTTAAGTTAGCATAGAATAATGATGGATTAAGAAAACTTTAGGTAATGTACTTTAAATAAATCACATGCATACAGTCTTATAAAACGACATTAAGGGATAGATGGTATTATAATCCAATTAAATTAGATAAAAATATGACATTACAAGATATTTAGAAAATATAAAGTAACATCCTTGATCTTCAAATTAATTACATTTCAAAATATCTCATTAGACTTGTTAAAACCTAAGATAATAAAATATTTAAAAAATAAAATTTTATTTTTAATTTGATTTAGCTCATAGAAACTAGTCTAATGACATTTGTTTCATTACAATTTGGTAACATCTTAAATTACAGTGAATTAGAAAAATAAATAGCTATAAAAAATTAAAAAATATATTATTTTAATAAGTCAAATATATAGTAAAGTGGAAATGCATTAAATTGAAAAAAATGTATTGAAACAAATTCAAAGTGATGTTGTAGTCACATGAGGGGAGATTCTGAGGTGAACAATTTGAAAAATTTAGATAAATTATATATAAGAGTGGTATTCCAAGCTTCAGAACAGGTCAAATAAATCATCCTCAATTATCAAATTAAGTATAAATCAAAATATCTCATGAAGAATACCAAAACCTTGAAAACAGAATATTTAAAAATGTAAAAATGAATATTTAATGTCATAGATCTCGACAAGAGAATTCCAATTAAGCTTGTTTCATCTCAATGAGTCCCTGTGAGAAACTACTTGGAATTACAAAAGTAGATAAGTGTAAATAATAATAAATTATTATTTTATTATTAAGTAAGCATATAATAAAATTCAAATAGGGTAATTTAAAGAAATGTAATATATAAAAATCAAGGATATATGAAGCTCACATAAGAGAAGATTTTGAGTTTTAGGAAATGAGATAAATGTTATAGAAAAATCAAATTTTAAGATACTAAAGAGATTAACTATAATATCCTTGATCATCATTTGAAGCATGAATAAAATGACACATAAAACATGATAAAACAATTAGAAATAAAATATTTAAAATAGAAAAATCAATATCTAATAGGACATGGATCATCACGATAAGTCAAATGATGTTGGTTTCATCTCAATCTGACATTTTTTTGAATTATAGTAAAATGCCAATGTATATTTAATATTAATTTTTATATATAATTAACATTTTATGTTTTGTTTTTTTTTTGGCATGATTTTTAATTTTTTATATTCATACTTAATTTGATTATATAATATACTACACATTATCTTATTAATATCTTTGAATACAAATCTCTTATATAATTTATCACATTTGTTCAATTTTTTAACTTTTTCTTAGATATATGAATATGTAAATATTAATCTTCACTCAAGTGACCTTTAAGTCACTTTCATTTGTCAACATTAGATTGCTTCAATTTATCTTAATTTAGCTTTATTATATAATTTCTTTAAATTAAACTCAATTTTTTTCATGTCTTCATATTACATTCGTTAATTTATAGTAGTTCCAAAAGGTGTCCATCCAAGATGAAAAAACCATCATTACTCACCTTTTGATGAGGTTGAGATATTCATTTTTATATTTTTGGGTGGCATTATTAGACATTTTGATTCATACAACATTTAACGATCAAGTATGTTACCCACAATCTCCTTAATATCTTGAAATGAGACTTTCTCATATAATTTCTCTTATGTTTTTAAGGTTTTCAAACTGATTTGGTTATATTATCAAGTAATTTTTATTCTCAACTCGTGTGACCTAAAAATCACTTTGATTTGGATTGCAAGTTTTTATACAATATTTTTCATTCACTTAAATTTTACGCTTTCATTTGGTTATATTACTATTTAACTCTAAACCATTTCTTGTGTGACTTTTTACATTATTTTAATTTGGTTATATTATATTTCTTAAATTTACTTAATTGTTTTTTATAAAACTAATTTAATTAATATTAAAAATTAATTTGTTATTGTTTATGTTTATTTACTTTTGCAATTCGTAGAGTTCTTGAAGATGTCGGATTGACCTAACAAACATCATTGAACTCATTTATATGAGCTCTATCTAATTAGATATTAAATTATATTTTTTTTTAAAATAATTTGAGAGCTTTGACACATTTTACGAGATGTTTGATTTGTAACATATTTTATGATCAAAGATTTTATACTTGATCTCCTTAGTATTATAGAATTAAACTTTCATATTTAACTAATATTATTTTAAAATTAAGTAAATATATCATAAAGTAAAAACTAGATAAACTAAAGAAATATAATATAACCAAATCAAAGAAATGTAGATATCACACAATAAGAGAATTAGAGTTTCATGGTATTATAATGAATTCAAAAGAAATAATTTAAAGAAATGGGATACATTTCTTAGAAAAGTTACATTACAAGACACTTAGGAGATATAGTGTGACAAGCATGATCATCAAATTAAGTCCAAAGCATATGTCTCATAAAAATGCCAAACCCTTACCAAATAATATATATATATATATAAGTATTTAATTACATTGAGCTTATGAGACATTCCCATTTACTTTTGTTTATGTCTATCAGATCATATTTGGAAGTACAATAAATTATTAATTTAAATAAATATAAATTATTATAAACTATCCTTTTTTAGTTATGTAAATATATACTAAAGATGAAATAAGAAAAGTTAAGATAATATAGTATAACCAAATGAAAGTAATGCAAAGATCACATTAGATGAGAATAATAGTTTGCTAGTAATACAAAAAAATCCAAGTAAAATATTTGAAAAAATGAGAAAAGTGGTACACTAAAGCTACACTCAGATAATAAGAGGATCAAGTGGAACATCCTCAATTATTAAATTATATATTAATTGAAATGTCTAATAAAAGGGGTCAAAATATTAAAAAAATAAAAATATTTTGAAATCTAAAAAAAATATTGAATTGAATAGAGCTTTTTAAGATGAGTCTAATGACATTTGCTTCAACTTCATTAGATCTAACTATGAATTGCTACAAATTACTAGAGGCATTAAATAATAATAATAATAAATTATTATTTTAACATTAAGTAAAATTAAGGGAAATGGGATAAAGTTTACTAGTAATTTATCCAAATCAAAGCCAAAAATTAAAGGAAATGTGATAAATTATATAAGGAAGTTGCATTCCAAAATATTAAGGAAATGGAGTGGTATTCTTAATCATGAAATCAAGTATTAATCAAAATGTCTCATAAACACTACCAAAACACTAGAAAAGTAAAAAATTTTAAAACATAAAAATGAAAATTTAATAGAATATAGATCGTCAAGAAAGTCTAATGATGTTTTTTAATTTCCATCAAAAGTTGTTCAGCATTGCTATGAAATACCAAAGAAATAAAACATAAATAATAAATTATTATTTAAAGTTTTAGTAAATATATATTAAAGCTAAAATGAGTTAAATTGAAATAATGTAATTGAACCAAACAGAAAATATATAAAGGTCACATAAGAGGAGAATTAGAGTGACAACAATTTATCTAAATAAAAGAAAAACTTCAAAGAAATAAGACACATTATGTGAGAAAGTTGCATTCAAAGATACTTAGGAGATCATACTTAAAATCCTTGATCATCAATTTATATAAGAATTAAAATGTCTCAATAAGACCTTGCTTGAAATTACTATGAATTACCATTGTAAACAAACATAAACAAAAAAGAATATTATTATTGCCTTTTGTAAATATATAATAAAGCTGAAATGAGATTTGCTCAAGCAATGTATTATAACCAAATCAAAGTGATGTAAAAGCACATGATAAGAGAATTAAATTTTCATTGTAATATAACTAAATCAAAATGTAAAATTTTAAGAAGAGAAATAAATTTTATGATAAAATTGTATTCTAAGATTTTATGGACACTGAGTGTAATATCCTTAATTGACAAATCAAGTACAAATGAAAATATCTCATAGCACATGAGAAATCCTTACAAAATAAAATATTTAAAAACATAAAATGAGTGTTCAATTAAGAATATCTCATCAACAAATGTTGAACAAAGTTTACTTTGTCTCGATCATACATTATTTGAAATTACTATGAATTAAATAATGAGATAAATGTCACACAAGAAGAGAATTATAGTTTTAAAGTAATATAAGAAAATCAAAACATTTAATTTAGAAAAATTAAAAATATATAAAAAAGCTACTTTACAAGATATTAGGAAAAATAATTATAACATCCTTGATAATAAAAAAAATATACAAATCAAAATGTCTAGTAATATTTATCAAAACATAATAAAAAAATTTATAACCATAAAAATGAATATTTAATTAGAAAAAGATTACTGAGTTTATTAAAATGATATTGTTTTATCTCAAATGGAACTTATTGTTAATTACTATGAATTACAAAAATAAATAACCATAAGTAATAATAAATTATTATTTTAATATTAAATAAATATGTATTAAATTTGAATGAGGTAATTTAAAGAAAAGTAATGTAACTAAATTTATGTGATGTTAAATATCACCCAATAGAAGATTTAAAATTATAAAGTAATATAACCAAATTCAACAAAAAATTCAAAGAAATGAGATAAATTGTTGAGAAAAATTGTATTTAAAGTTAATAAGTCGATTGAACATAACTTCCTTAAGTTCCAAGTCACATATGAATAAAAAAATCTAAAAAATCAATCCAAAACCCTAAATAATAAAATATCTTAAAAAATTAGTAATTAATTAGATAGGGCTAGTCGAGACAAGTTTAGTAAGTTTTGTTTCAACTTGATTATTAAATCAAGTGTAAATTAAAATGCCTCATAAATTACAAAAATACTAAAAAATAAAATATATAAAAATATTGGAAAGAATATTTAATTTTATAGAGATCATCGAGATGAGTCCTATAACATTTTCTACATTTAGTTTGACGTTTTTTGGAATTATTGTAAATTAAAGAATAAAATAAGCATAAATAACAATAGTTTACTATTTCAATTTTAAGTATATATATTAAAGCTACAACGAGAAAAATTAAAACCATATAATATCACTAAATCAAAGTAATATAAATGCCACACAATGAGAAGATTTAGAGGTACTTAATAATACAATCCAATAAAAGTGACAAATTTGAAGAAATTAGATAAATTATACAAGAAAGTTACATTCAAAAATACTAAGGAGATGTAGTGTGATATACTTGATCCTGGAATAAATTATAAGTCAAAATGACTCCTAAAGCATGTAAAGATCAAATAAAATAAAAAAAATTAAAAACAATAAATATTTAGTTGGATACAGCTCTAAGAGTTGAGTCTAATGAAATTTTTTCGTTTGGATTATACCTCCTTATAAATTACTACAAATTAAAATTTAAAAAATGAAAAAGAATAATAATGACTCATTTTAATGTTAAATAAATGTATAATAATGTTGAAATAAGATTAATATAAGCAATATAATATAACAAAGTAAAAGTGATGTAAAGATCACACGAAATCAATGAAAAAAATTGTATGGAACAAGGAAATCAATGGAAAAAATTGAAAGATGAAATAAATTGTATGGAACAATTGCGTCAAAAACTATTGAGGAGATTGAGTGCAACATACTCGATTATCATATCATGTAGTAAAAAAAATGACTAGTAAAATATTCCAAAACTTTAGAACATCAAAAAATTTTTAAAAGTCACATGGGAGGAGAATCACAGTTACATAATAATATAACAAAGTAAAAACATCTCATTTTAAGAATGAGATAAATTCCATAGAAAAGTTACATTCCATGATAACAAGGTAGGCTAGTATAACATCCTTAATTGTTGAGTCATGTACAAATCAAAATGACTCATATAGCATGCTAAAACAAAAAAAATAAAATAAATTCAAAATTAAACAAATAAATATCTAGTTGGATGAAACTTGTTGAGGGAAGTCAAATTAGTTTAGTAGGTCTCGATTAAATCTCGCTTAGAATTACTACGAATTAGCTAAGGGGCATAAATTATAATAAATTATTATTCTAATATTAAGTGAATATATGTAAATAATGAAATAAGATAAATTGAAGCAATATAATATAAGAAAATTAATTTGATTTAGAGATCAAATCGAAAAGTTTTAAGACTTACAAAGCAATACAACAAAGATAAAGCAAAGCTTATGAAGAGGAGATTTATAATTATATATTAATATAACTAAATTGAAGCCAAAAATTTGAAAACATGACATAACTTGTTAGGAAAAGTTGCACTCCATGATGCGTAAGAGATCATGTGTAACAACATTGATCGTGATATTGTGTATGAATTGAAATATCTAGTAAAGCATTGCAAAATCATAAAATATAAAATATTTAAAAATATGAAAAAATATATTTAATTGGATAGAAGTTATTAGGAGTCCAATGATGTTTTTCACACTCAATCATCACAAATTTGGAAATACTCCAAATAATTAAATTAAATAAGAATAAATAAAAATAAATGATCGTTTTTATACAAAGAAAATATGCATTAATGCATAAATGAAATAAAGTATTACATTCTAACAAGCCATAACAAGGAGATGTAGAGTTTACAAGAGAGTACAATTATAATTTTATTAAAATATAAACAAATTAAAGCAAAAAATTGAAGAAATTTTGGATAAAATATACATCAAAATTGCATTCTAAGATACTGCAGAAAGTTACTACAACATCCTAAATGTCAACTAAGGTACAAAAAAATATCGAGTAAAATATCCTCGATGTGAAACTTTAATTCTCCCTTTTGTGTAACCTTTTAAATCACTTTTATTTGGATATTTCATAGCTTCAATTTATCTCTTTAAAATTTAATATATATTTACAAAATAATAAAAAACATTATTATTATTATTTATAATTATTTACTTTGGAAATTTGTTATAACACTAAACAAGATCTAATCAAGACAAAACAAATACCATTGGACTCAACATGACTAGCTCTATACAATTAAATAATTATTTTTATATTTTTAAGTATTTTTTTTCTAAGGGCTTAGTAGGTCTTAAGAGAGATTTCAATTTGTACATGATTTTATAATTAAGGATGTTACACTTGATCTTCTTAGTATATTAAAATAAATCCTTCCCAAATAATTTCTCATTTTTTCCAAATTTTTTTCTTTGACTTTTTAATATTACTTTTTAAATCTTAATGTTCTATTACATGACCTTTATATCTCTTCAATTTGATTATATTATATTACATTAAATTAACTAATTTTAGGTTTAAAAGTTATTTCCTCAATATGAAAATAATTATTAATTATTATTTATTATTTTTTAATAAGCTAATTTATAGTAATTACAAAAGTAGTCTATTCGAATAAGACTCATGATGATGAGCTCTATCGAATTATATAATTATTTTTATAATTTAAAATATTTTATTTCGTATAGTTTTGTTACTATTTACAAGATATTTCATTTTGTAGTTATTTTTATGAAAGAAGATGTTATAATCAATCTCTTTAGTCTCTTACAAAAAATTATATCTTAAAATTTAACTCATTTATTGAAATTTTTAGCTTTCATTCCATTATATTGTTATATAAATGTAATCTCCTCTCATGTGACTTTTATATCCATAAATTTTATTTATGATATTGATTCAATTTATGTAATTTTGTCTAAAATAATATTTACTTAATTTTAAAATTATAAGTTATTATTATTTTTGCAAATTTTCTTTGATAATTTATAAAAATTATGAATGATTTTTTATTAAAAAAAAATGTAGTTGTTCCCATCTCATCGAGCTATATCAAATTGAATGTATATTTTTAGAATTTTAAGTATATTATTCTCTAAGGTTTGGGCATGCTATACATGACATTTAATTGCTAGCTGATGTCATGATTGAGGATGTCACACTTGATGTCTCTAATATATAGGAATATAACTTTCCCATAAAATTTATATAATTTCTTTGATTTCTTTTCTTTGGTTGTATTATATTATCGTGAAATAGAAATTATTCGATTATATGGCATTTACATCACTTTGATTTGGTTATATTACTTTGCTTCAAATTATATCTTTTAGCTTTAATATATTTTTATTTAATATTAAAGAATGATTTATTCTTATTTATGTTTATCTACTATGGAAATTCATAGTAACTCCAAGGGATGTCTGATTAAGATAGAACAAAAGTTGTGCTCATCTCGATGAGCTCTATCAAATTCATAGTAACTTTTTAAATATTTTATTTTCTAGGGTTTTGACACTCTCTAAGAGGTATTTCAATTTGTAATGGATTTGAGGATCGAGGATGTTATGGTCAATACACTTTGCTTCTTAAAATGAAATATTCTCATAAAATTTATCGAATTACTTTAAATTTTTTTGACACATTTATATTACCATGTAACTCTAAATCTTCTCTTGTATGACTTTTACATCTTTGTCATTTGGTAACATTATAGCTTATTAAATAACTTCATTTTAACTCCAACAAATATGTATATTGTATTAAAATAATAATTTTATATTATTTATGCATATTTAAATCGATAATTACTAGCAATTCCAAATGATATACAATCATGTTGAAATACTTGTCATTTGAATCATCTCAATGATCTGCATCCAATTAAATATTTTTTAATATTATTTAAAATATTTTATTTTCAATGATTTTTACATGCCTTAAGAGACATTTTAATTTATGACATATTTGATAATCAAGGATGTTACTCTCAATATTCTTAATATATTAGAACCCTAACTTTTTGTATAATTTATCTCATTTTTTAAAATATATTGGCTTCATTTGGATACATTATTACTATGTAACTCTTAATATCCTCTTCTATGACCTATACATCAATTTGATTTGGTAGAAATAGATTACTTTAATTTAGCTTATTTTTAGCTTTAATAAATATTTACTTAATTTAAAATAAACAATTATAATTATTTTTTCATATTTATAATGGTAATTAGTAGTAATATAAAGCAAGGTCTAATCGAGATGAGACTAACATAGTTTGACATGTTTTAATTAACTTTATCAAATTAAAAATTTATTTTTATATGCTAAAACATTTTATTGCCTATGGTTTTGGCATGCTTTATAGGATATTTTGATTTGAATTTGATGTTATAATTGAAGATGTTACACTTGGTCTCTTTAGTATGTTTGGATGAACCTTTCTCTAACCATTTATCTCTTTTTCTTCAAATTTTTTATTTTGATTTGGTTATATTACTATAAAACTCTAATTCTATTCTTATATAAAATTTACATAGTTTTCATTTGTTATATTCCATTACTTCAAATTTTCTAATTTTAACTTTAATATATAATTACTTATAATTATGAAAAAAGTTTATTGTTTTTTAAACATATTTACCATAGCAAATCATAGCATCTCTAAACAACCTCCAATGTTGGCAAAAGAAATGGCATTAGACTCCTCTTAATGAGTTCTATCCAAATTAATATTAATTTTTAAATATTTAATATTCAAGGAATTCTTTATGAAATATTTTGATTTATAAATAATTTGATAATCAAGAATGTTACACTGAATCTACTGAATATCCCAGAATACAACTTTGTTGTAAAATTTATATCATTTGTTCAAATGTTTTTCTTTGATTTAATTGTATTGCTATCTAACTTTTAATCTCCTCACATGTTACATTTGCATGTCTTTGATTTACTTATTTTATGTTACTTAAACTTATCTCATTATAGATTTAATATTTATTTACTTATTATTAAAATAATAATTCATTATTATTTATATTTATTTATTTTGGTAATTCATAGTAATTCCTAACATTGTTCAATCCAAACAAAAGAAAATTCATTGGAGTTGTCTTGATTAGCTCTACTCAACAAAGTGTTAATTTTCATATTTTATTTTTCTAATTTTCTAAGGTTTTGTATGCTTTACAAGCTATTTTGAATTGTAATAGATTTAATTTTTAAGGATGTTGCACTCGATGTCTTATTATGTTACATTTACATCGCTTTTATTTTGTTTAGTAGAATTTCTTTAGTTTACATCATTTCTACTTTAACATGTATTTAGTTACTATTAACATTATAATTTATTATAATTATTTGTTGCTTAATTTTTTAATTCACAATATTTCAAAAGAATATCCAATGGATACGTAATAAATGTTACTTGACTTATCCAAATAATTTATGTTCAAGGGTTTTGGCTTACTTTACAAAAAAGTTTTATTTGTACCAAATTTTAAAGATCAATGATATTACACTTGATCTCCTTATTGTCTTAAATACACCTTTCCTATAAAATTTATCTCATTACGTCAAAGTTTTGCCTAAAATTAGTTATATTGCCTCAAATCTCTAATTCTTCTTTCATGTAACCTTGACATAATTTTAATTTGGTCATATTAAATTGCTTCAATTTATCACATTTTAGGTTTGATATATAACAAGTTAAGATTAAAACCATAATTTATTATTATTTCATTTTGTACGTCACAATAATTAAAAATGAGATACAATAAAGATGATGCAAAAGTTGTTAAATGCATCTCAATGAGCTCTATCTCATTAAATACTTTTTTATACTTTTAAATGCATTAATTTCTAAAGTTTTAATAATATTCAAGAGATATTTCCATACATATAAGATTTGATGATCGAGAATGTTGTGCTCGATCTTCTTAGTATCTTAGAATGCATTGTTCTAGTAAACTTTTCTATATTATTTCAAATATTTCTTTTTGATTTGGTTACATTATCATCTAACTCTAAATCTCCACTTATGTGACCATTACATGTCTTTGAGTTTGTTAGATTATGTTTCTTATATTAATCTTAATTAAGCTTTAATATTTATTTAATTAGTATTAAAATAATAGTTTTTTATTATTTATGTTTGTTTTGCTTGTTACTTCGAAATATATTAAAAAGAGGTTTGATCTACACAAAACAAACGTCAATGCAATCGTCTTGACAAAGTCTATCTATTTACATATTTTTTTTTATATTTTTTAATATTTATTTTCTTAGGTTTTTGAATTTCTAAGAGATATTTTTATTTGTATTTAATTAGGATTTTGTTATATTACATTGAAGGATTAAGAAACATTATTAGACTAATCGTAATGAGCACTACTTAATTAAACATTTATTTTTAGAACTTTAGATGTTCTATTTTTTTATTTTGGCACATTTTGTGAGAATTTTGATTTTTTTACTTTAACTAACAAACAAGAATACTACACTCAATCTAGTTAGTAGCTTGGAATGCAAATTTATAATGACATATTTTTCTTTGAATTTATTATATTACTTGGAAACTATAATCCTCCTCTCATGTGACCTTTACATTACTATAAAATGTTTACATTATATTACGTAAATTTATTTTATTTTATCTTTGACAATCATTTTTTTAATATTAAAATAAAAGTTTATTATTATTTGTATTTATTAAATTTGGTAATTCATAATAATTGCAAACACTTTTTTGTTGAGATGGAACAAATGTTACATGACTCATGATGATGAGATCTATCAAGTTATGTATTCATTCTAATTGTTTTAAATACTTTATTTTATATTGTTTTGTCATTCTTTATGAGATATTTCATTTTATAGTAATTTTTATAATGGAAGATGTTATATTTGATCCCATTAGTATCTTAAAATGCAACAGTTTCATACAATTTAATACATTTCTCAAAACAGTTTTCTTGCATTTCATTATTTCACTATTTAAATCTAAATCTTCGTGTCCTTTACATTCTTCTGATTTTCTTAATTACATTACTTCATTTTGTATCATTTCTACTATAGTAAATATTTACTTAATTTTAAAATATAAATTTGTAATTATATTTTTTCATTTTAATTGGAAATTCATAGAAATTTCAAACGATGTTTGATCGAAAGAAACAATTGTAGTTGGACTAATCTCAAAAATCTCTATCTAATTAGACATTTATTTTTAGATTTTTAAATAAACTATTTTCTAAGGTTTTAGCATGTTGTATGAGGCATTCTATTGCTTCTTGACTGATGATCGAGATTGTCGCACTCAGTCTTTTTAGTATCTTAGAATGTTACTTTCGTGTAAAATTTATATTTATTTACTGATGATCGAGATTGTCTTGGCATATGGCCTTTACATCATTTTTATTTGGTTATATAATATTGTTTCACGTTTCATCTTATAGCTTTAATATATATTTATTTAATTCTAAAAAAATATTTTATTATTATTTATGCTTACCTACTTTGGTAATTAGTAGCATCTCCAAATAAGTTCTGATTACAATGAAACAAAAGTCATTGCACTCATGACGATGAGCATTATCCCATTAAATATTCATTTTTTATTTTTAATATTTTATTTCCTAAGGGTTTTGCTCTTTTAAGAGGTATTTTGATTTCTACAAAAATTTGGGATTGAGGATAATACACTAAAAATACCTTGCATCTTTGAATGCAACATTATCATATAATTTATCACATTTCTTCAACTTTTTTTCTTTAACACGGTTATATTTCCATGTAATTCTAAATGACCTCCCATGTGACATTTACATCCCCTTGACTTTGTAATATTACATCTTATTAATTGATCTTATTTAACCTTTCATAAATATTTACTTTATATTAAAAATATATTTAAATATTATTTATGCTTATTTTATTTCTTAAAACAGTTGCTCCAATAACATTTGATCATGATGAAATAAACATCGTTTGACTAGTCTTGATGATCGTTATCAAATTAAATATAACTTTTTTATATTTTTAAATATTTTAATTTCTACTATTTTTACATAATTTATGGGATATTTTAATTCATATTTAATGATCTAAGATGTTACAATAAATGATTTTTGTCTTTGAATACAATCTCTCTATACAACTTATCTCGTTCTTATAATTTTCCTAATTCGTCTTCATTATTATGTAAATCTTAACAAACCATGTCATTTACATATCATATTTATTTGCTAACAATACATTGTTTCAATTTACATCATTGAAACTTTGATATACTTTTACTAAATATGAAAATAATAATTATGATTATTTTTGCATATTGACTTTAGTAATTAGTAGTAACACTGAGCAAGGACTTATCAAGGTGAAACTAACTTTTTTAGACTTTTATGAACGAACACAATAGAATTAAATATAATTTCATATATTAAACACTTTATTTTCTATGTTTTTGCAAGCTTTATAGGTTATTTTTATTTGGACATGATTTGATGATCGAGGATGATACACTTGATCTCTTTAGTATATCAAGATGAGTCTTTCTTGTATCATATATCCAATTTTCTTCAAACTATTTGTTTTTATTTGATTATATTATTATGATACTCTAATTCTCCTCTTATGTGACAATTATATGTAGTCTTAAATAAGTTGTGTTATATTGTTTTAATATTTCTTATTTCAGCTAGAATATATAATTACTTAAAATTAAATGAAAATAATTTATTATTCTTTAAGCATATTTCCTTTAGTTAATCATAGTATCTTAAAACAAGTTCCAATTATATGAAAGAAATGACAATGGACTCATCTCAATGACTACTAAAAAAATAAATATTAATTGTTTTATTTTTAAATATTTTGTATTCAAGGTCTTTACATTCATTTTGAAGTTGATCATTGGGGATGTTATGTTGGATCTCTTTAGTACCCCAGAATGTAGCTTTGTCATATAATTTGTATCATTTGTTCAAATTGTTTTCATTGATTTTGTCATTTTACTAACTCTACATATCCTCACATGTGCCCTTTACATGTCTTTAATTTACTTTTTTTTTGCATTTCTTCAATTTTTCTCAATTAAGTTTTAAAATTTATTTACTTAATATTAAAAATTCGAATTTACTATTATTTATGTTTATTTATTTTAATAATTCATAATAATTCCTAACATTGTGTGTTCAAGAGAAAACAAATATCATTAGAGTTGTCTCAATGAACTATGTCCATCTAAGTATACATTTTTAAATTTTTAATTATTTTTTCATTTTCTATGGTATTTGCATTCTCTACAAGCACTTCAATTCATAAAAGATTTGATGATCAAAGATGTTACACTCGATCCTTATTAGATCAAATTTACATAACTTTAATTTATGTCATTTCTACTTTAACAAGTGTTTACTTAATATTAAAATAATAAATTATTTTTGTTTGTTTGTTTTAGTTTTGTATTTCATAGTAATTCCAAAAAATATTTAATGTGTATGTTTGACTCATCTCAATTCAATTAATTATTCTTTCTTAGACTCTTAAATAATTTATTTTCTAGGGTTTTGGCTTACTTTATGAAACATTTTCACTCATACCTAATTTTTCTAAACAAAAATATTACACTTAATCTCTTAATTATCTTAGAATTCAACTTCTTATATAATTTACCTCATTTCTACAAATTATTTTCTCAGATCTATTTATACTATTTTGAAATCCTAATTATCATTTCCTATATTAAAAAGCATCAATTTACCTTATTATAGTTTTGATATATAATTACTTAGGAATAAAAAATAATTTCATATTATTTAATTTTAGATAATTTGATATTTCATAATAATTAAAAATGATGACCAATCAAGATGAAACAAAAGTTATTGCACATGCCTCAAAGACCTTTATCTAATTAAATACTTGTTTTTATATTTTTAAAGGTTTTATTTTCTATGTTTTAGTAAGCTTTATGAGATATTTTCATATGTATAAGATTTTACAATTTAGAATGTTATACTTTATCTCCTTAGTGTCTTGAAATGCAACTTACTTGTACAATTTATCACATTATTTTAAATTTTTCTCTTTGATTTGGTTATATAACCATGTAACTTTAAATCTCCTCTTGTGTTACCTTTATATGTCTATGAGTTTGATATATTAAAATTCCTTAAATTAGTCTTAGTTAAGTTTTAACATTTATTTACTTAATATTAAAATAACTATTTGTTATTATTTGAGCTAACTTAATTTGCTAATTCAAAGTAACTCAAAATGAATTTTGATCTAGATGAAACAAATATCTTTAAAATCATCTACACAAACTCTATCTATTAACATATTTATTTTTATATATTTTTCTAATTTTTTATTTCCTTATGTCTTAGCATTATTTAGGAGATATTTTTATTCGTACGTGATTATGATTTAGCTATATCTATGATCAGGACATAAAAAAATGTTATTGCACTCATCTCAAAGAGCTCTAATTAATTAAAAATTTTAATAACTTAAAATATTTTATTTTCTAATTTTTAACATGTTTTTTAAGAATTTTGATTGATAATTAAACCATTGAAAATGAATGTTACACTCAACCTATTTAGTATCTTAAAATGCAACTATAAAATATAATTATCTTATTTTTTCTATTTTTTACTTTGAATTTGTCATATCATTATCAAACTATAATTCTCCTCTCTTGTGACCTTTTCATCGCTATGATTTTCTTTCTATTATATTACCAAAATTTATCTGATTTTCAACTTTGATAAATATTTTCTGAATGTTTAGCAAATGTTTATTATAATTTCTACTTATTTAATTTCATAATTCATAGTACTTTAAAATGAATTCTAATCGATATGGAATAATCATTATCAGGTTCTTGATAATTAAGTCTATAACATTATTAATTAATTTCTATAATTTTAAATATTTTATTTTGGTATTCCTTTGGCACTTTTTATGAGATATTTCATTTTATAATTACTTTGATGATAAAATATTACACTCAATCTCCTTAATATCTATAAATGCAATATTTTAATACAATCCAACTCATTTCTTCAATTTTTTCTCTTACATTTTATTATATCATTATTTAAATCTAAATATACTCTCATGTGTCCTTTATATTCTTTTGATTTTACTTTAATACAATTCTTCAATTTATGTCATTATAGTCGTTATATATATATATATATACTTATGCTTAAATTAACAATTTATTATTATTATTGCTCACTTTTTTTGAAATTTTCAAGAAATTTTGAACAAAGTCCAATTGAAAGAAAAAATATAGTTAGATTCGTCTCAATGAGATCGATCCAATTAAATATTCTTTTTTATATTTTTAAATTTATTATTCTCTATCATTTTTGCATGCTATAAGAGACATTTGACTGCTACTTGATTTGATAATCAAAGATATCATATTCAATCTACCTAGAATCTTAAAATGTAATTTTCTTATAAAATTTAACTAATTTATTCAAATATATTTCTTTGATTTGATTATATTATCATGAAACTCTTATTTTCCTCTTTTGTAGTCTTTACATCACTTTGATTTAGTAATATAACAATACTTCAAATTATATTTTTCAACTTTGATATATATATTTACTTAATAATAAAAATAATTTTTTTACTATTTATGCTTACTATGGGAATTCCTAGTAACTCCAAATGATGTTCAATTGAGATGAAACAATATCCATGGCTCTCGTCTATATATTTAAATGTACCATTTTATATGATTTTAGAAAGCTTTTTGAGGCATTTGATTCCTACCTTATTTAATGGTCAAAGATGTTACACTTAATCTCCATGGTAAAATTGAGGAAAAATTTCATATTCAATATATCTTATTTGTTTAAATTTTTTGCTTAAATTTTGTTATATTATTATGTTACTATAAATATCTTCTATTCTGATAGTTACATTACATTTATTTGGTTACATAATATTGCTTTTAAGTTGTTTCATTTCAACATTAATATCTATTTACTATTTACTATTTATTAGTTATGTTGTTAATTTATTGTAATTGCAATTGAGGCATGATAGAGAGGAATCAAATAATATTGCACTCAACTAAATAAGCTAAATCAAACAAAATATTCATTTTTATATTCTTTTAATATTTTATTTTCTAGATGTGATAATTTGATTCTTAAATGATTTGAAGGTTGAAGATGTTACTCTTGATGACTTAGTATTTCAAAGTACCACTTTTTATTTTAATTTATCTTATTAATCAACTTTGTTTTTTTTTATTATAATAATTTGACACATTAAATCTCTACTTAAGTGACTGTTATATTGCTTTAATTTGGTCTAAATATGTTGCTTCAATTTACCTTATTTCAGCTTTAGTATATAGATATAATTTTTAAGAAATAATGTATTATTACTTATGTCATTTATTTTCATAATTATTAGTAATTTCAATCAATGATCGATTGAGATGAAATAAATTTCACTTGTCTCATAAAGCTCAATCTGATTTAATATTTATTTCCACATTTTAAAATATATTTTTTTTAGTTTGGTATGCTTTACGACATTTTGATTCATACATTTGGCGATCAAAAATGTTACACACAATTGTCTTACTATTTTTCAATGTAACTTTACTAACTAATTTATCTCACTTTGTTAAAGTCGTGGCCTTGATTTAGTTATTTTATTAAGCAAATCAAAAACTTCTATTTTGTGATCTTTACATTATTTTAATTTTGTTGTATTATATTACTTCAAGTTACCTTATTTATGCTTTACTATATGTTTATTTAATATTAAAAGAAAAATGTATTACTATTATTCACAATAATTCCTAACTAGTTCTAATTGAGATGAAATAAATATTATTTGACTTGTATTTACAAGATATACCACAATAAATATTTATTATCATAGTTTTAAATTTTTGAACTTTCTTAGGTTTTTGGAAGTATTATTAGGTATTTTTATTCATACCTAATTTTGGTAATAAAGATGTTACATTTGATCTTTTTAGCATCTTAGAATATAACTTTCTCAAAAATTTGTCTCAATTTTTCAAAATTTTTACTTTTTTTATTATGTAACTATATAAAGCTTAATCCTCTCTCACACAATTTATCATGGACATGATTTTGTTATATTAAATTGCTATGATATCACTTGCTTGAGTTTTAATATATATATTTACATAATATTAAAATAATAATTTATTATTATTTATTCTTGTTTATATTAGAAATTCTTAATATTTTGAGTTTGGTATAATCAAGAAAAAAAATGTCATTAGACACATCTTGATGAGTTATATCTAAGTAAATTTTCATTCGTATATTTTGAAATTTTTTACATTCAATGGTTGGCCATATTGATACAAGAAATTTCAATTTTGTTATTGATATAATGAATGAGGTAGCCTTATTTAATCTCCTTAGTATCTTATAATGTAAGTTTCCAATATAATTTAGCTAATTTGTTCTAAATTTTTTATTTGATTTTATTATATTACTATGAAACTCTAATTCTTCTCTCTCATGGCTTTTAAATCATTTTCCTTTGGTTATATTAAGTTGCTCCAATTTATCTTATTTCACCATTATTACATAATTATGGAACATTAAAATAATAATTTAAAATTTTTTATTCTTTTTTAATATTGTAATTCATACAAATTCTAAATGTGATTCATTTGAGATGAAAGAAATAGTGTTAGACTTATCACAATGAGCTTTATTAAATAAATATTAATTTTTATATTTTTGAAATAGCTTATTTTCAAAGGTTATGATATGTTATGTAAGGTATTTTTATTTGTCTCACTTCAATATCATGGTATCCAACTTTATAATACAATTTATTTTATTTGTTCAAATTTTTTTCTTTCATTTACTTATATTATATCAATTTATCTTATATAATCTTTTACATAGATTTACTAAATACTAAAATAATAAATTATTATTATTTTTGTTTATTTACTTTATTAATTTGTAGTCATACCAAATAATGTCCTATTAAGATGAAATAATGATCATCTGACTTGCCTTGACATGCTTCATCTAGTTTATTATACATTTTTATTTTATTTTAAATATTTTTATCTTTATGATTTTCACATTTTTATGTGACAATTTGATTCTTGCCTAAATAACATGCAATGCGAATTTTCATTTCTTCAGATTTTTTACTTCATCTTCATTACATTATTATGTGGCTCTAAATCTCCTCTAATTTGAAAATAATAATACTTTAATTTTGGTATATCACATTACTTTAGTTTGTTTCATTTCAACTTTGGAATATGATTCCATATTACAAAAATAATGATTTTTTATAATTTATGATTATTTACTTTGGGTAATCACAATAATTGTGAATGAGGCCTAATTAAGATGAGGAAAACACCATCTAAGTCAACTCAAAGAGCATTATCCAAGATAAATATTCATTTAATATAACTTTTTTTAGATATTTTTTATTAAGGATTTTATAGGTGCATATGGCTTTTTTTCTAGCTAATTTGATTATCAACAATGTCATGCTCGATCTATTTAGTATCTTTGACTGCAACTTTCTCATACAATTTATCTTTTTTTTCAAAGTTTTCTTTTTTATTTAGTTATATTGCTATGTTACTCTAAATCACCTTTTGTATTACATTTACATTACTTTTATTTAGTTATAATATTTTGCTTCAATTTTTTTGAACTCAACTTCAATATATATTTGATTAATATTAAAATAATAACTTATTATTATTTACACAATTTTGCTTATGTAATTCATAGTCATTTTCAACAATATTTTATCGAGAACAAAGGAGTAGTGGATGATTCAACTAGATGACCTCTATCAATTTAAAAGTAAATTTTTAAAACTCTTATTACTTTATTTTCTATAGTTTTGGTTTATTTATGAGATATTTCATTTTGTACTTTATGTAATAATCAATGATGTTACACTTGATATCCTTAATATCTTCGAATGTAACTTTCTAAAATAATTTATCTTAAATATTCAAATTTTTGGGGTTTATTTTTTGTTATATTACCACCCAACTCTAGATCCCTTCTTGTTGACCTTTACATTATTTCAAATGTATAATATTATGCAACTTCATTTATCATATTTTAGATTTAATATATATTTACTTAATATTAAATTAATTTTTTATTATTATTTACACTTATTTATAATAAAAATTTATTATAATTCTAAGTGAGGTTTGATTAACATTAAATAAATGAGGACCAACTAAATATTTATTTCTATATTTTTAGAAATTTAATATTCTATGGTTTTGGCATGCTTTGAGATATTTTGATTTACAGCCAATTCAATGACCAAGGATGTTATAATTGCCCAACTTAGTATCTTATAAATTTATTTCTCACATAATTTATATCATTTCTTCAAAATTTTTACTTTGAATAGATTACATTATTGTTTTGCTCTAATTCTCTTTTCTTATGATCATCTTATCACTTTGATTTGGTTAAATTATTATGCCTTTTGAGTCACTTCTATTCACACCCACTTTGAAGATCTATGTTGTTATACTAGATCTCCATAGTATCTTAAATGGTAACTTATCCAAAAAATTTCTCATCTTGTTAAATATTCTCTTTTATTTGGTTATGTTAGTATGAACCTCTTAACTTATGTGATGCTTACATTAGTTTAATTTTGTTTTATTATAGTGATTTAATTAATGTTTTTTTTAACATTAACATATATCTTTATAATAAAATAATATTTTTATGTATAATTTATTTTGTAATTTTTATTAAATTTAGATGATGTTTGATTGAGATGACACAAACTTCATTAGACTTCTCTTGATAAGCTCCATCTAATTTAATATTCATTTTTAAATTTGTAAATTGTTTATTTCTCATTTTTTCAAATGATTATGAAACACTTTTAATTTGTTGCCCGCTTGATAATTGATATGTCGAAATAGATTTCAATAGCATGTTGGAGTGCAACTTCCTCATACAATTTACCTCATTTTTTTAATTGTTTTAATTTTATTTGGATATATTACTTTGAAACTCTAATTCTCTTCTTCTATGATCTTACATAGCTTTTATTTGGATATGCAACATTGCTTTTGTTTATATCATTTCAGCTTTAATATATGGAACTAAATATTGAAATAGTAATTTATTATTATTTATGCTAATTTACTTTGTTAATTTGTATTAATTTTAAGAGGTCTAATTTAGAAAAAAAATATAGATCATTTAACACATCTCAATTAGTTATATCAAATTAAATATTCATATTTTAAATTTTAGATATTTTATTTTCTAAGGTTAAGGCTCGCTTTAAAAGGCATTTCTATTCCTTCCTAATTCAATGATTAAGGATATTATACTAAATCTACTTAATATGTTTTAATACAAACTTCTCATGCAATTCATATAACAATTATGAATGTTTCTCTTTGATTTAGTTATATTACTATCAAAAAAATTTTTATTCTCGTGTGACCTTTACATTATTTTGATTTGTTTATATAACATT
Source organism: Vanilla planifolia (assembly GCA_023846275.1). Classification (NCBI taxonomy): domain Eukaryota; kingdom Viridiplantae; phylum Streptophyta; class Magnoliopsida; order Asparagales; family Orchidaceae; genus Vanilla; species Vanilla planifolia. Next base: position 37,624,173 of record CM043866.1, on the reverse strand, counting down.
ACCTTGATTTACCATATTTAAGATTTATTATATTCATTTCAATATTTTTAAATATTTTTTTATGGGTTTACAACACTTAAAATCCTTGGAATCTTTGAATGCAACTTTCTTATATAGTTTATGCCAACTCTTCAAAAGTTCTACTTTGAATTGGTTATATTACTATAAAATTATAATTCTTCTCATATAACCTCCATATTATTTTAATTCTATTATATTATTTCACTTTATTTTATTCTATTTTAGGTTTATTATTTATTTACTTGATATAAAGTAATAAGTTTTATTTATTTTTTTCTTATTTAATTTAGTATTTCATAGTAATTCTAAGTAAGGTCTCATCGAGATAAAAAAAAGTCGTTGAATTCATCTTTAGAGGCATATCCATTTAAATATTCATTTTTATACTTTTAAATATTTTACTTTCGAGAGTTTTTACATATTTTATAAGATATTTTGATTCTTTCCTAATTTAATGATAAAGAATTTTACACCAAATCTTCGTTGTATCTTGAAAGATGAGTTTCTCGTATTTTATATCACTTTTTTTCAAGTTTTTTTCTTTATTCTCATTGCTTTACAGTGTAAATCTAAACCATCATTTTTGTGACCCTAACATCATATTAACATGGTTACATTCAGCTTTAATATATATTAAATAAACATTACAATAATAACTTATTATTATTTATTTTGATTAATTATGACAATTCAAAATTAGTCTGATCAAGATGGAAGAAATGTTTTTGGACTCATCTTGATAAACTAAATCTAATTAAATATTCATTTATTACATTTTTAGATATTCTATTTTATATTATTTTTGTATGCTTTACGAGATAAATTGATTCATAGATGAATTAAATGTTCATTTATTATATTTTTTGGACTCATTTTTGGTATCTTAGAATGTAATTTTTTAATAATTATTATATATATATATATTATAAATTTTTTTATTTTTATTTGGTTATAAAACTTTGTTATTCTAAATCTCCACATGTGTGACCTTTACATTACTTTCATTTTGTTAAATAACATTGTCTTAATTTATCTCATTTTACATTTAATAAATATCTACTTAAGAATAAAATAATAATTCATTATTATTTATATCTATTTAATTATGAAATTTATAGCAATTTAAAAGCTAGGCTTGTTCAAGATGAAGCAAACATAGTTGGACACATCTCATAGTGTTCTATAATGTAAAAAAATTCATTCATTATTTTTAAATATTTATTTTATTTTTTTACTTTTTGTGAGATGTTTTATTTTTTAAATTATTTTGCTAATTGAAGAAGTTACACTCAATTTCCTTGGTATCTTGTAATAAAACATTTTTATACAAGTTATTTGATTTCTGCAAATTTTTTATTTTGATTTGGTTATATTACTATATTACTCTTAATATCTTCATGTGTGGTCATTACATTTCTCAAAATTTGTAAAATAATGTTTCTTTAATTTATTTCATTTCAACATTAATATAAATTTTATTATTACTAAAATAGAAATTTTTATTATTTATACTTTTTTATTTGGTGTTCATTGTAATTCCAAATGAAGACCAGTGAAGAGCACACTAACATAGTTGGACTCGTCATTAGGAACTCTATCAAACTACATAAAAAATTTTGATATTTTAAAAGAGTTTGGTAACTTTAAAAGACATTTTGATTCATATCTTATTTTATAATTAAGTTTGTTACACTCAATCACTTTATTTTAATGGAATACAAGTTCCAAATAAACTTTGTCTTATTTTTACAAGTTTTTATAATTTTATCTTTATTATAGATTAGTGAATATTAAAACATTAATTTGTTACCTTTAAGCTTATTTAATTCGATAATTAGTTGAAATTAAAAAGGACGGCATATCGAAACAAAATAAAGTTTGTTTGACATTTTTTTATAAGTTTTCTTTAATTAAACATTTATTTTCATAATATTAAATATTTTATTTCATAGGATTTTTCCATGCTTTATGAGTTATTTTGATTTATACCTAATTTACTATTCAAGGATGTTACGTCCGATCGCCTTAGTATCTTGGAAAGCAGCTTTCCCATACAATCTATCTCATTTTTAAAAATCATTTATTTTGATTTGGCTATATTAATTTGGGCTCTAAATGATCTTCTATGTGACTTTTTTGTTACTTTAATTTGGTTAGAATATATAGCATCAATTTATAATTTTTAGTACTATTATATGTTTATTTAGTATTAAAATAATAATTTATATATATTTTTATATATGTTTTTTAATAAGTTTTATAGAGAATTCAATTCATACCTAATTTGATAATCAACCATGTCTCAATCACTTAATATCTCAGAACATTTTCCATTAATTTTGTAAAATTACATTTCATCAATTTATCTATATTCAATGTGAATAATTCTTTTCTTAATATTAATTTGATAATTTATTAATATTTATATTTTTTTAATTTGATAATTTATGATACTTCTAAATGAGCTATATCTAATTAAATATTAATTTTTTACTTTTGTAAATAATTTATTTGTCATGGTTTTGGCTTATTTTGTGAGGAATTTAATTTGTGTATGATTTTCCAAGTGAGGATATTACATTAAATCTCCATACTATTTTGGATAGGAATGTACATATTAATTAAAAAATAATCATCCTCAATTTTGAAATTTAGTACAAATCAAAATGTCTTATAAAGTGTCCCAAAATCAAAGAAAATAAAATAATTGACAACGTAAAAATAGATATTTTCTGTAATAGAGCTTATTAAGGATAGTGTGTAGATGTTTGTTTCATCTCGATTGAAACTCATTTGATCTTATTATTAATTTGCATAATTAAATAGACATAAAATATAATAAATTATTATTTTATTAATAATTAAAATATAGAAAAAATGATAAAAAAATTGAAGCACTATAATATAACCAAATAAAAGCCATGTAAAGGTTGCATGAGGATACAATTAAATTTTTATGGCAATGAAGTGAAATCAAAGCAGAAAATAACAAGAAATATGATAAATTGTATGACAAAGTTGTATTGCAAGATAATATGCACAATGTGTGCAATATTTTTTTATCATTAAATCATGAACACATTAAATTATCTTATAAAGTGTACCAAAATTGTAAAACAATTTTTAAATATACAAAATAAATATCTAGTTGGATGGAGCTTATCGAGTTTAATTGCATGTGTTTCATCTTAATCAGACATCATTTGAAATTTCTAAGAAACACAAAATTAAATAAAATAAAAATATTAAATTATTGTCTTAATATTAATGAATTATATATTAAAGCTGAAGTGGAATAAATTTAACAAATGTAATATAAGAAAATAAAAAACGTGCAAGGGTCACACTAGAGGAGAGTTAGAGACACGTGGTAATATAACCTATAAAAGAAAACATTTTAAAAAATGAAATAAATTATACAAAAAAGATGCATTCCTAGATACTATGAAGATTGAGTACAACATCCATGATCATTAAATGAGTTATGTGTCAAAATATCTTAATGGCATTAAAGCATAAAATTTTTTAAAATAATAAAAAAAAATTTAATTAGATAATACTCATCAAGATGTGTCAAAAGACATTTTTTATGTCTTGTTCGAACCATGTTTCGCATTTCTAAAAATTATTGAACAAAATAAGCTTAAAGTAAAAAATATATTATTTGCATATTAAGTAAATATATATTAAAACAAAGATAATCTAAACTAAATTAATTAAAAATAATCAAATCAAAGACTGGTAATGGTTAAATTGTAATCTATTTCTAGTTATATAGTAATAAAACAAAATTGAAGTGAAAAATTTGAAGAAAAGAAATAAATTATATTAGAAAATTACAATCCATTATTATAATGAAATTGAGCATAACATCTTTGACCTTGAAATCAAGAACTATTTTGAAATACATCATGAATGAGCCAATACCTTTCAAAATAAAATATATTCAAAAATGAAGATGAACACTTTTAATCTTCAAGATCAGTCCATAGATGTCTGATTCAGCTCCAATGGATCTCATTTGGTATTGCTATGAATTAAATATTTTAATAAACAAAAATAATAGCAAATAATTCAATTAATATTTGATAAATATATTTTAATGTTGAAATTAGAGAAATTGAAGCAATATAATATAAACAAATAAAAGCAATATAAAGGTCACAAATAGAATATTAGAGTTTCACAGTACTATAACTAATTTGAATAAAACAAATTGAGGAGATGATATAAACAGTATGCTAAAATAATATTCTAAGATACTTGAGAGTTTGAGTCTAACATCTTTGATTATCAAACGATGTGTGAATCAAAATGTCTCTTAAAACTTGCAAAAATTCTAAAAAGTGAAATATTTGAAAGTAATAAAATTAAAATTTAGTTGGATAGAGCTTATCGAGATGAATCTAATAATGTTTGTTTCTTCTTGGTTAGTCCTTATTTTTAATCACTAAAATAACAAAAGTAGATGAGTAACAATAAATTATTATTTTATATTAAATGAATACATACTATAAGTGAAAAAAATAAATTAAAGCAATTTAATACAATATAATCAAAGAAATGTAAAGGTCACACTAGAGAACAGTTAGAGTTTCAAAGTAAAATAACCAAGTAAAAGCATAAAATTTGAAAAAAATTAGATAAGTTATACAAAAAAGTTCCTTTTGAAGTTACAATGGAGGTCAAACATTATTCTCAACCATGAAAACTTGCACAAACCAAATTTTCTCACAAAAAGAGCCACAACCCTAGAAAATAAAATATTTTAAAAAATTAAAAATGATGTTTCAATTTGACAGATTCAATTGAGTAAAAAACATTGATGTTTATTTTTTCTCCATCAGATCTTGTTTGGAATGGCAAATTTGCAATATGCATAAGCATAAATAATAATAAATTATTACTTTAATATTAAGGAAATATACATTAAAGTAGGAATGAGATAAGTTAAAGTAACATAATATAATAAAAGTAAAGCATTGTGCGGATTACACAAGTGGAGAATTAGAGTTTCCTTATACTATAAACAAATTAAATGATGAGATAAATTATATGAGAAAATTACATTCCAAGATATAAAGAAGAACATATGCAACATCCTCAATCATTAAATCAAGTAAACTCAAAATGACTCAAAAAACATTACAAAATTATATAGAATAAAATATTTAAAAATATAAAAATTTATATTTAATAGGTTAAATCTCATTAAGGCCAGTCCAATGACATTTGTTTGTTTGCAAAGAGGCTTGATTTTGAAATATTATGAATTACAAAATTAAATAACCATAAATAATAATAAATAATTATTTTAACTTTAAATAAATATGTATTGAATGTGAAATTACATAGATTAAAATAATGTAAAATCATAAAATAAAAGTAATATAAAGGTTATGTTAAACAAAAGTTTTGAAAAAATAACCGAATCAAACAAAAGTTTTGAAAAAATTACGATAAGTTTTGAAAAAATATCCTCAACACCTTCGATCACTAAATTAGGTACAAATTAAAATGTGTCATAAGGTCTACAAAAAGATAGATTTTTTTAAAAAATATAAAAAAGAATTTTTAATTAGACCAATCTTGTCTACACAAATCCAATGACTTTTCTTTTGTCTTGGCTGCTGTGTATTAAAAATATTCCTGAGCATAAATAATAAAAACATTATATTTTAATTCCAATGTAATTTGACCAAATTTAATAATGTAAAGGTGACACAAGTTGTGATTTAAAGTTACATGGCAATAAAAGAAAATTCAAGAAAAAATATGTAGAAAAAAGATAAATTGTGTGGGAGAGTTAACACAATGAAGATCAAGCAAGAAATCCTTGATCATTAAATCAAGAATGTATTAAAATGCCTCATAAAGCATGCCAAAATATGAATTTTTAATTTGATAGGTTGTTCAAGAGAATTGATACTAGGAATATCATGTAGAAAATCCTCAATCATTAAATAAGGAGTTAACCAAAATGTCTATTAAAGGAAGATAAAGATTTAAAAAATAAATTATTTTAAAATATAAAAATAACTATTTAATTAGATAGAGCTCATCAAGGAAAATCTAACGATTTTTTTTCTAGATAATACCTATTTGTAATTATTATTAAATACCAAATTAAAAAGGCATATAAAATAATAAGTTATTATTTGAATGTTAACTAAAAATATATTAAAGCACAAATAAGAAAAATAATTTCAATGTAAAATAACAAAAATTAAATAGATGTAAAAATCACGTGAGAGGATATTTAGAATTGCAATGTAATATGACTTAATCAAAGCAAAAATAAAGAATTAAGATAAGTTGTTTAGAAATGTTGCATTCTAGATACACAAGAATTGAACATAACATCTTCGATCATCAAGTCTAATATGAATCAAAATTTCACATTAACGATACCAATATTCTAAAAAGTAAAGTAATAAAAAAAAGAAAAAATAAATATTTGTTTGAATAGAACTCATCATAATGAGTACAATAATTGTTGGTTCATCTACAATGGACCTCATTTAGAAAATTATAAAATATCAAATTTAATAAGCACAAAATAATAACAAATAATTATTTTTACAATCACTAAAAATATATATTAGATCTAAAATGAAAAAAATTAAAGCAATGTAATATAACTAAATAAAAATGATGCGAAGGTCAGATGAGTGTAGAATTAAAGTTTGATGGTAATATAACCAAGATAATGTAAAACATTTAGAAAAATAAGATAAATTATATGAGATAATTGAATTCCAAGCTATTAAGGAAATAGAGTATAGGATTTTTTGCTATCAAACAATGAATGAAACAAAATGGCTCATAAAAAAACCAAAGAACATAAAATATTTATATATATTATAAATATCTACTTTGATAAATTTAATCAAGATGAGTCCAACAATATTTATTTCATCTTGATCATATAATATTTAAAATTAAGTAAATAATTAAACAATATTTTATTAACATTTAAAAAATATAAAATAAATCTTAAATGATATAAAATGAATTAATATAATACAAAAATATAAATGACATGTAAAGATCAAAATGTTAAAAAATTGAGATATAAATTATACTATATCCTAATAAAAAAACATTTAATTATATGAGTAAATTATACAAAAAAGTTGCATTCCAAAACACTAAGATGATCCATGTAGTATTTTTTATCTTCAAATAAGTTCTTGATCAAAATATTTTTTAAAACATCCTAAAACCTTGGAAAATAAAATATTTGAAAATAATAAAATAAATATTATGATGGGTAAAGTAACATTGTTTTGTCTGAATCTATCCTTATTTTATATTGTTATGAATACCAAAATACATAAGCATAACTAATAACAAATATCATTTTCAAATTAAGTAAATACGTTAAAGTAAGATAAGATAATTGAAATAATTTAATATACCGAAATTGATGGTATGTTATTTTCAAACTGGGTAGGTTTAGAGTTTCATAGAAATAAAACTAAACTAAAGTTAAATTATTTAAGAAAAGAAAAAAAATTTAAGGGGTAATTACATTCCAAGATAATAATAAGATCAAGCATAACAACTTTAATCTTCAAATCAGGAAAAAAAATCAAAATACCTCATCAACTGAGCTAACCTAGAAATTTAAATATATTAAAATATAAAACTAAATATTTTTTTGTATAGAGATCAATGAGAGAAGTCCAATAATATTTATTTTGGGCTATTTGGTGATGATTTAGAATTACTATGATTTTTTTATATAAGATTACTTTAAGTAATCATATTTAATTATTAATATATATTTAATTAATATTAAATAATAATTTATTATTATTTGTGCCTTTTTATTTAATCTTTAATCCCTAATTCTAAATGAGATCCACTAAAGTTGAAAGATACATCTTTAGAATCTTCTAAATGAGTGTTATCATACTAAATATACTTTCTATATTTTTAAAATTTTTTATGAAGGGTTCTCATTTGTACTTTGTTTGATGCTTAAGGATGCTGCATTCATTCTTCTTAATGTCTTAGAACAAAACTTTCCTATACAAATTATATTTTTTGCTTAGATCTCGTTATATTGTAGAGAAACTATATTCTCTACTCATGTGACCTACATTGCTTTGATTTTGTTATATTGTACTACAATAAATCTAATTTGAATTTTAATATGTATTTTATTAATATAAATACAATGATTTATAATAATTTATGTTCATTTAACTTTGTGATTGATAGTTTTTCCAAAAAAGGTTGAATTGACATGAAACGAATTTTGTTGGACTCATATTGTCAAACTCTATCATTTAGATATTCATTTTAATACTTTTTTAATAATGTTTTTCTAGGGTTTACCAATGTTTTATGGAAAATTTCTATTGATACTGATGTGAAAATTAAGAATGTTCCACTCAATCTTATTGTTATCCTTCAACAAAACTTTTTCTTATAATTTACTTTATTTTTTAAATTTTTTTCCTTTTGATATATTACTATAAAATTCTAATGATTTTTTTATTAATATTACAATTTACTTAGTTTAGCCCTCCTTAGGTGACATTTGAAATCATACCCCACTTGTCGATCAAGGAAGTTACCCTTGATCCCTTACTTATATTGTATTGCATCTTTGTTATCCAATTTATATAAATTGTTAAAACATTTCAATTTAATTTCATTTTCTTACTTCAAAAATCTAGCTCTTGTCTTATGCAACCTTTATTATGAATTGATTTTCTTACACTAATACAATTTGTTAAATTTTAGTGCTTCTTTACTAAACATTAAAAGATATTTTTATATATAATATGCACATTTAATTTTGTAATTTCTAATAACTTGTATTAAGATCTGATGGAGATGAAATAAATATTATTGGACTAGTCTTGATGAGTTATATCCAACTAAATATATGTTTTATATTTTTTGATATTTATTTTCTTTGGTTTTGGAACACTTTGCTAGGAATTTAGATTTTTTTATTTGTCTTTATATTCACTATCTCCTTACATACTTCTTACCTTCTTCTCTATCTTACTCTATTTTTCTTTTTTTAAGTTATTTTTTTATTCTTTATATTTCCTTTATGATCTCCCTTTTCTTTTCCTTTTTATTAAATCATCTTTCATCTCTCACAATTACTTATTTCTTCTCAAGTTTTCTCCTATCATTCTATGACTTTCTCTACCTTGTAGAATTATCACAACCAACTCTATTATCTTTTTTTGAACTCATAAATTAAAAATATTTAAGAAATCTTTTATGTTCCATAGTTTAATGTATAACATTTATGGTAAATTTTTTTTTATTTTTTAGATATGTGAAGCAATTGATTTTTTTTATTGATTTTTTATCTTTCTCCCTTTCCTTAATTTTATTAAATTTTCACTTCCCAAATTATGATTCTTCTCTCTCTTATAGAGTAGTTATCTCTATCATAGTTATCTCTTTTTCAATCCATTAATTAATAATTTTTTAAAAGAGCACATACTTATTATTTTAGAAAATATTTGAAAAGACTTTTTATCTTTGAAAAACTAATCACATAACTCAATTTTTTATCTTTTGTATGGATGTAACACCACAACACCATTATAACACTATAACTCATTAGAACTCCAAAGTTAAGCATGCTTTGGTGAGAGTAGTATTGGTGTGTGACCTTTAGAGAACTCCTTATGTTCTACTTATTTCATCATAGCATTCCTGTTTGAAATGCATGACAATTTATTTTAATAACATATTAAAGTTAAATAATTAAATTATTATGAATGGTAGTTTATAATTATCATTTTAGTAATTATATATCATTAATAATTTTACAATATTATTATTAATTTCATACAATAATAAATATGACACATCATATGACATAATAAAATAATAACTTCAATATAGTTCAATATTTTACATCAGTTATAATAAATTATAATTTATTAGTTTTTTTAATTGTATATATGTAATGCATATAAAAGTTATTATGTATAGGAATATTATATTATACAATATTAGAAATCTATGATTATAATGTTAATGATAAATATTATTCATATTTATTACATATATTACATCATATATAAATAATACATTAGAATGAGTTTATTATTTATTTTTTAATTAACTTTTTAAATTTAATGTATAAATTGAATAATCTTAAATTAATTATTAAAATATATTTTAAATATTTCTAATATTCTAAAGTAATGATAAATCTTAAATATTTTTAATAATTTATTATTATTAAACATTATTTATAATTTGCTTGCTATGTTTAATAAATATTTTATGTTTAATTATTAAAATTTTACTTTATTTCTTTCTTTTTTTCTCCTTATCTAAATGTCTCTCATATTCTCTCCCTTTCTTTTCTCTCCTATTGTTATTCTTTTATTTGTCTCTCTATTCTCTATTTCTTTATATTCTTGTTGGCCACTATATTTTTCTTCTATCTTTTCTTACTTTCTTATTTCTCTCTCTCTTAAACTTATTTATTTATTCTCTTAATCTCTTCTATGTCCATTCTTTTCTTTTTCTCTTCATTCAATCATCTCTATCTCTCTTCTTTTTTATTATTCTATTTATTTTACACTTATAAATTCATGACTTTTTATCTCTCTAATAGAATAGTTATCTCCATCACCATTATCTCTTTTTCATCAAATTAATTAACAATATTTAAGAAATAGTATATGTTGTATTATTTAATATATAATATTTTCGATAAATAAATATTTTATTTTCTATATTTATTCATAATTTAAGTTATTATTCATAAAGATTATAATATAATGAAAGATAATAATCACACAACTCTAATTTTTTGTCTATTATATGTGTGTACCACAAAAAAGCAACATAACTCTAGATCTTACTAGAACTCCAAAGTTAGGCACGCTTGGGTGAGAGTAGTAACCTTTTCAACGATCATTCTGAGACACATATTTTTTTTATAGTAATCCAAATGAATGATAATGTATTATAATAATATGTCAATATTAAAAAATTTAATTATTATAAGTGATAGTTCATAACTAATATTTTAGTAATCAATTTTTAATAATAACATTATGACATTATTATAAATTTTCTATAATAATAAATATAGAGCATCATATGATATAATGATATTGTAATTTTAAAATATTTTAATATTGAGAAAAATAACTTATATCAATTAGAATATAACATAATTAATTTAAGTTTATGATAATATATATATTATGCATAGAATTTTTTAAACATATAAATATTATATCATAGAATATTAAAAAATCTAAAATTATATCATTAATGTAAATTAATATTGATATTTATTATCTTTATTATATTATATAGAAATAATATATCAAAGTAATAATATTATTTCCTATTTAATTAAGTTTTTTAATTTTAAGTATAATTAAATATTATAATATTAATAAAAGTATTCCTTTAATGCTTGTAATATTTGAAAATAATAATGAACTTCAAATATATATTTTTGGAATTAAATATTACATATGATTAACTTGTTATATTTAGTAAATGTTATAAGTATAATTATTCAAATATAACTTCTATTTTATTATTTCTTTCACTTTTTCTCTTTATTTCAATGTCTCTCATATACTATCACTATTTTCTCTTTTTATTATCATTCTTCATTTTGTGACTCAATTCTTTATCTCCTTAAATTCTTCCTGCCCTCTTTCTCTTCCATCCTTCTCTACTTTCTTATTTATCTCTCTTTCACTTATTGATTTATTCCCTCTATCTCTTTTACTCTTTCTTAAATCATCTCTCATCTCTCTTTATTGCTATTTTCTTATTTATTTTTCTCTTATTAATATATGATATTTTCTCTCCTTGTATAATAGTTATCTCCATCTTTATTATCTCTTTTTCATGTAATCAATTAAAAATATTTGTAAAATCTCTCATGTTACCTAGTTTAATATATAATATTTATGATAAATATATGTTTTAATATTTATATTTGTTACTTACTTTAATTTGTTATTTATAAGAATCATGATATAATAAAAAAAATCTAATATATTAATATCTATATTATTCAAAATAATAGAATATATTATGATGTATATAATAAGGACAAATTTTTTTAAAAGCATATTTGCTTCATAATTTAGAAAATATTTAGAAATGATTCATTATGTTCAAGACAATAATCAAACAACAATAATTTTTGTCTTTTGTATGCATGTATGACCACACTAGCATTATAGTATTTGATCTTATTATAACTCTAAAGTTAAGTATGCTTGAGAAAAAGTTGTGTTGGGGTGGCTCGCCTCTTAATGAGACATCGTGTTGCACATATTTTTTAATAGAAACTTTTTTATAACAAATCAAATTTTTTTTAAATAACATGATAATATTAAAAACATTAAACTATTAGAAATACTAGTTTAACATTTGCCTTTTACTAATTAATTGTTAATAGTAACACATAATATAATTATTAATTTTATGTAATAATAATATTACATATCATATGATATAATAAATTAATAACTTTAATATAATTTAATATTTAGTAAAATAAATTATATCAATTATAATAAATTAGAATTAATTCATTTTTATGATAATGTATGTATATTGTGTATATAATTTGTTAAATATAATAATATTATATTATAAAATATTTAAAATCTAAAATTATATTTATTATCTATATTACATCATATAAAGATAGCATATTAGAATAAATATTTTATTTGCTACTTAATTGAATTTAATAATTTTAGGTATGAATAAAATAAAACAATATTAATGGTTAAAATACTCTTAAAATATTTTTAATATTCTAGAAAGATGAAAAAATAATTTTTTATTTTATTTTTTTTAAATATTATATAAAATAAACTTATTATATTTAATAAATATTACAATTTTTATTATTAAAATTTAACTTTTATTTAATTAATATTGTCAAAGTTTTTTCTTTATGTCAATATCTCTTACATTCTCTCATGTCTGTCTCTCTATACTTTTCTTGGCATCCCCATCTCCTTTATCATTCACTATTTTATTATTTCTCACTTTTTTCACTTGTTTATTTATACTATATATTTCTCGATTTTCTTTCTTTTTTTATTCAATAAATTATCTCTCAACTTTTTTTATTATGATTTTATACTTTTATTTTCTCTTATTAATCCTTAACTTTCTCTCTCTTATAGAATTATTATCTTTGTCTCTATTATATCTTTTTTAGCACATAAATTAAAAAATATTTAAGAAATCTCTCATGTTGCATGGTATAATATGTGAAATTAATGATAAATGCAAATTTTGTTATTTATATTTGTTACATAATTTCTTTTTAATTTTATATGAATGATAATGTAATAAAAGAAAATCTTAGATATTAATATTAATGTTATAATAAATAATAGTATAAATTATTTTTTATTAATTTTATGTTAATAAAATATTATTATTAGAATAAATTATGACATATATTTTAAGAATAACTTTTTCTAAATATGCACATATTTCATAACTTAGAAACATTTAGAAATGATTCATTATGTTCAAGATAATATCACAAAATTATGATTTTTTGACTTTCACATGCATTTGAAACCACATAAGAATTGTAGTACTAGATCTTATTTGAACTTTAAAGTTAAGCATGGTTGCGTCAAAGTAGTTTTAGGATTAGAGAAATCTTAAAAAGTCTTAGTGTTTTATCCATTTTTTGAATGCACTCAATTTTTTTAATAAATGACAATTTATTTTAAAATCATGTTAATGCTAAAAATTTAATTTTTATATATAATAGTTTATAATTACTATTTTAGTAATTAATTTTTGTGAATAACTTTATAATATTATATATAATTTCACATAATAATAAATATGACATGATATAATAAAACAGTAATCTTAAAGTCTTTTAATTTTGAGTAATGTAACTTATATCAATTATAATAAATTAGAACTAAGTTATTTTTATAATTGTATATATATATATAATGTCTATAGAATTTTTTAATTTAGTAATATTTTATTATAAGATATATGAAATAAAAAATTATGTGATTAATTATAAATATTATTTGTATTTATTACTTATACTATGTATGATTAAATAATATATTTGAATAATTATATTATTTATTATTTAATTAACTTTTTTATTTTAAGTATAAACAAATAATATTAAATTAATAAGAAAAATCTTTTTTAATATTTTAAATATTCTAAAATATAATAAACATCATATTTTTTATATTTTATTATTATTAAATATTAAATATAATTAACATACTATATTTAACAAATATTATAAATTTAATTATTAAGATTTAACTTTTATTAATTTATTTTTATCAATTTTTCTTTTTATCTCAATGTCTCTTATAATCTCTAACTTCCTACTCTTTCTTATTATCATTCTTTTATTTAACTCATAATTTTATATCTCATTATAATTTTCTTACCTTCCCTCTCTCCCATCCTTCTCTATATTCAAATTTATCTCTCTTGTTTACTTATTTAGTTATACTCTTTATCTCCTTTATATTCTCTTTTTTTCTCTTCAGAAAATCATCTCTCATCTCCCTCTATTACTATTTTCTTCTCTATTTTTCCCTTTTTAATCTATCACTCTCCTTATCTTAAAGAATAGTTATTTATATCTTAATTATCTTTTTTTCAACCTATCCATTAATAATATTTAAGAAATCTATCAAATTATACATTTTAATATAGAATATTTATTATAAATATATATTTTATTATTTATATTTGTTGCATAATTTAATTTTTTGTTTATAAGAGTTATAGCATAATGAAAAAAATCATATGTATTAATGTCTATGTTATCAAAAATAATGTTTAATATAATTATTTATGATTTTTTGCTTATAAAATATTATTATTACAATATTTTATGATAGTTACAATAAGCATATTTTTTTAAAAGTGCTTATGCTTGATAATCTTGAAACTTTTAGAAATAATTCATTATCTTCAAGTTAATAATTACACAACTATGATGCCCTATTTTGTAATATGCATATGTAACTACACCATTATTATAGCACTAGATCTCATTAAAACTCAAGTTGAGCATCATGGGCGAGAGCATTATAATAATGGGTGATCTCTTGAAAAGTCTTATTCTACAAATTTTTTCATAGGATTTCTTTATCATGTGGATGATAAATAATTTTAGTAATATATTAATATTAAAAAAAATTAAATTATTAACATTAGTAGTTTATAATTATTATTTTATTAATTAATTATTATAAATAATTTTATAATATTACAATTAATTTCATATAATAATAAATATGACATATCATGTGAATAATAAAATAATAACTTTAATATAATTTAATATTAAACAAAATAACTTGACTCAATTATAGTAAATTAGAATTAATTCTTCTTTAGAAATCTAAAATTAAATCATTAATGCTAAATATTATTTATATTTATTATCTAGATTATACTATATAAAGATAATATATAATAATAATTGTATTATTGATTATTTAATTAACACTTAAATTTTAAGTATGAATAAAATAATATTAAATTAATATTCAAAATATTCTTAAATTTTTTGAATATTCTAAAATAACTAAAAAACATTAAATATTTTTTAATTTATTATTATAAAATATTAAAAGTTTAATTATAAATATTTAATTTTATTTAATTATTTCTCTCTATTTTTTCTATTTATCTCAATATATCTCATATTCAAACAACTCTTTTCTCTCTTTTTATTATTTTTTTATTTGTCTCTTCATTCTCTATCTCTTTCTATTTTCTTCTTTGCTCATCTCTCTTCATTATCCTTCCCTATTTTCTTATTTATCTTTTTTTCACAAATTTGTTAATTCTTTATCTCTTCTATATTCTTTCTTTCCATTTGCTCTTCATTAAAAAAATCTCTAATGTCCCTCTATTAGTATTTTCTTCTTTATTTTTATCTTATCAATAGTTGTCTTTCTCTCTTTTAGAAAGTTATCTTTATCATCATTATCTCTTTTTAATGCATCAATTAATAATATTTAATAAATCTCTCATGCATAATTCAATGTGTAATATTTTTGATAAATATATATATTTCATTTTTTATATTCATTAAATAATTCATTTTTTTTTATTTATTAGAATTATTATCTAATGGAAGAGAATCTTTTGTATTATTATGTGATAAAAAACATAGTATATGTAATTTTTTAATTTATTTAATATAAACAAAATTTTGATATTAGAATATTTTATTAACTTTATAATAAGCTTAAAATTTTAGAAATGAGTTTTATCTTGAAAATAATAATTACACAACTATAATTTTTTATCATTTATATGCTATACAACCACACCAACATTATGGTATTGGATATCATTAAAACTTCAAAGCTAAGCATTTTTGGATGAGAGTGGTATTGGGATGGGGATCTCTTGAGAAACACTTGTGTTCTACTTATGTTTTCATGTTATTTCTATTTTGAATGAATAGTAATTTATTTTAGTAATATGGTAATGCTAAAAAATCAAATTACTATAAATGGTAGTTTATAATTGACATTTTTAGTAATTAATAATTATTAATAGTATTATAACATTATTTTTAATCTCATACAATAATAAGTATTGTACGTCATATGACATAATAAAATAATAAATTTAATACAGTTTAATATTAAGTAAAATAACTTATATCAATTATAATATATTCAAATTAATTTATGTTTTTAATTATATATATATAATATTTTTAAACTTTTTTAAATATAATAACATTTTGTAATAAAATCTTAAAATCTAAAATTACATCAAAAATGTTAAAGATTATTTATATTAAAATTAATAAATTATTTTATTAATTAAATTTTAAAATTAATTAATGAATAAAATAATATTAAATTAATAGTAAAAATATTATTTAAATATTTGTAATATTTTAAAATATCAATAAATCTTAAATATTTTAATATTTTATTATTAATAAATATTAATTGTAATTAAGTTATGATGTTTATTAAATATTATAAGTTTAATTTTTTAGATTTAAAATTTATTATTCATTTCTCTCACTTTTGTTTTCTTTATCTCAATGTCTCTTAAATTCTCTCACTTTCTTCCTTTTTCTATTATTATTCTCTTTTTTGTCTCCTCATTCTATATCGTCTTAAGTTCTTGGCCACATCCTCTCTTCTCTTTCTTTATTTGCTCATTTGACTCTCTCTTTTTTACTAATTTTTTTGTTCTCTCCATCTTCTCAATGTTTACTCTTATCTTTTTCTCTTCACTAAATCATCTCAAATTTGTTGCAATTATTATTTCCATCTCTATTTTACTCTCCTAAATCTATAACTTTCTATTTCTCTAATAGAATAATCATCTCAATCTCCATTTTCCTTAGTCAGCCTGTTCATTACAATATTTAAGAAATCTCTAATCTTACATTTTTTAATCTATATTATTTTTAATAAATCAAAATTTTACTATGTATATTTATTACATAATTTAACTTTTTGTTTATAAGAATGCCAAAATAGATAGAAAAAAAATTATGTGTTAATTTCTACTTATTATAAATTAATATTTTATGTAATTTTTTATTAATTTTATATAAATAAAATGTTGATATTAGATTATGTTTTAACAATTATAACAAGCATAAATGTTTTTAAAGTGTATATGCCTCATAAATTAAAAAATTTTAGAAAAATAGTTCATTATCATCAAGATAATAATCATAAAATAATGATTTCTTATCTTTTGCAAGCTTGTATGATCACAACATTATTATAAAAATAGATCAAATTAGAACTCCAAAGTTAAGCATGCTTGGGTGAGGGTAGTATTGAGATGTGTGACCTCTTGAGGAGTTCGTGTGTTCTACCTATTTTTCATAACATCAATTTCTCTATTGAACAATAATAAATTTTAATAACATAACATGTTAATATTAAAAAAGTTTAATTATTAAAAATAATAGTTTTTAAATATCATTTTTAGTAATTAATTGTTATTAATAACTCTAATATTATAGTTTATTTCATATAATAATGAATATAACACATCATATGATATAATAAAATAATAACTTTAATATTATCTATTTTTGAGCAAAATAATTTTTATCAATTATAATAAATTACAATTAATTTATTTTTATAATTGTGTATATATATAATATGTATAAACTTTTTATAAATATAGTAATATTATCTAATTAATATTACATATTATAATATTATTTATTATTTAATTAACCTTTTTATTTTTTATCTATCAATAAAATAATATAATATTACTATTCAAATTTTATTTTTAGTATGTCATATTCTTAAATAATAAACATCAAATATTTTTTTTATTTTATAATTATAAATTTTATATATAGTTAACATATTTTTTAAGAAATATTATAAGTTTAATTATTATGATTTAACATTTATTTAATAATTTCTTAATTGTTTTCTTTATCTTAATACTATTACTCTCTCACTTCCATCTCTCTCTTATTATCATTATCTTATTTATCTATTCATTCTCTATCACCTTATATTCTTATTGTCTTCTCTCTCCTCTGTTTTTCTCTTTTTTGTCATTTCTCCCTCTCTTTCTTTTACTTATTTATTTATTCTCTTTTTCTTCTTCATGTTTTCTCTTTTCTCCTTCCATTACCTTATTTTTCTCTATTTTTCTCTTATCAATATATGTCTTTTTCTTTCTTATAGAATAGTTTTCTTAATATCTGTTACCTCTTTTTCATACAATTAATTAATAGTATTTAAGAAATCACTAATATTGTCTATAGCTTAGTGTATAAAATTTATGATAAAAATAACTATTTAATACTGATATTTGTCACATAACTTAATTTTTTATTTATAATAACGATAAAATAATAGAATATTATGTTATTTATTAATGCCTATTTTATCAAAAATAATAGTTGATGTAATTTGTTATTAATTTTAAATAAATAAATATTAATATTTAAATATTTTATGAAATATATAATAATAATATTTTTTTAAATTGTAAATTCCTAATAATTTAAAATATTTTTGAAAGTATTCATTCTCTTAAAGAAAATAATCACATAACTAAGACTTTTTGACTTATGCATGTATGTGTGACTCTAGTAGCACTATAACACTAAGCGTCATTTGAATTGCAAAGCTAAGCATGCTTAGGTTAATGTGGTATTGCAATGGTTCACCTCTTTATGAAGTTGTCATCCTTTAACTATTTTTCATAACATTCTTTTTTTAATGAATGATAATTTATTTTAATAACATGTTACTATTAAAAAAATTAAATTGTTATAAATTATATCTTATAATTACCATTTAAGTAATTAATTATTACTAATAACTTTAGAACATTTTGGTGCATTTCATATAATGAAAAATATGACACATCGTATGACATAATAAAATAATAACTTTAATATAATTTAATGATAGTAATACTAAAATGTAGAATATTAAAAATGTAAAATTATACCATTCATATTAAATATTATTTATATTTTCTATTTATATTACATATTATAAAGATAACATATAAGAATAATTATATTATTTATTCTTTAATGAACTCTTTAGTTTTATTCTATCTATCTTTTCTACGTTCTTACATTTCTTTTTGCATTATTAAATCATCCCTCAACTCTCTCTATTATAATTTTTCTCTCTATTTTTTTATTATCAATCCATGAGTTTTTCTCTTTTACAAAATCATTGTCTCTATCTCTCTTATCTCATTTTAAGCAAATAAATTAACTATATTTAAGAAATTTGTAATATTGTAGAATTCAATATATAATATTATGATATATATACATATATATATATATATATATATTATTTATATTTATTACAAAATCTAAGATTTTGTTTATAAAAATAATAACATAATAAAAGAAAATCATATGTAATAATGTCATCAATATCAAGAATAATCGGTTATGTAATTTGTAATAAAATTTAAATAAATAAAATAATTTTATTTGAATATATTACGACATATATAATAAGAAAATGTTTTTAAAAGTGCATATGCTTTATAATTTTGAAAAATTTAGATATTTTTAAATATTTTTAAGACAATAATCACAATAATGATTTTGTTTCATTTATATGAAAGTGTGACCACTCAAACATTACAACTTTTGATATCATTAAAACTCTAGAATGTAAGCCTGCTTGGGTGTGAGTAATATTCCGATGTGTGACCTTTTTTGAACTCCTTTTATTGTACATATTATTTCATAGCATTACTTTTTTAATGAATGATAATTGATTTTAATAACATTTTTGTATAGAAAATAAAGTTATGATCAATACTGGTTTACAATTTATAATTTAGTAATTAATTATTAGTAATAACTTCATAATGTTATCATTAATCTCATATAATAGTAAATATCACATATCATTTGATATAATAAAATAATAACTTTAACATAGTTTAATATTAAGAAAAAGAACTTATTATTTATAATAAACTAGAACTAATTTATGTTTATAACAATATATATAATGTGTATAAAATATTTTAAAAATAAAAATATTATCTTATAGAATATTAGAAGGTTATATTTATATCATTAATATTAAATATTATTTATATTTATTATCAATATTATATCATTTAAAGATAATATATTATAATAATTATATTATTTATTATTTAATTAACTTTTTTAATTTTAAGTATGAATGAAATAATATAATATTAATTAACAAAATAAGTTTTAAATATTTCCAATATTTGAAAGTACTAATAAAACTAAAATGTGTTTTTATTATTTAATATTTATATAATTAACTTGATATATTTAATAAGAATTATAAATTTATCTATTAAGAGTTAGCTTTTATTTAATTATTTCTCATAATTTTTTCTTTTTATCATAATGCCTCTTATATCCTCTCACTTTCTTTTGCCTCTTGTTATCATTCTCCTATTATCTCTTCATTCTTTGTCTCATATTTTTATTTGGCTCACTCTTATCTATCCTTCTTTACTTTCTCATTTCTCTCTTTCACTTATATTTTAGTCTCATTATCTCCTCTGTGTTCTCTTTTTGTTTTTTCTCTTTATTAAATATTCACTCATCTCTCCATATTATTATTTTTCTCTAATTTTGATCTTATAAGTACATGACTTTCTCTTTCTTATAAAATAGTTAACACCATCTCTATTTTCTTTTTTTCATCACATTAATCAACCACATTTAAGAATTCTCTAGTGTTGTATAGTTTAATATATAATATTTATGATAAATATGCATATTTTATTAAATATATTTTGTAGGTAATTTACTTTTAATTTTATAAGAATGATAACATAATGGAATAAAATCTTATCTATTATTTTCTACATTATTGAAAATAATATTTTATGTAATCTTTTTATTAATTTTATTTAAATAAAATATTTATATTATAATATGTTATAAAATATAATAAGTATAATTTTTTTTTCAAAAGTGCATATGCTTAATAATTTAGAAAATTTTAGAAATGATTTATTATCTTGAAGAACAGAATTCGATATCTTTGATATTTTTTATTTTATATGCATGTGCATTCACACCAACTTTATAACTCTAGATCTCAGTAAAACTACGAAGTTAAACTTGCTTAGTTGAGAGTAGTTCAACAATACCTGAACTTTTTAGAAGTCCTCATGTTGCACATATTTTTTATAACTTTCCTTTTTCTAATGATCAATAATTGATTCTAATACTAAGTTAAGGATAAAAACTTAAATTACCAAACATTATAGTTTATAACTTTTTTAGTAAATAATTATTAATAGTAACTTCAAAGTCTTATTTTCAATTTCATATAATAATAAATATTGCATATCAACTAATTTAATAAAATTAAAACTTTAATATAATTTAATATTAAGCAAAATAACTTATGCTAGTTGTAATAAATGACAATTAATTTATGTTTATAGAAGTATATATATAATATGTACATTTTTTTAAATATAATAATACTTAATTATAGAATATTGGAAATCTAAAATAATATCATTATTATTAATTATTATTCATATTTATTATCGACATTTTGTCGCATAAAAGATAACATTTAAGAATAATTTTCTTATTTGTTATTTAATTAAATTTTTTAATTTTAAGTTAAACAAAACAACATAATATTAGTCATAAATATATTATTTAAATAATTTTAATATTCTAAAATAATGATAATCCTAAAATAGTTTTTATATTTTATTATTATCGAATATTATATATGTTTAACTTATTATATTTAATAAATATAATAAGTTTAATAACTAATATTTTACATTTATTAAATTTCTCACTTTTTCTCTTTATCATAATGTCTCTCACATTCTCTAACTTCTTTCTCCATTCTATATCATTCTTTTATTTTTCTCTTCATTCTCGATCTCATATTTTTATTGGCCTCTTTCTCCCCTCTATCATTCTCTACTTTCACATTTTTCTCTCTTTTTCATTTATTTATTTATTCTCTATATCTCTTCTATGTTCTCTTTTTTTCTTTTTTACTTCTTTGAATCATCTCTAATCTCAATTTATCATAATTGTTTTTAGTTTTTTCTCTTATTAATCCATAACTTTTTCTCTTATAAAGTAATTGTCTCCATATTTATTATCACCTTTTTAGCAATTAATAATATCTAAGAAATCTCCTATGTTGCATTGTTTAATATAAAATTTTAATTACACCAATATATTTTATTATTTTTATTTATTGCATAATTTAAAATTTTATTAATAAGATTGATAACATAATTGCATAAAATATTATGTATTATGACTACCTTATAAAAAATAATATATATTATGTAATTTTTTTATTAATTTTATATAAAAAAATATTGATAGTATAATATATTATTACATATATAATAAGAACTTTTTTCACAAGTCCAAATAATTAATAATTGAGAAACTTTAACAAATAATTCATTTTCTTAAATAAAATTATAACACAACTAAGATTGTTTTTCTTATGTATCAATGTGCAATCACATTAACATTACAATGTTGGATCTCATTAGAACTAAAAAGTTAAGCATGCTAGAGCAAAATTAGTATTGGGATGGGTGACGTCTTCATAAATCCTATTGTTGCACATATTTTTTCATAACATTCCTTTTTCTATTGAATGATAATTTATTTTTGCATGTTCATATTAAAAATTTAAATTATTATAAATTATAGTTTACAATTATCATTTTAGTAATCAATTGTTAATGATAATATTATATCATTATTGTTAATTTAATATAATATTAAATATAAAACATCATATGATATAATAAGATATTAACTTTAATAAAATGGTTTAATATTGAGTAAAATAACTTATATCAATTGTAGTAAATTAAAATTAATGTATGTTTATAATAACATATATATGTTATATATAAAAGTTTTTTAAATATGGTAATATTATATGAAGGAATAATTGAACTCTAAAATTATATAAAAAAATATTAAATATTATTTCTATTTATTATCTATATTATGTCATATGAATGTAATGCATAAGAATAATTATATTATTAATTAATTAATTAACTTTTTAAATTTGAAGTTTGACCAAAATAGTATAACATAATTATAAATTTTAAAAATAATGTTTTCATATTTATAATGTTCTAAAATATTAAAAATCTAAAATATTTTTTATATTTTTATATTATAAAGTATCACATCTGATTAACTTATTATATTTAATATATAAATTTAATTATTTAGATTTAGCTATTCTTAATTTATTTTTATCACTTTTTTGTCTTTATCTTAATGTCTCATATTCTCTCACTTTCTTCTTTCTCTTATTATCATTCTCTTATTTACATCTTCATTTTTTATCACTTTATATTCTTCTTGACCTCTCCCTCTCCTTTATCACTCCATACTTTCAAAATTCTATCTCTCTTTTACTAATTTATTTATTTTTTCTATCTCCTTGATGTTCCTTATTTTTTTTATTCTATTTTAAATAGCCTCTCATCTCCCTCTATTACTATTTTCTTCTCTATTTTCTTCTTATCAATTTGAAACTTTATTTCTCTTATAAAATATTTATTTTTCTTTATTAACTCTTTTTTTGCCCTTCAATAAGTATAATTTATAAAATCTCTAATATTGTATTATTTAATATATAATATTTATGATAAATAGTATTCTATTATTTATTTTTATTATGTAATTTAATATTATATTTTTAAGAATGACAAAACGATGGAAAAAAATCTTATGTATTAAATTCTTCTTTATTAAAAATAATAATTTATCTCGTTTCTTATTAATTTTATGCTAATAAAATAATGATACTAGAATATGTAATGACACATATAATAAGAATAATAATTTTATATGGATGAGTGATGATACGAAAATTATGGCAATAGATATCACTAAAACTCAAGTTAAGCATACTTGTGTAAGAGTAATCTTTGAATTGGTACCTCTTGGGATGTCCTTATGCTACACTTATTTTTTTAAATCATACTTTTCTTTAATTAATGATACTTAGTTTTAATGATGTGTTAATATTTAAAAAATTAAATTACTATAAATAATAGTTTATATTGAGAATTTTAGTATTTAATTATTAATATTAACTTTCTAATATTATTGTTAATTCATATAATAATAAATATGATGCATCATGTCATATAAAAAATAATAACATCAATATAGTTTAATATTAAGCAAAATAACTTGTATCAATTGTAATAAATTACTTATGTTCATAATAGTACATAAATATTATGTATGGAGATTTTTTAATATTTTAATATTATATTATAATACATTAGAAATATATAATAATATCATTAATTTTAAATATTATTAAGATTTATAATAAATATTCCTTCATGTAAAGATAATATACAAGAATATTTTTTTATTTATTATTTAATTAATTTTTTTTCATTCTAAGCATGAATATAAATTATTAGATTAATATTCAAAATATTCTACAAAAGTTTCTAATATTGTAAATAATTATGAACCTTATATACATATATTTTACTTTTTATTATTATTAAATAATACATGTGAATAATAAATTATATTTAATAAATATTATAAGTTTAATGGTTAAGATTTAACTTTTATGTAATTATTTCTCACATTTATCTTAATATCTCTCACTTCTTTTTCTCTTGTTACCATTCCCTTATATGTCTATTCATTCTCTGTCTCTCTAAATTTCTCTTGGCCTTTATCTTTTCTTTATCTTTCTTAAATTTCTCATTTCTCTATCCCTTTCACATGTTTCTCTATACTCACTATTTTCTCTATATTCTTTCTTTTTCCTCTTCATTAAATTGTCTCTTATCTCTATTACTATTTTTCCTCTATTTTGCTCTTATCAATCAACAAATTTCTCTCTTTCTTATAGAATAGTTATCTCCATCACTATTATCTATTTTTTATCTCACCAATTAATATCATTTAAGAAATCTTTTGTGTTTCATATAATAACATGTAATATCTATTGTAAATATATATTTTATCACTTAAATTTATCACATAATTTAAGTTTTTATTTGTAAAAATGATAAGATATTGTAGAAAATCTTATTTATTAATATGTACATTATGAAATATAATAATTTATATTGTTATTTTTATTAATCTTACATAAATAATATATAGAAATTAAAATATATTATGACATATATAATAAGGTGCATATGCATGATAATTTAGAAAATTTTAGAAAAGTATTCATTATCTTCAAGAGAACAATCACATAACTATGATTTTTTTCTTTTATATCCATGTGTGACCACACTAATAATAGAACATTGGATATCATTAGAACTTGAATGTTAAGCATACTTTAGTGAAAGTAGTAATAGGGTGGGTGATCTCTTAAGAAGCCCTTATATTTCACATATTTTTTCATATCATTTTTTTTAATGATCAAACTTTGATTTAAATAACATGTTAATTTTAAATGAATAAGTTATCTTAAATGATAGTTTATAATTTTTATTTTATTAATAAATTTTTAATAGTGATTTCATAATATTATTTTCAATTTTGTATGATATAAATATGGCATATTATGTGATATAATAAAATAAAAAATATTTATATACTATGGGAGAAGAGAATTTACATTACATAGTTATATAACAAACTCAAAGTAAAACATTTGAAAAATTGAGATAAATTGTGCAAGAAAGTTATGTTCTATAAGGCATATGACATCAAGCATAGCATCCTTGATAAAAAAAATAGCTACGAATCAAAATGTCTCATAGATCTTGCAATAACTCTAGAAAACAAAATATTTTAAAAAAAATTTAAATATATATTTTAGTGGATAGGGCTCATTGAAACCAATCCAATGACATTTACTTCACCTCTATAAGACATCATTTATAATTATTCTAAAACACAAAACTAATAAGCATAAATAATAAAAAATTATTATTTTAATATTTAATAAATAAATAATAAAGTTTAAATGTGACAAATTAGAGTATTGTAATATAGCAAAATGAGACAATGTAAATATCACATGAGAAAAGAATTAGAGTTCATATGAATAAAACCAAAGCAAAGAAAAATTTTTTAAAAAATAGGATATGGTGTACGGAAAAGTTGCATTTTAAGATACTTAGGAAATCGATATAACATCCTCTATAATCAAATTAGGTATGAATCAAAATTTCTTATTAAACATGAAAAAATATTAGTTAATAATATATGTAAAAATATAGAAATGAATATTTAACTAGATAGAGCCAATCCATTTGAGTCCAAAGATTTTTGTATGGTCTCAATTGTTACCTCTTTTGGAGTTATTATGATTTTTCAAAGTAAATAAGTAAAAAAAATGAGATAAATTATATAAGAAATTAGCATTCCAAGAAACATATGAGACCATAGGTGATGTCCTTGATTATCAAATTAGTTATGAATCAAAATGATTTGTAAAGCATTCAAAAACCTTAGCAAATAAAATATTTAAAATTTGAGCATGTTTATTTAATTATATAAAGCCCATAAAGACTAGTACAACATGTATTTTGTCTCCATCTAACCTTATTTGAAATTATTGTGAGTAAAACATTATTATTTTAATAATATGTAAATATATGTTAAAGCTTAAATAAGATATATTAAAAAAATAAACATAATTTAATCAAAGTGATGTAAATGACACATGATAGAAGACTTAGAGTTGCATTGTGATATAACCAAATTAATGTGAAAAATTTTAATGAGATAAATTATATAACAAAGTTGCATTCAAGACACTAAGGATAATGAGGGTAACAACCTCATTCGTCAAATAAGCAACGAATCAAAATGTCATGGAAGACATACCAATTCTCCTTAAAAATAAAATAGTTCAAATATGTAAATGAATAATTAATTAGAAAGTGCTCAACTAGATGAGTCTAATGTAATTGGTCTTTCTCCATGAGACCATATTTGGAATTACAACAAACTACAACGTAAAAAAAGAATAAATAATAACAAAATATTATTTTAATTTTAAGAAAATATATATTAAAGTTTAATTAAGATAACTTTAAGTCACATAATATATCCAATTAAAAGTGATGTAAAGTTCATAAGAACTTGGAAATTATAGTTTCATTATAATATAACCAACTCAAAGAGAAATATTTAAAGAAATTAGATAAATTATATAGAAATATTATTTTCTAAGAAAAGCATAAATAATAAAAATTAAAAAAGAATAAATAATAAAAATTTATTAATTTATTATAAAATAAATACATTATAAAATGTGATGTAATGGTTACATAAGAAAAGAATTAGAGTTTTAAGTATTATAACCAAATCAAAGTGAAAAATTTGACAAAAATGAGATATATTTTATGAGATAATAACATTCCAACAACTAAGGAGATAATTATAATATCCTCAATCATCGAGACGAGTCCAATGACATTTATTTTATCTTGATTAGACTTTGTTTGGAATTATAATGAATTATAAAACAATAAGAAAATTAAAAATAAATTATTATTTTAGTATTAAGTAAATAAATATTTCAACTTAAACTAGATGAGTTAAAATAATTTAGTGTAACCAAGTTAAAAATAATCTAAAAACTGATTTAAATTATAATAAAAAGCTATATTCCAACATACTAAGTAGATTGAGTGTAACATTCATGATCAACAAATCAAGTATGAATAGAAAATATCTTATAAAGTATTAAAAATTTCTGGAAATAAATTATTAAAATAATTCAAAATATTTAATTACATTGACCTCATCGAGTTCATTCTAGAAATGTTTACTTTTTCTCAATTAGACCTAGTTTAGAATTACTACAAATTGCCAAATTAAATAACCATAAATTTTTTTAAATTATTATTTTATTACTAAGTAAATATATATTGAAGTTGAAATGACATAAATTAAAGTAATGTAATATAACTAAATCAAAGTGATGTAGAGGACACATAAGCAAAGAATTAGATATTCATGTAATATTATAACATCAAAGCAAAAAAATACGAAAAACATCATATATAATTTAAGTGATAATAACATTACAAGAAGCTAAGAAGATCAACTATAAAATACTCAATCATAAAATTAGGTACAAATCAAAATGTCTTGTAAAATATACAAACATCATAGATAATAAAATATTTAAAATATCAAAATAAATTTTTAAGTTGATAAAACTCATAGAGATGAGTCAAAAAAACTTTTTTTTCATCTAAATTAAATTTCTATTATGAATTAGAAATGTAAATAAATATAAAAAAATAATATATGATAAATTTAATATAAATTAAATGTGTTAAACTAAGAAATTAACAAATTTAAATAATATAATATAATCAAATAAAAATGATGTGAAGGTGATAAGAGATAAGAATTAGAGTTTCATAGTAATATAGCCAAATAAAAGTGAAATGTTAAAGAATTGAGACAAATTATACTCAAAAGTTGCATTGCAATATACTAAGTAGATCGAGTACAACATCCTTCATCATTAAATAAGGTAAGAATAATAATACCTCATAAAAATTCAAAAATAAGAGAAACAAATGTTTTAAAAATAGAATTAAATATTTAGTTTGATTGAGCTTGCTAAGATGATTAAATAGTTATTTCAACACAATCGGACCTCGCTTAGTATTACTATAAGTTAAACTATTAAATAAGCATAAAAGAATTTTATTATAAATTAAATATTGAACAAATATATATTAAACTTCAAATAAGATAAATTACATCAATATAATATAGCCAAATCATAATGGTGTTTAGGTTATACACAAGGAGTTTTTTAGTTTCAATGCAATATAACCAAATCAAAGTGAAAAAAGTTGAAAAAATATGATAAATAGTATAAAAACGTTTTATTTCAAGATATTAAGGACATCAAGTGGAACAACCTTGATTGTGAAACCATGTGCAAATAGAAAAGTCTCAAAAAACGTACCGACACAATTGAAAATAAAACACCTAAAAATGAGAGAAAAATTTTTATAAGTGAAGCTTATGGAGACAAGTCCAATAATATTTGTTTTATCTCGATTCGATGTCGTTTACAATGACTATAAAATATCAAAGTAAATAAGCATAAATAATAACAAATTATTATTTTAATATTTAGTAGATAAAAAATGAGTTAAATTGAAAGAATTTAATATAGCAAAATCAAAACAATGTAAGGGTCATATGAGTGGAAATTTAAGGTTATATAATAATTTAACCAAACATAAGAAAAAAATTTGACTACAGCTTTGCCATGTTTTATGAGATTCTAAATTACAAAAATCATTATTTAATTTCATAAAACTTATTTGGATGAGTCTAACGACATTTATTTCATCTAAATCAGTCCCGTTTTCGAATAACATGAATTATTAAAAAAACAAAAAGAAATAACATCAAATTATTCAAATTAAAAACAAAAAGAAGCAATATAATATATTCAAATTAAAAATATGTAAAGGTCATACAAGAGGAGTTTTGGAGTTACATAATAATGTATCCAAATTAAAACATAAATATTAAAGAAATGAGATAAGTTGTACAAGAAAGCTGCACTACAAGATACTAAAGAAATCGATTGTAAAATCATAGATTATCAAATAAAAAATGAATAAAAAACATTAGAAAAAAATATTTAATAAAAATATAAAAAAGAATTTTTAATTAGATAGTGCTTAACAAGACAAGACCGATATGAAACGAGTACTAGTGTGCAAATCCTATAAGAGAGGGGTGCATTATAGCCTTAAAAATATTTTTTGCTATTTTTTAAAGTATTTATTTCTTAAAAAATAATTTTATATTCATAAAAACCAACGATTATATATATAATAATTTTTTAATACAACAAATAAAAAACAAAAAAATTACAATGAGATACTATAATGCTTAGGTGGATCGAGTCAAACGAGAACCTACATCCACATTGAACTATGGTCAAGAAAAATTGCCACTAACAATTGGTTACAATTGGAGTTTTTTTTTATGATTCACCTACAATCTACAAGCTTTATCGGTTCACATATAACCCATGCTTTTGGGAGCTTAACCCAAACTTTGCTTTTTTACAAGATCAAACCAAATTCTTGCTTTCAAAAAGGTTGGTCCACCCAACCCAAAAGAAAAAGAAAATATGGCAAGATGAAAAAATTTTGATAAATTTGAACAATTTCATATACTTATGGATTAATAAAAAAATGGTACAATTAACTTAAATTTAAGAAGAGCAATAAGAAATTGAAAGGTTAGAATTACAAGGCCAAAAAGCTAAAAAAATATTATGATTTTAGATAGACAAGCCATAGTGTTTCTAGTAGAATTTATGTCAATAAAATATTGAGAAGTGCTTTATTGAGATCCCAAAAAGTAATTCACATTCATTAGTAATTTCATTTTTCAGTGATAAGATATTTATAAAAAAAGTTTTTATTATAGCCAATAAAAAGTGTAAAAAAGTTATTAGAAAAGCTGCACTTAAATTGCTTAAAAGGTTTTTACAAACATGTTAAAATAAGTTTTTCATAATAGCTAATATAATAACTAAATAATGAGCCATTAGGAAGGATGGATTAGGATCGTTGAATTCAATTAAAGGTGATATAAATTGTCAAAAATAATTCTAAATAAGAAGATGAGCTATGAATGGTCTGATCAAGTTGTAGTTGATTTATGCTATCCAACATGTCAAATGAGATCTAGATTTTTTGATTCAAAAAAGATAAAATGAGACCAGATCTTAATCGTAGTGTTCAAATATGGTTATTAAGAGCCACACATTCAAGGATAAGATGGCCATAATTCTTGTCATCCGACAAGTTAGGATGAAGTTACAACCATCAGATCTAGGGATAAATCATATGAAATCAATGGAAACAATAACTAATGTTAGATCTTAGAGGCTGACAACATGGTGGGATGGATGATCATGACTAATTAATAAAGTAGGGGTAAGTTCCACCGTGTGATTGCAAAAATGAGCAATCAGATGATGCCAAGTGCTCTCAGTTTTGGATGTAGATAGGCACAAGGGTAGGAAAATCATTTAGATTTTATGAGCATTCATGTGGGAGTAACAATCAATCCTAATTGAGGATGGCTCCTCTCTTGTGCATTCAAGAATTCATCACCTAGGCATACTCGCAATCTGCAGGTTTATACCTATCCATCAAGTCCCATACATATTCTTAATTTGTGTGCTACTTGACTTGATCCAATGCCTTACCCCATCCAGTTTAGGAATTCACCATCAACCAGAATGGTTTTGACCAAATTTGGTTCTAACTATTTCCTAAACTAAGGCTTACTAGTGTAAGCTTGGGCTTGCCCAGCTCGAGAGCTTTACACTTTGGCTCAAGTTGGGATATGGTAGACATTATGTTTTCTTATTTTCATTATGAAAACTCTAACAGTATTAATTTTTTCAATTTAATCAAAGTTTAAAAAATTAACTAACATAGAATTTGGTAAAGTAAGATTTAACCAAGAAAAGAGTTCTAAGATTAAAAAATAAAGTCCTATTCATTTGCAAAGTCAAACAGATGATTAACTAATTTGATGCTAAAATATGATTTAAAATTGATATGAAATGAGAGTATCTTAAAATCAAATCAAAAAGCTAATATTCTATTTCATATAAAAAAAACTTATCGAAGCTTTGTGCACATGTCTTTAATCTTTGAAATTTATTGAACACTCTGAGGTGTTTTAAAGACCATTAATTCACCATCTTCAAAGGTGCATGACTTGTTCATTAAAAACTACATTTGATTTACACTAAACAAGCTCACTAGAATAAAATACTAAATATTTAATGCTTAACCCATTCAACACAAAGGTGACTTAACAATCTCCCCTTTTATAAGATGATAAGAAAAAAATATGATAAGTAAAAAAACACATATTTAAGAAATGATAAGAGATATTCAAAATGAAATATATATGCTCCCCCTTACTATACGCTCCTCCTCACTTATCTAAACAGCAACCATTCTCCTCTTTTAACACCATCAAAAAGGAGGTACAACTAATACAATTTTTATTACTATTAATGTTTACCTTATAATTTGAAATTATTTAGTTGGAAGGAATTTAATAAACATGCTGGCCAATTTATGTTTGGTAGAAAGATGTTGAAATTCTACTAATCCTTTAACTAATTGATCTCTAATAAAACGGTACCATATATTAATGTGTTTGGTTCGAGAATGATGAACTTGATTCTTTACTAAGGCCAAGGCACTAATATTATTAATTCAAATGGAAATAGATGAGATATCTAAACCATAATCATGATGTTGCTATCTTAACAATAACACTTGAGCAATGAACTCTTTGGTTGCTACACAATCGACTTATATAGTTGATAAGGCTAGTCATTTTGCTTCTTGCTTGACCATAAAATTAAGTAATTTCCTAAGAATTTTCTTGTACCTGAGATACTTTTCTTATGTATCTTAGAACCAGCAAAGTCTGAATCTACGTAATCTATAAGATCATAAGAAATAGTATTTCTAGTGTACCATAAACCTTTTAAATATTTGAAGATTGATTTAACTATTTTTACATGGCATTCCTTATGATTTGATTGCAATCTAGCACATAAGCCAGAACTATATAAGATGTTTAGTCTACTTATTAAGAGATATAGTAATGAACTAATAAGATCTATATAAAGTTTTTGATCAATGGGTTTCCCAATTTCATAAAAGTATAAATGCGTTAATTAATTCATTGAAATCTTTCTATATTTCATCATACAAAACTTTCTTGAATAATTCTTTTAAATAATTAGTTTAAGAAATAAAAATCCCATCTTTTGATTTCCTAATTTTAATCTTAAGAGAACATTCATCTCACCTATCATACTCATCTCAAACTCCTTTTCCATTAAGTCTCTAAATTATTTTCACATTTTTATTTGTGCTTTCAAAAATTCTGTAATCAACATGAACTTGTACAAGTAACAAATGATTATTTAAAGATTTAAGGAATAATGTTGCATCAATTTATCCTTTTCTAAAACCACTATCAACTAAATAATTACTCAATCAATGATACTATGTATGCTTGCTTAAGGCCATAAAGTGCCTTAATCACCATATGCATGGATATCAAAATTAGGGAGTTGTCATACGAACACATCTTCCTCTATTATCCTATTTTAAAATACACTTTTTACATCCATTTGAAATAATCTAAAATTTTTATGACATGAATATATAAAGAAAAGTCTAGTGGCCTCAAATGTTGCTACTAGTGCAAATGACTCCTCAAAATATATACCTTCAACTTGGTTATAACCCTTAGCAATAAGTGTTGTTTTGTTTCTAATGATCACTCTAATTTCATCTACTTTATTTTTAAATACCCATTTGATTCAAATTACTTGTTGATTACTACATTTAGATACTAATTCGCATACTTTGTTCTCTCAAATTGATCAAATTCTTTATTCATTGCTTCAACTAAATAGTCATCCTTAACTATATCTTTTATGGATACTAGTTCTATTAAAGGTACAAATACACTATGATGAATTTATTTCATAAAAGCTCTAGTCCTAACTCATTGATTATCATCCCCTATTATTAATTATTTTAGATGTGAATCTTGATACTTCCAATAGTTAGGTAATTGATGACTAATCTCTTCTAATTTTTTTACTTTTGGTTTTATCTTCATCCTCTTTTAAGTCAAAGTTTTTAAAGGACTTTATCTCTTCATCTAAATTTTTATTATTTGTCTCTTGAATAGACTCATCAAATATTACATACATTATTTTCTCTATCATTTGAGTATTTATGTTGTAAACTATGTAGGTTTTTTTAAGAGAAGAGTATCCTAAGAAAATTTCTACACTTAATTTTTTCATCAAACTTATTCAAGTTGGCCCTTTCATTTTTAAGAATGTTACATTTACACCCAAAAATATCAAAGTAGCTAACATTTGGTCTTTTATTTTTAAAACATTCAAAAGAAGTCTTTTGATGTATTGACCTTAAATTAATTCTATTTATTATATAACAAGTAATAATAATGGTCTTGAACCAAAAGTACTTTTGTGGATTGTATTTGACCAATATTATTTTACCCAACTCTACTAAGATTCTATTCCTTCTTTCTATAATCCCATTTTGTTATGATGTATAAGGACATGTAAATTGATACCTTATTCCCTTATCTTTGTAATAATCATAGAAATCCTCATTCTAAAGTTCAATACAATTATTACTTTGAATACAAATTAATTTGAGATTAGTTTATCTTTCTATCTCTTTTATTAAATTAACAAAAATTTCAAATGTCTCACTTTTACTCTTCAAAAATACAAACCAAGCACATATAGAAAATCCATCAACAAGCACAATTCCATAGTTCTTTCAAGCTGAACGTAAGTGTTTAATGGGCCTAAAAAGATCTAAATAAACTATCTATAGGTTTAATGTGGTCAAGTTATTTTTAGGTTTAAAGGAAGATTTTATTTGCTTTCTTTTTGACATGTTTCATGGTTTTTTAAACTTGTTTTATTTTGTCTAAGAAAACCTCTAACTATATCTAGCTTATTTATTCTCTTTAAAGTAGAATATTCTACATGACCTAGTCTTCGATGTCATAAATTATTCTCATTTGAATGTGTAAGAAGGTATTCTATTCCACTAGCTTCTAGTTGGTATAACATAATCACATAAGTGTCAACTTGTCTTCTACCAACTAGTAATACTAGATCTTTTTCTAATAATTTGCAACAATTAATATCAAAATTAACAAAATAATCATTATCACATAATTTATTAATAATAAGGAAAATAAATTCTAATCCATAAACTAAGAAAACATTTGAAAGTTTAAATTTAGGCATACCTACATGACCATTTTCAATTATCTTCTTCTTAGAGTTGTCTCCTAGTGTTACCTATTTATTTGGCCCACATTCTATTTACTCAAACATTGATCAATCTCTAGTCATTTGTCTTGAGGATACACCGTCCAACACTCTAAAGCTAGATCTTGATTTTTTTTCTTTACGTATGGCTACATAAATTATAAACTTTTAATTTAGTAATCATAAAATATAGCTTTTATGTTCGTTATTTGTATGCTTTTTTATACATAAAATGTTTTAAACATATTATTTCTAACCTACAAATGTTTCCAATACATGATATCTACATACCACTACTGTGGAGATATCTTATATAAAGTTTTCTATTCTCTTACCTTAAGTACCCGAGAAAGCTTGGGTTGAACATTAATATTCACTTTAGGAGCATTCATAAAATCATTTTAAATTACCCATTGAAATAAGGTTTTGAAATAGAAATATTTTTCCTAATTTTATAATCCTATATGGTACAAACTTTTCTTCAATAATAAAAGTATATAATAATAGAAATGGTTTGCATGTATTCAAAAGTAGACATCTCCATTTGTTTAGAAAAATGAACACCATGTGAAACATTAAAAAAGTTTGCTTTTTCAAGAAAGTAATTTTTTATTTTTTAAACTAATAATTTCCTCTTTCAAGAAAGTTTTTCTAATAATCATGGAATTTCTTTCATCACAAATTAGAAGCATTTCTACTTTTTTCTCATCTTATTTATGAACAAATCAAAAAGATCAATCTTTCCTTGTAAAACCATTTAAATTTTTTATGTGCACACATTGAAGAAGTTAAAACACTAATGACATATGTGTAATTATTTTCAATAAAATCATGATGCTAAGATCCTACCTCATTCTCTTCTTTCTTCACTAGATATGCTTGAATCATCGTTTACCATGAAGTACATCATCCTTTCCTCCTCTTTATTTGAAGTTGAGTCAGAATCTTTTGAAGCATTCTTAGTGGCTTGAAATACTTTCTTCTTCTTGCTTCTCATTTTTTATCATCTTTTCTTTTAGTGACTTTGAGTTGTGAAAAAGCCAATCTAATATGGCTGGTTTTATTGCAATCATAACATCTTAATGCCTTCATCTTCTCCCTTCTTTTTTTATTAGTTTCTATTTTTAAAACTTTTTGCCAATTGTTTTACTAAACCTTCAGCATGAAAATCTACGTTTTTCACCAAATCTATGGAAGAGATGGTTGCTACATCAAAATATTAATTGTTTACCTAAATTCCAATAGTTCCTCATTTCTTGCTCCATGCTTTGGCTTCCAAGTGAAATCCTCCTCTTCAAATCTTCTATTCATCACAATTTTGGCCATTAATAATTCTCTTAGTAGCTCATACAATGTGAGCTCATTTATGTCTTTGGCAGCCTTCATTGTTGTAGCAAGAGTATCTTACTCTTTGGGTAGAATCCTTAGTATTATTCTTATACAATCTTTATTAAAAATAACTTTTCTAAGATCTTCTAATATATTAGTAATGTTAGTAAATCACATAATCATCTTCTTTATAGTTTCTTTCAAATCAATTCTAAATAGCTCATAACCATGTGTAAGAAGATTTACTTTTGTTTCTTTTACTTGCAAAGTGCCTTCATAAGTAACTTCTAATTTTTTTTTTCCAAATTTCATGTGTGGTATGCAAATTCATGACTTAATTAAATTCATTAAAGATATGCCATAATGAAGGTAGTTGAGTGCACTTGCATTGAATTATGCCATTATCTTTTGATCACTACTAAGTTCACTAAAAGACTTAATTTCATATGTACATGAATCTCTAGTTAAATCACATGGTTTAGTGAGTAAATTCTAAAGTTTAAAATAAATTGATTAGACAAAAATTTTAAACCTATTTTTCCAATATAAATAAAATTCATCCTTAAATAATGAAAAGAAGGTGCTTCATCTAGTGTCACACCAATATTAATCATGGATGAATACATATTGAAAACTTAACTTAAGAAGCAAATTAACAAACACATATTTTAAAAAGTATGCAAAAAAGACACAAGAGAAATTTAAATTAATGTGCAATCAAAATGACAATTGAGAAAACTAAACAAAATAATTAAAATGCACACTATGGATCACCCAAGTGATTTGACTCAAGTTTTGTATGAAAACTATTTTGATACTAATTGAAGTGGAAACTAATGTGCAAATCCCATAAGATGGGGTGAGATATGGACTTAAAAAAATACTTTTTGCTATTCTTTAATGTATTTACTTCTAAAACATAAGATGATGGCAAATGAGATATGGATCATTCAATTCAACAATAGTAAAGTTAGAGTAGATCTCAACTAAAGGATTAAAACAAGATAATTAGGAGTTGCACTAATCATACAACAAAGGTGTATCCTAAGATCCTAAGGAGTCAAAGTTTTTCAACCTCGATATCCAAATCAAGGGAGAATCAAAATAGCTCACAAATCCTATCATAACTCTAGAAAAGAAGAAAAGGAAAATATTTAAAAATTAATATGTAATTGGATTGAAACAATCGAGGTGAGTCTAATGTTTTTAGTTTCATCCCATTTAGACCTTTTTTAAGTTACTACAAATTTCAAATTAACTAATAAAAAGAAATAAACAATTATAAATATAAGTTTAAGTAAATATATAATAAATCCCAAAATAAGAAAAAAGTTGAAGAAAAAATAATATAATAAAATCAAACATGAGACTATAATTGTTGATTTGCAAAAATATAATCAAATCAAAGCAAAGTATTTTAACAGATGAGATAAATTATTTAAGAAAGCTGCTTTCAAAGATAATAATGATATGAATTTTACTATCTAGACCACCAAATCAAGAAAAAAAAATAAATGCCATATAAAGCATGTCAAATCCTTAAAAAAGTAAAAATTTGAAAATATAAAAAAAAAAAAAATATTTCATAAGATAAAGATGTTGAGACATGTCCCATGACCATTGTTTTGTCTTGATCTAACCTCATTTAGAACTACTATGAATTACTTAGGTAAATAAATATAAATAATAATTAAATTATTTATTAATATCAAAGAAATTTATATTAGATCTATAACGAGATAAATGAAAGTAATGTGATATAACCAAATTAAAAGCATGTAAATGTCACACGAGAGGACAATTATAAGTATATAGTGATATAGCCAAATCAAAGCAATTAATTTAAATAATTAACATAAATTTTACGACAGTTGCATTCTAAGAAACTATAGAAATCAAGCGTAACATCATTGATCATCAAATAGGGTATGAATAAAAAATCTAGTGAAGCATGCCAAAATTCTCAAAAAATAATTATTTTAAAATATAAAAATAAATATTTAATTACATATAATTAATTAAGATAAGTCAAACAACATTTATTTGGTCTCGATCATACCTTATGTATAACTATTATGAATTACTAAAGCAAATAAGTGAAAATAATAAAATATTATTATTTTAATATTAAGTAAATCAACATTAATGTTGAAATGAGAAAAATTGGAGCAATGTAAAACAACAAAATTAGAGATTTATAAAAGCAATAGAAGAGAAGATTTAGATTTACATAACAATACATCCTAATCAAAATCAAAAAATTGAAATGAGATAAATTGTTTGCAAAAGATGCATTGTAAGACTCTAAGGTATTAGAGTATAACAACCTTGATCATCAAATCATACATAAGAATTCTCAATTATCAATCCATGTAGAAATCAAAATGCCTCCTAAAGCATGCTAATACCTTGAATAAAAAATGTTTAACATATAAAATTGATTTTTTTTAATTTGATAGTTCTCATAGAGATAAGTTCAATCAACTTTATGTCATCTTGATCAGATCTCATTAGAAATTACTACAAATTAAAAAAGGAAATAAGAATAAATAATAATAAATTATTAATTTAATATTAAGTAAACATATAATTACATGAAAATGATAATAATAAAAAAAATATAATATAAATAAATCAAAGTGGTGTGAATGCCACATGAGAAGAGAATTAGAGTTTTATAGAAATATTAACAAATTAGAAATAAATCATAACAAAATGTGATAAATTGCAAGAAAAAAGCACAATTCCAAGATGCAATGGATATTAGTGAATAAAGTAGGCCAAAATCTTCAAAAATAAAATATTTATAAATATAAAAATTAATATTTAATTTGACAGAGCTTATCGAGATTTCTCTAACAATGTTTATTCACAATTATATTGTTTTAGAATTTCTATAAATTACAAAAGTTAATAAGCATAAATAGTAATAAATTGTTTTTCTTATATTAAATAAAAACAAATTAAAGCTAAAATAAGATAAATTAAAAATAAAATATTATAACTAAATCAAAGAGATGTAAAGCTCACATCAAAAGAGATTTAGAGTGATCTAGTATTATAACAAATTCAAAAAAAACTTTTAAAAAATTAAGATAAATTATTTAGAACGTTGCATTCTAAGATACTAAAAAGATTGAGTATAATATTTTCAATGATCAAATCAAGCATGAATTGAAATGTCATGTAATGCATGCAAAAATGTTACAAAAGA
The DNA here is from genome assembly GCA_023846275.1 of Vanilla planifolia. Lineage (NCBI taxonomy): Eukaryota > Viridiplantae > Streptophyta > Magnoliopsida > Asparagales > Orchidaceae > Vanilla > Vanilla planifolia. The sequence goes on along the minus strand of CM043866.1, from coordinate 37,584,201 downwards.
GAATATTTAATTTCATAGAGCTCATCAAGACGAGTCTGTCGACATTTTTTCATGTCCACTAAAACTCATTTAGAATTTCTATAAATTACAAAATTAAATAAGCAGAAATAGTAAGTATAATTTTTTAAAAAAATTAGGTAAATATATATTAAAATTGTAATGAGATAAATTGAATAATAGTACCAAATCAAAGCAAAATAAAGTTGACATGAAAGGAGAATTATTTTTTCAATGTAATGTAACCAAGTCAAATAAAAAACTTTGAACAAATAAGATTAATTTTTGTTGGGAAGTTGTCTTCCAAGATACTAAAAAGATCAATTATAACACCCTTAATCTTCAATCCAATTATGAACAAAAATTTCTTATAAAGCTTAAAAGATATGTTGTTAAATATAATATTTAAAAAATGACTTCCATAAATGTTGTATTTTATTAATTAGTTTTATTAGAATATCACAATTTACACTCCTCTTGTATGACTACCAAGAAGTTCATATTCAATAAATGGTATCATAGAATATTACATCTAAGAGAATAAAAGTCACTAGTGAAGATAAAATGTAATGTCTTGCATATGGATATAAGAGTTTGCATCATTGAGGGAAAAGAAATCTTGCCATTGTTTACCTTTGCTTGAGGGACAATAGTTCATTTTGGAAATATAGAATTTGTACATTTATAAGGTCTATAGATTTGGAATATTAGAAATAATTGAATATCCATTTGAGCTTCTTGTGGATAAGAAATGAATACAGGAATAACCTTAACATAAGGTTCACAAGAGGAATGTCATCATGCTTAACTAAATTCATGTGCATTGCACATTCTCTATTGTTGACTATATATTTCTTTTTTTGAATTGATTATGAATTCTAAAACTACAAATGAAGTTTGCAAAGTATTGCAAAACTTATATGAAAGCAAGAAAGAGGATAACACCTACCAACTTGAGGATATAAAGATGAGATTATTGAACTCTTGGCTCTTATGTTGTTAGTTTGATAATAACAAAATTATATTATTGGTAATCTAATATTTTTTTTTGTTTAGTATTTTCAAAACATTTCTCTTAAGCTTACTTGGTAAAGTATTAGGATATGACATAACAGTTATCGAGACCAAAGAAATTGAAGCACTACTGTGTGACTTAAAGAGCTCATTAACAAAATATTTAGAGAAAACATAAATCGGTTGGACATAAAGATTGAGTAATTTTGCAAATTAATTGGATGACATACAATCATCACAATGTCCTTTATGGAGTCATACTTATTTTCTTTAGATTATGAACCTACAATAATAATCATGAGAAATTAAGTACTAAATTGGTAAGAGCATGAGTATGTGTGAAGTTTATATTTAAAGTTTTTTAAAATATGTTTCAAACATAAAATTCCATCTAGTGCCTAAATATATTTACATATATAGTTCATTAATCTATTTCTATAATTTTCTTTTGAAATTGAAAAACTCATATGTTTCAAATCCTTAGAAGACAATATCATTAAATCATTCATAAACCTACAATATTACATTAATTTTAAGAGGTATTTGAAGGAGTATAAATCCTTAGAGTGCCTTCTTTAAATGAACATAATATATAGTATGTAAACCATCATGTATAACATGTGAGTCCAACAAACTATTTCAAAACTTGCATATAGTACATTACTAAACACTACCTTAATTTCCCTAAGATAAAAGATTGTATATGGTATTTCATTTTTGACATTTGGTATGTCAAATCTAATATATGGTAGATTAGCTCAAAAGTATGATATATGTAGTTGAAATAACATAATACATTAGGAGTGGGCAATATATAAACCTATTAACTTAATAATAATACTTACATATGATACATCAATTTTGGCATATTGTGCTTAAAGATTTGACATAAGGTATGTCATTTTGAACATATGATATGTCTAGTATTAGAAACTTGTAAGACTAGTTTGATCAATTTTTAGAAAATTATGATTAGCCATTAAAAAGTCATTAAAGAAGTTTGGATCCATTTCTCAGTAATTTAAAGGTTTATAAATAGAATTTGAAATAGTAAGAAAAGATTATTAAGATTTGAAAAATATTTGAGAGCTTTTATCCTTGTAGATCATTACTAGACATGAAGATCAACTAAAATGTCAAGTTGAAGCTAGGAAGTAGTGTTATTTCATCTTATTTAACCAATAAAGAAAGCAATTGCAAATTGCTAACATCCTTCCTAAGAAGTGTAACATCAATTTAATATCTTCCTTGATTATCTGTTTGGTTATAATTTTAGTTTTATTACAATTTATTTGTATTATTTTGGGTTTTATTATTTGAATCTTTATGACTATTTTATTTGATCTTTTGGCTAAATTTGCATGAACTTTTGTTCCAATGTTATAGGGTCCTTTAAGATAGTAAATTAAGGCATCTTCTGCCTCAAAGTACAACGCGAGGGTTTTATCTATCCTCTTTTGTAAAAGGCATTAAGATTGTAAAGTTGGTCTTTCATGACCAGGGTGGATGTAGATTTAGTGTTTGGGTATGAATGAAATAAATATTGTATTTATTTACTTTATTTCATCTTTTACACAACTAATATTCAAACATAATAAGAGCTTTCAAAAAAATATTTCAAGAGTGTTTACAATAAGATTTTTTCTAAATTTATACACTTACTCTTGATTTATTAGAAGAATTTATAATAATATTTTTACTAAATTCATATTCCTATTCTTGATTTATTCATTTTAAAGACATTTCTATTCACCCACTCACATGGACATCTTAGTAATTCATTAAAAATATTTGATATCAAAGCAAGTTTGCTTCAAGAGCTTAAAACCCTAGAAATGATCATTGATATGTCTCACACAACTATAGACGGGTATGCTACTTTGGAAGAATATGCTTCATTTCTTTGTCCTCTTTTATTTAAGGGTGATCTTTTTCTTTATTGAAAAAAATGAATGCAATTTTTTCTTCAATTAGTTCTTCTTCATTTATTTGAAATAGTTCAAATTCCCTATGAATTTCCCACTTTAAAGGTTGGTATTATGCTTATTAATATATCTATAAGTGATTATCTCAAGAAAATCAAAGTGTTTGACTCAACTCTGAAGCTTTTAATATCCTTTATTGTGGTCTATTAGCTACAAAATTAAATAAGATTATGAATCTTAATACAACTCATGAGGTGTGTCCAAAGCTTAAAGTTATATACGTAGCAATCAGTTACGTTCAAGAAACTAAAATTAAGTTGTGTGTGCCTAAGTTTAAATTATTTTGCATGAATGCTAGAAAGGCTATCAAAGAAATGATTACTAGATTTACTAATATTGTTAAATTACTCTCAAATTAGGAAAGATTTCTTTTTAACATTGAATAAATGAGGAAAGTTATTTACATGCTACCTAAGAAATTTGAACCCTTTATTATAGCCTTCAATGCAAAAAAGTACCTACGTAATCTTACTTGAATGAGCTACTTGGTGATCTTTTGACTTACAAGAGTAAGAGGACCAACCTAAGAAAAGAATGAAAGAAGAAGTATCACTTGAAAATTAATTCATCTTTATCAAATAATGATTAGTCTTGATGCAATGATGAGGTATAATTTCTAATAAAAGGTTAAAAACATATTAAAAAATATGTTGCAGGTAAATCTAAGAAGAGAAGGAAGAAACACAAAATAATGAGATAAAGATAGAAGAAATGTATTTCTAGGAATGTAAGAATTTGGTACACATTCTCTCTAATTGTACAAATTTTGGTGGACAAGAAAGGAAAGAAGATCAAATCCAAGAAAGATAAGAAAAGGATTTGAAAGCCACATGGAGTGACCTAGATGTTTCAATCACAAGCAAGAAAGAAAGTGTCGAAGAGGAATTTACATATCTCATGGAAAATAATGTAGAATTTAAGGAAATAGTTTGATGAGGCAAGTCTTATATATCATTAAGAATTAAAAGAAAATTCATTTAATTAGATTAATGCATTTAAAAAAACTTTCCATGGAGCAAAAATAATTGAAGATGGAAATTTTTGAATTTTTTGGCTTACTTGAATCTCTAAACGAGAGAATGAGAAACATTTATATGAGTGAAAATCAACTAAAGTTGAACTTGCTCAAGCTGTCCATGACAATGCAAACCTAAAAGTGTTTTTGATAGTTCATAAAATGTCTTAAAAAGTTTATAAATAAAAACGATATGTTTATGAAAACTAAAATTTTTCCAATTACAATATCTTGCTCTAGGCATTATAGCATGAAGAAAGGGAATATTTCAAATTATTGCAATATTAAACTAATGTTGATTCTAAGTATCCCTCATTCAATTGGATTAAAAGGATTCATATCAATTTACCTAGAATTGATAAAATATTTGATTGTATGTTGGGTAGACCCAAATCCATTTGGGTTCAAAAATGCTGAAGCTTAAAATCTATGGTTGTGTGCACACCTCCTCCAATGTGATAAAAAGAGAGAGAAGCTTATTAATTACTCTCTTAAACTAATTTTGGTATATCAAAGTCTTTGAAGAATTTAAATTTAAATTTGATTGTTGAAACAATAAATTCAAAAGGGGTGAGAAAAACGAATTTATAAAAGTGGGAGAGAACTTCTTTTACCCTTGGCCATAAATTACTTAATTGAAGGTGAACACAAAAAAATTTTAATTTAACTTTTTCAGAGATGATAAAAAGCAAGGAGAAAAAAATATTAAAACTTCTAGATGTTCATTTTCTTTTTTCCCCTTAAATTGATGAATCTAAAACATGTTTTAAAAATAAACAAAAAAACATGTTAAAGAATTAAAACTAATCTTCATGCTTAACAATTAAAAATAGCAACATGCTTCAAAGAATTCTCCCCTTTCTAATCTAAACAAAGAAAACATGTATATGTGTTAAAGAATTTGGAATTTTGCTTCTAAAACCTAAATAAATTTTGGTCCAACCATAAGTGGGCATTAAGAATTTCTAGATACATCATTGTTTTCTTTTCTATCCAAATGTAAGTGGGGTATCGATAATTAACATTTGCTCTTATCTTGCAATGTTTAGAAATTTGACCTTTTTTCATGCAATAGTTGCAAGTAAGAGATGATACATAAAAGACATTTTCAACAACATGCATTATTAGAATTTTGATAAGTTGCTTTCTTATGATGAGATAAGATTAAGCAAATTGAGAATGCATAATCTTAAATTGATCATGAAATGTTTTGTTCTTAACATTCTCATTAACACATTTTTCTAATTCATCTTCAGTATTATTCAAATTGAACAAATATTTGTTAATGTTCTCATTAAATTTATAACAAAGAACTAATCATTTCTTATACTCTTTCTTCAAATCTTCATGATTCAATGCAAGTGGTTTAAAAGAGATAACTTTAACAATAATAAAAATGTCGCACTTTAACATATACTCTTTCTTCAAATCTTCTTTATCTCATTTTGCTATTGGGGCAAAGATGTCGCACTTTGCATTCTTGGCCGCATGCCTCTACAATTCTTCCTTCCCCTTTGCTCTTTTAATCTTCATCTTTATTTACAAGATAGTAACTTGATAGCTCAAATAAAGTGCTTTCGTCCACATTGTTGGAGGTACAATCAATATCCTTGTGCTCATAGTGATTTTGTGACTCATACTAAACATCATGAACATCATCATAATTCATAATTCATAATTCATAATTCTTTAAAATCTTATTTTTTTATAAAGCACAAAAATAAATATTCAAATCACATTGATTAAGTTGAACTCTATTTTTTTCTTGTTATGAGAGTTCACTCAATGATTTTTTTCACAAACATATCATAAACCTTTTTTACAAGGAAATTCAAAATTATTTTCAATGACATCTCATAGCTCAATATCAATAGATTTGATAAACACTTGCACATGATTTTTCCAATAAGAATAAAATCTTTGTTCAAACAAGGGAGGACAATGAGATGAAATCCCCTCACTCGATGAAGCTTGATAAATTACTACAAGCTCTTTCACTTTCCAAGCTAAATGTATTAGCCTTGCACTTTCCCTTTATTAGAAATGGTAAATTCAATCAAGCTTTTTCACAAGAATAATTCATTTTGGCATTGACCTTATCTCTCAAGTTTATATGCCCTTAAATAGCACTTACCAAGCATTTAAATGCTCCAAAAGTCCCTTTGATAGCTTTGTCAAAAACCAGTTTAATAAATTGTTACTCACACTTTAAATTGATTATACTTTATGACCCAATGAATCATTCAAGTATGTTGTAACACTAAGTGTGCCATGCAAACAATCATAATTATTAGACTAGTTCATTTTCATTATACAAATGATTCATAAAGATATGATTAAGATATTATTTGAAACAACTGGAATAAAATTGTGTATCATAATATATCATATTACAAAACTTAAGAGATTCCATATACCATCGACCTAATGGCCATGTAGGATCTTAATTAAAACCAATCATATCTTATATTTTTAGAAATTAAAGAAATTGAAAGCAAAAAAATACAATTGACAAGTTAAGTACTTATGAATCCTTGTCATCACACCAACTCCTCATTCTTCTTTCTTTCCATTGATACTTCAATAGTACTTGTAGTTCTTGCCACAAACAAAACAAGTTTTGACAAAGCTTTCAACTAATCATGCAAAATCACACCTAAGGTTTTTGTCAAGCATGAGACGAAGAGTGGAGAGAACTCTAGTATTGACAATACTTAAATCAAAAACTTTAAGTTTTTAACCATTTAAATATAATAAACTAAATTATTTATAACTATTAAATTTGATAATTCACAATAATTCAAAACTAACTTTGATCAAAACAAGAACGTTGTTGTACTCATCTCAACGAACACTCTGTAATTAAATATTTATTTTTTATGTTTTACAATATTTTATTTTTTAAGATTTTGATATGTTTTATGAGACAGTTTAATTTACACTTGATTTGATGATTGAGGATGTTTCATAGTATCTTATCATAATTATCTAATGCAATCTATATTCAAAATTTTAAATAGAGGGAAGGCATCATAATGGAAGGTTTGAAATGTCCTATGGCAAGGTTTGGAACATCATTGTGTACATTATTTTCATAGAAATAAAGAATCCTTTAATATTTTGCATCATATCATGGACAATTTATAATGGCTAGGCATTGTATCTTGTATGATGTTTGAATATATAGTAAGTGAGCTTTATCTATATTGATCAAGGCTTTACATAAAATATTATAGAAGTTTAATTTATAAATATTGGCCAAGTGATTAGCCAATGTTGTGAGTAAATTAGTTACTTTGTTACCTTTTTTGCGAATATAGCACCAATCCACTCTGATTGCTTCCATCTTTTGTTTAGTTTGTTGAAAGCATTTGAGCAATTTTTAATGAATTTTTTTTTAGTCTAATTCAGTAAGAACCTTTGTAATTTTATTACTCTTGCTAATACCAAACCTTTGATAATAGTAAGGGTTATTGCTTCAATTATTAAGGGTCTCCAAGCAAAAAAGGTAAGGACTTCTATATTACCTTTGTGGTCACAAATGATTCCATCAAAGTTGATAGCTCACTCTTGCTGCTTGTTAGACCATTTAACTTTAAAAATCATTTTCTTAGTGGATGATGAGGTCCAAGTGAACAATTCAGTAGTTCTAAATTGCATGAACTTGAATAGAGGCACTAAGACGAAGGGGACCATAATCAAGTTCTCTTAAGATATTTGTGTGAGAGAAAAACATTTGAATGCAATGTAGTAGCTATGGATGATATTATGTATAAAGTTCATAACTTATTGGCTTATTTCCTTAAACATTTTAAGGTTCTTAGCTTTCTAAATGTTTCAACATATTAATAAAGATAGAATATAAAGAACTTCACCCATTGTTAAATGCCTTTTAATCTGTTAGAACTAACTATAAAATATATCTTATATGTTAAGATGCTTTCCATGTTGATTTTTCAATGTGTTGGTAAGGAATGACCACACCTTTGCTAAATAATAGTAAGCAAAGCATGATTCAAAGTATCCTTATTAGGATAGTGTGGGCATTTAGAGGCCAACTAAAAGTTTTCTTTCTTTAATTACTCTTGGAAAAACATTTGTTTAGAATTTTCCATTCATTTCTTAAGACTTTGCTTGGACATCTATAGTTCCATATCATTTTTCTAGACTTCAAGATGAGATGCTTATTTCTAATAGCACTCCAAGCATAATGTAAGATAAACATAACATTTATTGTATGAATCATGATGAGAGAGCTTGCATTAATGCATAACTTTGAATTATCTGTCACTAAATTTATATTACCTCTCCTTCCCTTCGAATTATTATAATTGGTACCCTTTTTATGGCTTTTTAAGTTTTTATCTTTCATGTATTTTTCTTGGAGGGATTTTTCATTTAGTAACTTTCAATTTTGCTTTGTAGAGAAGGAAATTATAATGTTCTTGAGGATTGTAAGCCTAAGGCATTTTCCATCATTCGAACAAATTTTTCCTTACATTGCCCAATCATGTATATGGAAATTATCAATATTACCCCATAAGAATCTTTTTATTATTTTCTTTGCTTTATCTAAAGTTTGCATTGGTCATGAGGAAAAAGGATAGAATTGTGGCTTGGACATGTCTTATTACAATAGGTCTTCCTCTTATGGAAAGAAATTTCTTTTTTCATCCAACCATTTTCACAAATAATTTTCAATAATTTGTTGAAAATATATAAATTTTTTCTTACCAATGTATAAAGGGAATCCTAGATATATTATTTGAAATGAAGCATACTAGAAACCAAGTTTCTTACTTACCTTATTAGTTGAACTTGTCAAGATTATTTTGTTAGTGAAAAATTAACTCTTGAGTGGGTTGATTTGAAGGTTTAAGAAATCTTGAAACTTCTAAAAAAATTTACAGATACTGTAAATTGATCAAAAGTCCTCTGTATTAAATATAATGATCACATCTACATCACCTAAGTGAGTAATCATTAGGCATCCATTAGATTATGCATAGGAAAAGGCTTTCTAATATAGAAGAAGAGAGTATTGAGCCATGTGATGGAACGAAGTAATTACATGGGCTAAATGGAATAGAAAATATAACAAAATAGCATAAATAAATAAGAATAGAGTAGAGATGATATAGAAGAAAGCTAGGATCCACTCACCAAAGTGAACCCAACAGAAGGCCACCATGACAACTAAAAAACTCTAGCTACAAAGTAATGCAATTTTTTTAGTGATGATAAATTCATTATTCATTCATTCATAAGATGTTCTTTAAATAGGAAATTGTAAGTATTTATTTAATACAAAATTAAGTTTCTTACCTACATCTTGAAGATATTCATAGCCATACAATTCCTTAACATAAAAGCATGCTTCATTCCTACTTCTTAACAATATTTATCGATATCCTAAATATTTTGGATAAATTTATCAGTGCACCATCTCACATATGTCAACTATGATGAGTCACCTACCATGAGCTACCTATCACCATTTGGACTTCATACTTTCAATTACCTAACTACTTTATAAGCTTTATTTTAGATTAAAAAAATATTGTGTTAATATATTTCATGATTACTTAGTATATTATTCTTTAATTAGCATATTACTAGTCCTATTAGGCTTTGACTAGCTCTCATTATCATACAACATATGATGGCCGAATGATAAACACTTTTCTTATGTAACTTAAGCCTAATTTGCACTTACTCTTTATGTATTTTATGATCTTTGTGTTCATGAACTTTGCCAAAAGAAACGTTGCTTTGTAGAGTTGAAGTGTAGGTAGCCCTCCATGAACTTTGTTATTAACCTGACATGTTTATGCTATATGAACCATTTATCTTCTTCAAAAAAGTTTGATGGTATCAAAATGGCAACTATTTTCTTAAATCACCGACAAAACTACTAGATTACAAATTATCATATTTAAAATTTGCATTATGTTGTTGGTCATCTTGATTTTTTAACACTAAGCCAATAGAAATATCCTTAAGTGATTCAAAAAAATATACATCATCACACCTCTCATATAGTTTCCTTTTGCTTAAGAACATTATTAAGAAACCAGCATCATTATCAAAATGTTGAAAGGAATGAGTTTAACCACCAATAAGTTCTTGAACATCTTTGTTGATGAAACATTATGAACTTAAGCTCTAATACCAAATGATATAAAGAGAAATAAGATTGAGTTTTGTGTTGCAATGAAGTAATTGCTTGGGTCAAATGGATACAAAGTATGACAAAAGAGTTTCAATGAAGAGCAATAAGTTGAGAAGATAAAGAAGAAAGTAATAATTCAATTATAAAAGAGAAGGTCACATAGCCAACTCAAACACTCAAGCTACAAAGCACTCCACTTCCTTTAGTCGTAACTAATTAATCATTCATTCATCCATGATGTGACCTTTAAATAGAAAACTATAAGTATTTATTTAATAGAAAAGTAAGGTTCCTACTAACTTCTTAAATACATTTATGCCTATATAATTCTTAAATATAAAAACATATTTTATACCTGCTTTTAAACACCTTCACCCATATCTTTAAATATTTTGAACACTTCTATTAATGTATCACCTAAGATGTGTTACATACCATGAGTCACGTATCTTGAGTCATCTATAAACACCTTGACATCATACCTACAATTACCTAACCACTCTAGAAGCATTACTTTAGCTTTTAATAAAGGTTTAGCTAATATATTTTATGAATACATAATTTATTCTTTTTTCATTATCTTATTACTAGCCTCATTGGGCTATGATTATCTGTCATTGTAATTGTTTATGTAAGATGCCTAGGTTAAATACTTTTTTTATATAATTTAAGCCTAACTTATGCTTACTCTTTATTTACTTTATGATCTTTATCTTTATGTTTAGTTTCTCATTTTTATTCTAGATCATTCCACTTTTTCAAAAGGGACTCCACTCCATAGAAAAATGTAGATAGTCTTCCATGAGTTTTGTCATTGACTTGACATGTTCATGCATTATGGGCTATATATCTTCTTCAAATAATTTTTATTGTATCAATAATGTTAACTACTTTTTTGAATCACCTACATAATAGTTAGGTTATAAATCATCATATTTAAAGTTGGAACTATGCTGTTGGTCATCCTTATTGTTGAAAACTAAGCTAGTGGACATAAACTTGAGCAATTTAAAAATATTTACATTATCACACTTCTCATCAGGTTGAACCTCTTTTACTTACTAAATATCCTTAATAGGAGAAGTTGGGGTGCTTTGCACATGGTTTTGTAAGCTATTTCTCTAGTTTTGGAATTAATTCTTTATTTCATACTTAAAAGTTTTCCATTCCTCTCATATTTCTTTGTGTAATTGATTTGTCACTAGAAATAAGTCATGTACTAAATTTGATAAGCTTTCAATTTGTTTCTTTCTTGTTACTCTAGCTATCATTTGCTTAAGAACATTATTGAAAAATAAGCACAATTACCAGAATGATGAAAGGAATGAGTTTACCCACCAATAATTTCTTGAACATCATAGTCGATGAAACATTATAATGTTATGCTCTAATACTTAATGATGTAGATAGAGAGAAGATTAGGTTGTTGCATGGAATGAAGGAATTTCTTGGGTTAAATGGAATGAAAAGTATGAGAAAAAGGCTTTAAAAAAGAAATAAAGTTAAGAGGATGAAAAAAAAGTAATAATTCATTCACCAAAGTGAATCTAAGAGAAGACCATCAAGTCGACTTAAACACTCAAGCTACAAAGTAATGCACATTCATTAGTTATAATCAATTCACCATTTATCTATTTATGAGATGTCATTTAAATATAAAATTACAAGTAATTTTTTAATATAAAATTATGCTTTATGACTTTGTTTAGAACTTTAATATCCATATAATTCTTTAATACTAAAGCATGCATCATACCGACTTCATAAAGATTTTCATGCTTATCTTTAAATATTTTAGACACTTTTATTAATATGCCACCTACCATGATCCACTACTACCACTTTAACTTAGTACATCTAATTACTTAACTAATTTAGAAGCTTTATTTTAGATTAGATAAAATAGTTTGAGTTAATATATTTCATGACAACTTAACAAATTACTCTTTGATTAGCTAATTACTAGCCTCGTTGGGCTAACTAGCTCTCCTTATCATGATTTATGTGATAGGCTTATGATAAACACTTTTATTATGTGATTTAAGCCCAACTTATTTTTTCTCTTCATGATCTTTATGTTCTTGTTTAATTGCTTGTTCTTATCTTGCATCATTATCCTATTGTCAATAATGTTTTTTAGAGCCCTCCTATAGAAATCTATATATATATGATGAATAATGAAGAGGAAATTGTATTTTCTTACTTTGTGCCCTGGAAGGTTGGAAGAATCTATTTGAAATGTAATTTGCTAAGGTAGTTGCGTAAGAACTACTTAAGATGTTCCTAATAAGATTAATGAATTGCTTAGATAAGTTGAATTTATTAAAGATTTTGCATAACAATTCCCATGATGGATTATTAAATATGTTTTTTAAATTTAACTCGATGATATAATTCCTTCCTCTAACTTTCTTATTGAGTGAAGCTATCAATTTCTACATAAAGTAGTGTTTATTATTTCTTTCCCTTTTACAAAGCCAACTTTTTTAGGTGAGATGATATTAGGAAGCAATTCATGAAGTCTCTCTATTAATAGCCTGGAGAAGAGCTTTTTACTATAGCTACACAAGCAAATTAGTTTAAAATTTTTAAACAATTTAGGATTATCAATATTTGGGATCAATACCAAATTTTCTCTTACAATTCCTTTGGGGATAAGATTCCCAACTATGAAATCCTTAGCTATATTTAACAAATCACAAGCAATAAAATCCCAATAATGAGTCAAGAAATGACCATTGTACCCATGATGTCTTAGTCTTTATCCATTTGAAAAATAAATTTTTTTACCTCTAACATGGTGATATCTTTCATCAACCAACTATTTTCTTCCATAGATATCATAGGTGGTATGTAGTCTATTAAGTTCTCATCAACAAGTACATTGATGAAAGAGAGCATTGTTTAGAAATGTTGGATGGCCACATCCTAGATTTGCTCATCTTTTGTATCATTTTTCAATTGGATTCTTTTATGAAACTAAAGTTGAGCCATGTATTTTATCTTTTATAATAGCATGAAAAAATTCCATGTTTCTTTCTCCTTCTTTAATCCATCTAATACCAACCTTTTGGTGCCAATAAATTTCCTCTTTGTCCAATTCCTACATTAATTGATCATCAACCTTAATGAGTTTGAGTTTATCTTCCTCTTTTTAGCTATCTTGAGCTGCATTACTTTAATACTAACAATTTCTTCTACTCTTTTAATTGATTCAAAAATATCACCAAACATAGGCTTATTATATTTTCTTAGATAGCCTTTCAGCCTTCTTAGTTTAAATGTTAAAGCTATCATGCTAGAGAAGTTAGCAGGAATTAACTAGGTGTTGTAATCACATATTATGGAATTTAAACTATTTAGGGCTAGTGGTAGGAACCTTAGTAGTTTGAAGTAGCAATGGTGAGTTTTTTGAACCAGTTCTACATAAGTGTTTTACAACAACTAGAAGGATGTAATCAATACATCTTTGGTTCCTTAATAGTCTATCTAACCTTTTCTAAACCCATTTTTCTTTCCTTTTTCTAGCCCATGTAAACGTTAATCCCGTGTAAGGTAAATCTCTTAAGTAGTATTGGAATATATAATCTTCAAATTTAGGCATTGCTTCTAGACTAGAATTGGAAGAACCATTATATTCATCCTTAGAGGTAATTACATTGAAATTCCTCCAACGAGCCATGGCCCATTAAATTCTACCACAATTTGAGTCAATTTTTGCTAAAGTGCCTTTTGTTTAACCCTTGCATAATTAGCATAGATGAACTTACAATGAGCCAACATCTATTCCATTATTTTTCTAATGAGTAAGCAAATTGACTACTCCTCTTTAAAAAGTGTTCGACATTGGATGCTTCCTTTCAACAAGACCCATATCTTATTGGATGAGTTCCCCACTTAATAATGAAAACCAAGCTCTTAACAAGACTGAGTAGCTTGTCATAGTGAAACAGTGGTTTCATAAGAGCAATCAAGGTAATATTTTTTTTATTAATAAAATGTTTGGGTTGAGAAATCAAAATCATCTAAAATTTGATTAAAAACTAATTGTTGATCCCTTTCAAGTAAATTATGACCTTACAGCTCCTTCATTGATTGTCTATTTGAGGTATCTTTTGAGTCAGTAAAACCATTCATGGATACTTCATCAACTTGCATTGGAGTGGAACAATGTGTGTGGGGCTCATTGAGCATGCAACCTAGGACCCTGTTAGACTTGTTAGATTCTTTCATAAATATAAAATTAATAGTTTTTTGCTCCAAATTAATTGAAGATATGGAACCTCAATTTAAGCTTGTGTAATAAATTCCTTTTATTATGTTTACACTAAAGTGACTTGTGTCCTTACTTATAGCTACCTATGCAGTAACTGAGTCAGCTATTATATTGAATGTGCTATACAAACCATTTGCATTATTTCCTTTGTTATTATCCTAATTCCACTTAGCAATTCCTTAGCTAAATCTACTACAACACGGACTTCGGCCACACTTGGTCTAGTTGATTTATTATTGCATATACCTTTAAAAGATTACTGATTATTAATGATATGGAATTTTGGGCTTCTTTGTTAAAGAAATGTATTGGTAAATGCTCAAAGAACATCCAAATTAATGCTAGAGAAGGATCAAGGTACAAATGAAATTCACTATACCACTTACATATCTTCTTATGAACGTTCGTCATATACTATGATTACTGAAGCCAACATCTTAAGAAATCATTCTTTATTTCAAGTCATATCAAAACATGTTTTCTATTCAAAGAACCCACTTTGACATTATTCTGATAATCAATTTTACTAATTGCCCTATGAATTATTTTTATACTAGGGTTACCAAATGAGAATTTACTTATTAAGTTACTTTTCCCCTTATTTTCTTCAAAAGATTTGTTTGTTGTTTTTCTTTATCTCAATAGTATTCTTTCATGTGATGATATTTTATACTATAAGAGTCTTTTGTATTACCTTTGTCATCAAAAATTTAATTACTATCTAATGTTCCTAAACCTCTATCGTAACAAAAAAATCCACCATTATCCTGGCCTTTTCTTGCAATACAATTATCATTGTTTTCTCTTTACTTGTAGCCTCTACTTCAACAGAATGACTATTTCAATAGTTTTCTCTGAGGATCTATTAATTCTTGCTTTACATGTTGACAATGATCTCATCAACTCGATAAGAGAATCAGAAGATAAAACTTTTAACTCTTTAGTTATGGTAATAACATCATCAAACTTATAGGGAAACACCTTAATACATTTTCAACAACATTTTTGTCTTCTACCATCTCACCATAAGTTTACATTTTGTTTACAATAACAAAATGTGAAAAATATTGTTGAACAAATTTGTTCTTTCATAAGAAGACTCTCAAATTATATATATAATTTTTGAAGTTTTATAATTGTTACCATTTCATCTGTATGATATTCTTGACATAAAAGTTTTAATGCTTCATTTAATTTTGTTGAATTAGCAATCCTTGCAAAAATTGTCTTAGCTATAGAATATTGTAACACCAACATTACATTTTTTTTTTATCATTTTCCTATTTTACTTAAAATGTTCAATCTTATTAAAATCTACATAACCATTCTTTGCTAATTCTCAAAGATCTTACGATAAAAAGGTTTTCATCTTAATGCTCAAAAATCATAATTCTCTACAAAAAAAGATTGTCTTAAGTGATCAAAAAAGATTAACAACATTTGCATTACTCACCATGCAAAGCAATTGTTTCCACACAAAAAAAAGAATGAATTTGCTATAGTGGTTTATTAAGGCTATTCTTGATTTAACAAAACACTGCACCGAACAACTATGCCTAACTCAATGAAAACGTGTCTCTAATACCGCAATTGTTGGAAACAATGGAGGCAAGAAAGCAACTAGTTGTGGGAAAAGGGAAAAAAGATAACTCAAAATTTGAAATATCTTATTTGATAACAAAATTTCAAATGCAAGATTTGATGAATAAACCAACTCCTTGAAGGCTTTTAAATAGAAAACAAAAGCACATTCAACTTCTCAAAAAGTGTTCCTAATAATTATATAAATCTTAACAAATCCTACTAGATATCATTACATTCAATACTTAAAGATATCCTATTTGATATTATCTTATCTAATAACAACAAATTCAAAAAGAAAAAAAAAACTATTTGAACTTTTGTTTTGTTTTAAACCTTAGCACTCCCCCTTAATACAAAATGTCCAAACAACCCATGAATGAAATCTTCCATACTTTGGTTTGTTGAGAGTCTTTATGAGAGCACCATCAACTTCAACTACTATAAAATAATATTTGATGACAAACGTTCCTTTTGCAAGAGCTTCATGAACAAAAAGATGATGATTTTGCTTCTCCATTAAACACATGATTCATTGTCATTCATATTATAGATTTTATTAACACAAAATATTTCAATTGATATTTTTTTTAGCTAACAAAAATATTCTATAGTTCTTCTCATCCCAATTGCTTGATACATTACAATGTCAGAATAATGTACATTGCTTCTAATGAAGATAAGGCTACACTAGCTTTTTTCTTTAAACTCTAAGAAATAGCTTTAGATCTAAGATTTCACATGGAACCACATGTGCTTTTGTCTATCATCCGTGTAACTTTCCTAATTGCTATAAATAATGTGTTAACTTGAAATGAGAAACAAGTCTATATCAAATTCCATAGTAAGTTGTCTCTTGAATATAATGAAGGATCCTTTAAGCTACTCCAAGTTGATTTATCAAATGATTAATGATCAACCTTGGAATAAGATAAACTAAATACATAATACCAGGTCTTACATGCGCCAAATGCATTAAATCCTTCATAATTCCTCTAAAGAGCTTCTCATTCACCATTATTCTTCCATCATTCAAATCAAGTTTTTCATTTGTATCCATGGGTATTTAAAATGATCTACTACAAGTCAACTTATTACATTTAAGTAACTCCAAGACATACCTTTGTTTTTCTTTTTTTTTTTTGAAATTTTGATATAAAATTATATCAAAAGTGGCAAAAGCTATACAAGAAACCACAAGTAAGATCCTCGAGGGGGATCAAACATGAAATCAGACAGCAGGAGTTTGAGTAGAGGCATGGGGATGGAATCCCAAGGATCCCAAACGAACTCATTGAGGCATGCAGCACGAGCAACCCAATCAGCAGGCGCGTTCCTCTCTCTGTGAATATGGGAGAACCAGACTGCCTCCAAACCCCTAGCATACTTAAGGGTCTCAGCAAAAACACCATCCTCAGGAGGGTGGGATATCATCTCACGAACCACCTGGAGCACCGTCATCAAGTCAGTCTGAATTTCCACAGCCCAATGAAGGGGAAGGGAACCCCTAAGCAAGTTAAAGGCCATAAGCATAGCCTGGACTTCTATCATATTAGCAGTCTGGGAGAACACCCTCTTGCCAGCCACCAAGAGCGGCCTTCCCATGCAATCTCTAACAACCATGCCAAGACCGACAATGGAATCACCAACCGTAGCATCGCAATTAACTTTTATCCATCCTATTAGGGGGGAAGCCAACCATGCGTTACAAGCAAGTCTGAAGAGCTGCCAGGATTCCTGCTAAACAGGGATGAGTAGAAGAGATGCCGACTGAATGGGATGTTCACCTCGATCTTGATTGTCCGAAGCAACAAGCACGGCAGGGGCATCGGGATATTATGCCTAATCGCATTCCTCCTTGCCCAAATATAATACATGGTGGTGGCTAACGTGGCAAAATGCCTCGCACCATCACCACGACGCACTATCGGTGAGCCCACAAACCGGAGGAGCCGATCGGTGAACAGTAACCCGGCAGTCGCACCCGTGGACCGACCCAGTGCAATCAAAGCCCCATAAACCTAGCAGTCAACCCAGAGATCCTGGGCACGCGGGCACTCCCAAAACACATGTTGCAGGGATTCCTCCCCCACGCAGCCCAGCTGGCAGTTGTTATTCTGGATTAAGCCCCTACAAGCCAGCCACGCCGCCATAGGAAGGAACTCGCCGGCGAGCCGCCACAAGAACATACGCACCCTCGGCATCGCTTTTATCATCCAAATGCTCCTCATCACGTCAGTGGGACGCCGGCCACCATGCCTGACGGAAGCCTCTGCACTGCAAACCATATGCGTGTAAATCCGGCCGCTATCGACCCTTGTCGTCTGGGTGTGCATATGGAGGAGCAAATGGGCAAACGTCCGAGCTCTCGAAAGGTGCAGAATTTTGTCAATGAGCTCCTTACCCGCCCAATTACGGATGACATCCACATCCCAGTCCCCAGCAGCCATGAAACAGTCAGCAACACTTGCCGGCCAGTGGGTGTGCATATTAACGAAGGTCAGCCAGCAGCATAGTGGAAGGACGCCCAGTCAGTTGTCCTCCATGAAACACACCATCAGCCCATCGCCGATGCGCCAGACGAAGATCGAACTTGCCACAGGCATTGCCATCAGCATCATTGCACACAGAAGAGGCGTTCTGGGGAGCTTTCATCAGTGGATTACTCAGCATATATTTCCACCTCATAATGTCAACCCAGAGGCTCGCTTTGCGACTGAGAATGCGCTTGCAGTTGCTCATTTGGAGCACACGTTGCCAGATGCGAAAGTCCCGAAGACCAAGCCCGCCAACGGCCTTCGGCAAGGTGATGCAGTCCCATGGCGCGTAATGCATCGTGTTCACGCAGCTCGTCCCGCACCAAAGGAACCTTCTAACACGCCTCTCCATGTCATCAAGAACCCCAGCAGGCACCACACAATGCCTCAGGACATGGTTGGGAATAGCATTGAGAACAGAGGAGGCCAAGGTGGCTCTGCCCGCAAGCGACAGCGGACGAATACGCCAGTTGACCAACGCGGCATAAATTCTTTGGACAAGGAAGTTGAGGTCAGCTTTGTTCAGGTGCCTCGCATCGATGGGGACACCAAGGTACGTAAATGTCCGGCCTTGTTCCATGCGGTGTTTCCTCAGAATCATCTTGGCTTTCTTCTTGCTAAACTTCGTGTTGAAGTAAACCTTAGATTTCATAAGGTTGACGCGCAACCCAGCAGCCTCCCCGAAAGCCAGCATGATACTGGGTACAGCGCGTGCGGCCTCGCGGGTGGCGGGAGCAAATAGCAGCACATCGTCAGCGAACAAAAGGTGTGAAATCCTCGGCGCGTGCTGCCCAGGCCTGAAACCAAGCAGCTCTCTCGTCTCATAGTCCCTCACCAATCTCGAAAGGTATTCAGTGGCCAAAACGTAGAGGCAGGGTGAAAGCGGACAACCCTGTCGGAGTCCTCGTTGTGCCACCACCCACGGGAGGCAAGAGCTATTGAGGAGGACACCAAATCTCGGACGGGTAATGCACGCAGCAATCCATTCGCACCAGACGAGGGGAAATCCCATGACCTTCATCATCTCGAGCAGGAAGTCCCAGCACACGTCATAGGCCTGCTCCATATCTATCTTCACAGCTATGAGGCCTGAAGCAGCTGTGCTGGTGTGCATCTTCGAGGCCATCTCCTTTGCGATATAGATGTTATCAGATATGCTTTGCCTGGGGATGAATGCTGCTTGCTCGCGCAAGATGAGGCTAGGCATCAGCTGTTTCAGCCTCCCGACCAGAATGCGCGCCACCACCTTGTAGATGGTGTTGCAGAGGTTGATTGGCTGGTAGTGCTCTGGCCTACATGCCCCCTGTTTCTTCGGGATAAGGACAATGAGCGTGTCCTTCCAGTCCTCCGGCAGTCTTCGTTCCTCAAAGAAGGCTTGCACCGCGCTAATGACGTCGCTACGCGTAATGGCCCAATAACCATGCAGGAACTCCACCGTGATCCCGTCGATGCACAGGGCTCTGTTCCTCCTGATTCCCCATATGGCCGCAATAATTTCACTTTCAGTGACCCTGCAGCCAAGATTGGATGCCACATCACAGCTGATGATGCCAGATAGTGAGGAAATCTGCGACAAAGCCACCTGGTCCCCACACAGCCATTTTTGTTCAAAGCCAAGAGAACTCGTCTAATGCTGTCGGGATAGTCCTCCACCTTGTCGTCTTTTTCCCTTAGCTGAGTAATCCGATTTGTCTGAGCACGAGCCGTAGCCGCATTATGGAAGAACCTCGTATTGCTATCTCCAAGTTGTGCCCAATGCACTTTAGCGCACTGCCACTACCATTGTTCCTCATCTACGCAACCGCGATGGAAGGTCATGACCATTTGTCCAAGCTGCGTATGATCCTCCTCTGTAAGGCCCTCTCGAGACTCCCTTGTCTGATGTTCATCAATACCTCTTTCCAGCTCCCTGTTCTTGTTAACAAGGTTCCCTACCTCCTCCCGACTCTATCTCCATAGCGCCGTTAATAAGCGCCTGAACTTGGTCATAATTGCCTCCATACGATTTCCCCCCGCCTGTCTTTGCCATGCATGGTTCACCACCTAAAACTATTATGGAAAGTCTAACCGCACGCTTTCAAAGTGCGGCCTGCCAGTGTTCGGCCACGGGTTCCTGCCACCCAGGTCAACCAGCAGCGGGTAATGGTTCGACCCGAGCCTGTAGAGAATGTGCACAGAGCATTCAGGGAAGACCAGTATCCCCGCAAAGTTCATAAGGACACGGTCTAAACGCTCCAGGATCCGCGCGCCACCCTGCTTTCCGTTGCACCATGTAAAACGATTGCCGGAGAAGCCCAAGTCAACAAGCTGGAGCTCCTGCATAAAGTCAGCAAGTTCTTGCTAACCCCTGTCATAGATGAATCTCCGCCCGCCCCGTTTCTCCTCCTGAGCCATAACAAGGTTGAGGTCCCCAGTGACAATAAGAGGGTCGTCCCCACAACATGAGTGCCGGATGGCATCCCAGATCTCCCGACGCTTGTGGTGGTCTTTAGGGCCATAAACAATGAAGCAATTGAGCATACAGTCAGCGCGAGGCCTAACCGTGCACACCACAATGTGAGTTGAGCCGCCCTGATCGTAATATCAACCCAATTTTTCCATAAGAGAACGATGCCAGCCAACCCACATAAGGGTGAGCAACGAAGTCCCAGTCCTTCCCGAGGAACCAGTTCGCATCCTGTCATAAGAAGCTTTGCGCTTTCGTCTCCATCAATGCCATGACTGCAGCATTCCTCTCATGGACCAATCTTTGAAAGTATCTTCTCGACTTCCTGTTCCTAATACCTCTGATATTCCAGACTACGAATCGTATCTTGATGTAGAACTTGTTATCGATACTCCCATGCATCCGCGCAGCACTCTCGCATGAAGCCACCGCCATCTTCCTCCTTGATGGCCACTGCGCCCCACGAAGCGCAGCCTAGGAGAATTCTCCTATTTTAATTTAGTGACATGTTCATCTGGGTTTGTAGATATGTCCATCTCCCATTCCTCCTGCAACAAGGGCAGTTTTCCCTTGTTCCCTCCTACCTGGACCGCGTGACTCGTTCCCACAGCCTTCATGGGAGGATCAACCAAGTTTGATCCAGTCCTCGCGAGCCCGAGGTTGTGAAGCCTGCCTTGCCATGCTTCTGCCACGATCTGTGGATGGGCTCCTGATGCCGTGGGACGTGCTGGCAGCCCCTCGACCTTGAATTCTGCGGCTGGCATCTTCCGAGGAGTCTGGCTCACCTTAACGACAGAGCTTCTGTGGTCAACCACGCCCTGTCTCCTACACCGGGGTTGGACAAGTAAAACAAAGACATACCTTTGTTTAATATGTTAAAATTTCATCATTTGAATAATTAAGTTTTATTATCAAGAAATAATGTAATAATCACAAATCAGCCATATCAAATTCTTTTATCATACCATCCTTAAATTCTTTAAACTTCCAATATGCCTCCAATTTTTTAGCAAGAGAAAAATACCCAACTTATACTAATAAAAACATTAGTAAATAGAAAAAAAATATAACTTATATATAATGATGGAGTATTCATTAGACCACAAATATCAATATGAAAAAATTTAAGAAGCTTTTTGGCTCTCCAAGCATTCAAACTGGAAATGGCTATCACTATTGTTTTCTAAAAACGTTGCATACACATAGTCAATATCAAAAATAAAAGAAAACCCACTCACCATATTTTTTTAACTTAATAATTGATGTCCATTAAAATGTAAATGACTATAATAATAATGCTACAAAGAAAATTCACCCTTAATCTTCACTATAAATGTATGATTCTCAGGATAAGAAATTCTTATAGGAAATTTCACAAATTTAATAATATGACAAAAGAGACATTTTACTACTATGATTTGATTATTGTAAACACTATCTAAAAAACAAATATCGGCATCAATTTTGTTAATTCATAGAACTAATAAGTAAATTACTTTCCTTCTTTTTTTTTCTCAACAAGATTTACTTGTTTTTCCTTATCCCAACAATATACTTTGATGTGTCCATTTATTTTTAGAAAAAATGACATTTTATTATCTTATAAGATTATTTTGAGCGAATTTTATTATCAGATTTTTAATTATTATATGATTATGGCCATGAAATTTGTCTCTATCTCAACCTCTTTCTACAACACCAATATTATTGTTTTTCCTTTGTTCATTGTCTCTATTTTTAGTTGAAAGATTTGTTAAATAATTTTCTTTGCAGACTGTTTAATTCTTACTTTATGTGCTAACAATGATTTTATTAATTTATTAAGAGAATAGGAAGACAAATCTTTTAAATTTTTAATCATCCTAACAACATGATGAAATTTAAAGAGAAAACATCTTAAGAGTTTGTCAATAATTTTTTTGCTCTTCTACAATCTCATTATATGTTTTTAATTGATTTATAATAATAGAAAGTTAAGTAAAATTCTTAAATATTTTTGTTCATTTCGACAAGAAGACTCTCAAATTCTCTACATAAAGTTTGAAGTTTCATAATTGTTACCTTTCATCTATATTTTATTCTTGACATAAAAAAATTATTCATTCTTCTCATGATTTTTTTCCAAATGAAATCATTAGAAAAATCAAGTCAACCATAGGTTGTTATTATACCAACAATATTTTTGTATTGCTTTTCTTATTTTCCATAAAATCTATAGTATTATAAGAATTTGATAACCATTCTTTAGAAGTTCATAAGAATCTTGTGAAATGAAAATGATTTTTATTTGAATAATCTAATAGTCATAATTCTAACTAGAAAATATTGGAATAAAGGATTGACAAAGATTAACTACAATTGTATTATTCACCATCACAAAATAATTGTCTCCACTAAAATAAGAGAAAACTTACTACAATTATTTCTTAAGGTTGTTCATGCTTCGACAACACTCTCCACCAAACAAATATGCCCAACTTAGTTAGAATGTAGCTCTGCGGTGAGAACACTAGTCAAGATTTTCAATACCCAGGAGCCAGTTAGACATGCATCAATACTATTAGTAATCAAGATATCTATTCATCATGTGTAGAATTATGATGAAGTATAAAATTATATTTTAAGCAAAAATTTGCACCAAGAACAAAAAAAATAACCAAATAAATGGCCCATTGGGCCAATTCCCATCGGCTTTATTTCCCATCAATTTTCCTCAACCCGACACAATCTGACAATAGCCCGCCTAAATCGTATTTGTCCTAAACAGGTTAGTGATGGATCTTTCAGGTGTGCAATGACATGTCACATTGTGTAGAAATGCCAGATTGACCCATCAGTAGCACAGTTCATGCCACCCACAAATGCAACAAGATCCACCAATGCTACACTTACATGCTTATCCAAACTATTAACAAAGTAGTTTGTAGGACCAACAAGCTCTCATCAATCTATCAATGCCGTGCCAACCCACCAAAAAACATACAACACCTTGACTCATGTTCAAACTACAAATGAAAGAGGATCCATCAAGGCCATTTCAACCTATTAGTCCCGCCCATCCATAAAATGGCTCATATGACCCACAAATGCACATGGATCCATCGACGCCTTGTCAACCCGCTGACCTAATCGATGACACATTAGCTCAGATTTGACCCACAACAACAGCAAGGATCCAATTGGCACTGAATGAAAAACACAGCATTTAAAAAGTTGTTTGGCAATAACTTTGATCGCAAAACTTTTGGACCCAAATGACAACTTTTCATAAAATTGTTTAGTAATAGTTTCGGAAGTATCTTTTTAGAAAATACATTTTAGGATCCAAAATGGCAATGTTTTAGAAAGATACTTGGTAATAACTTTTGATCACAAATTTTGTTATTTTATTTTTCTATTTCTTTTATTTTATCTTTTGTGTTTAGGTTCTTTATAAAAGGGGAGGCCTACACATTCGAAATGATGATTATGGATAAGTAAAATTTCCATTATTTTATTGAATCTTGTTGAGGTCTTAAGGTTGGTCACAATAAGAACTCTGATGTACTGATTTGTTGAGACTTCAATTTTGAGAAAGGGTTGTAAGGCCCAAGTAATGAGACATCATGTTAATTTACCTTCAACTCTACAACATTATCTACATACAATTGTTGCATAATGGTTCCTTTTAATTTTTCATTTCCTTCTCACTTCATCATGATCTCCCTTTACTTGTTTAAAATTTCCACAGTTTTTTCTCCACCTTCTTTCAACTTCATTCATGCACCTCATATATCGTCACCTTTTCTACCCTCTACAACTTAGTTTTTTTTGTGTTTGGACCATATTTCTATGCAATTACTTTGTTACTCTAGGTTTTTATGAGACTTAATAAAGTCGTTTTAGTACTTTTAATCTACTCTTATTGATCTTTACTTTTCTATTTTTTTTATTAAGATCAGGTTATTTAAGCCCATTTTGATTAGCTTGTCTCTATGTTGTTGAAATGTTTGCAAACGTAGCATATGAGGCAACCCTTATGTTGCTTTCGAAGCCTCTCTTGATAAGTTTCCTAGGAGATATATCTCTTGCATGTTTTTTTAAGGATTTTCTTACTTATCTTCTATATTTTCTTTTTTTTAATGTGTGTAAGTTAATCTTTGAGTTTCTCAATACAGTTTACATCATCCATCCAGCATTACTCTAGTGCCATATTTTTTGGAAAAGATGAAGTTAGAAAACAAATTAGATGTGGAAGAATGTAAAAAGGAAAACATAGAAATTTTGGAATATCATTATTGATAAAAAAAACTTCAAATACAAAATTTGCTAAATACACCGACACCTTACATAGAACAAAAACTGAGCAAATCACCTTCAATGTTGATACATTCAATATCCAAGCATATGTTATCCAACAATATCTTATCCAATAAGACCATATTCAATAAATAAAAAATCATTAATTTAAAATTTTATTTTGTATTAATCCTTAACACTTGCTCATAATACAAAATCTCCAACACAAAGCTATAAATGAAATCTTTCAAACTTTGGATAGTTAAAAGTCATTATTAAACAACCAACAACTTGAACTTTTGCAGAGGAATATTTCATTATGATGTTTTCTTTAGCAATAGCTTTATGCATAAAATGATGGTGAATCTTTATATGCTTTGTTAATCCAAGAAATATATGATTCTTTGTCATTAGTATTATACATTTAGTGTCACAAATATTTCAATACAATTTTGTTATGACTATTGCAAATGTTTTAAAATTCTTCTCATCTAGCTTACATGTAATGTTACGTATGTCACAATAATCTACTTTTCTTTTATTGAAAATAAGGTTGTACTCGCTTGTTTCGTTGAGCTCTAAGAAATAGATCTTGATCCAAGATGGAACATGAAACCACTTGTTTTTTATGTTATCCTTAAATTCTCGCTAATCACTATTAAAAAAACTTATTAACATCAAAATGAGAAACATATTTATACCAAACTTTATAGTTGGTTGTCTCTCAAATATATTATTGAATCTATTTGGATACTCCAAGATGATTTGCATAAGGAGTATGCATAAATTTTAAAATAAGACTAATTGAATACATATTATCTTTTCTTGTGTCTATGAAATCCATATGACCTTCATAATTCTTTTAAAGAGCTTCATGTTTGTCTTTGTTGTTCCATGATTCATTTCATTTGTATTCATAGGTGTTGTAAAAGATTTACAAATCAAAATTTTATATTTTTCAAGTATCTCCAACTCACACCTTCATTGAGAAATACAAATACCATCATATATCTAATTAACTTGCAAACAATTAACATAATAATCCCAAATTAGTCATATCAAAGTCTTTAATTATGTCAACCTTATAATCTTGAAACTTTTGAAATGTCTTTAATTTTTAAACTATAAAAAACACCCAACTCATACAAGTAAAATCATTAGTAAAAAACTAAAAAATCTATTAAAGATAGAACATTCATTGGACCACAAATACCAGTGTGAACTAATTCAAGAGTATTCTTGGCTTGCCAAGCTTTTCTAATTGGGAATGACTATCATTATTGCATTATGAAATGTGGTTTTCACAAACATAGTCAATATGAAAAATGCAAGATGAACCATTCACCCCTTTTTTTGACTTAATAATTTATGTACATTAAAATGCAAGTGAACATACCAATAATGCCACAACTAAGATTCATCCTTAATCTTCAATTCAAATGTATGATTCTCAATATGAGAAATACTTAAGGAAAATATGTTTTAATGAGCCATATTGACTTTCAAAAATGGTGAAGGTGACATTTCATAGTTAATCACACACATTTCTTCCTTAAATGTAAGAGAATAGCCACAACAAATTAATTGTTAAACATTTAATAAATTATGAGTTAATTTAAGTATAAAATATGCATCATGAGTAACCTTTTCTATACCTACTTTTATCTTTCACTATAATATTCCCTTTCACATCAATTTTTACTTTCTTATCATCATCAAGTCAAATATGTAACTTCACATTATTAATATCATGAAAGGGGCATTTTGCTCCTATCATGTAACTATTACAACCACTATCTAAAAACTAAACATTAGTGCCAATGTATTTAGATTAAGAGAAGTTTTGAATAAATTTCTTTCCCCATTTTCTACAAGTAGATTTTAGTATCATTTTGCCTTATCCCAACAATATGCTTCAATATGAACATATTGTTTTAGAAAATTACATTGCTTTATCTTATAAGATTGCTTTGGATTACCTTTATAATCAAACATTTGATTACTATCTAATCTTCCTTACCATCTAACAATCCAAAACATCTTCTTGTATCTCAGTCTCTTCTAGTAATATTATCATTATTTTTTTCCTTCATTTGTAATCTCTATTTTTGACTAAATGTCCTACTCAATAGGTTTTTTTAGGACCTATTAATTCTTTCTTCTTGTGCTAGCAATGATTCAATCAATTCATTATAAGAATATGAAGACAAATATTTATGTTCTTCAATTGTAGTAATAGCATGACCAAGTTTAAAGGGTAAACATTTTAATAGTTTTTCAACAATGTTTTACTCTTCTACCATCTTTCCATACATTTTTATTTGATTTACAATAAAAAAAGTCAAGAAAAATATTCTTAAATTGATTCTCTTTGATTATTAGAAATTTTATGGAACAAAATTTGTACTTTTGATATAGAACATAAGTTGAATGTTCGTGAGCCCATGGCCTAAAGGAATGAAGTCAATCATAATCCTTAGACCAACTCACAATTAAGAGAATAGAATGAGATGAAGAACAACTTCAAGATGACATGGAACAATAATGAATAGTCATTAACTTGTTAATTTTATGAATGACCAAAACTTTGAGAAAGCATCTAGATGATAAAATAGATGTCACCTTTTTAGGAGTTATGGGGAGGCACAATAATAATACTATTGCATACCTTATATGTTCTATTTTTGAAAGTTTAGTATTTGAGTTCATGTTTGGCTAAATTTGTTGGTATTTAGATGTGTCATTCATGCATTGTTAGCATTTAGAAGTGACATTAACCCTTGAGAATGATGGTATCCTAAAGGAGCTAATGATAGGAAGCCCTAAAAAATTTATTGTCCAAGTTTGATTATTCTTTGAGAAAAGAAACTATGTATACTTTAAGCTAAAGATAGTGATGCAAGCTTTGTCCTTAGAAAAGTTGAAAAGAGTCAAAAGAGTGGAGAAAGAGAGAGAGAAAGAGAGAGAGAGAGAGAGAGAAAGAGAGAGAGAGAAAGTAGCACATTGAGATAAAGGGGGAGAGGGTGCCTAATGATGTGGAGAGAGGTGAGAAGAAAGAAGTAGACATGTAAAAGAAGAGATGAGAGAGAAAGAGATAATAAGAAGAGAAAGGAGATAATGGAAAATGATTTAGAAAGAGAAAGAAAAGAACAAGAGGTGGTGATAATAGAGAGGTGAATGCGTTGGATGGTTTATAAAGAGAGGAGAGAAAAGAGATGGTAAAAGGAGAGAGAGAAGAGAGGTGTAGATCATTTATAGAACGAGGAAGGAGGATGAGGTGATGAGAGAAAATGAGAGAGAGAGGGAGGAGTGTTTGTAGTTGCATTGAACTCCAAATAAAGTGACACTTAGCACCTGATGAAGAGCAAAAACCTTCTCGAAATATCATGGCTCTTATAAATAATTATTAAAACAAAAATTAACTCATAAACATAAAAAAGTATTTTACACTTACTTTTGGGTTCTATTTAGATCTTTCTTGTGTTCTTGTGCAATGGGTGTGATGAACTTGGGCCCTTGCATCATAAGCTCTTTTGAATCTTCTTGTGCTTTATCAAATCAACCTTGCTAAGAACATTCTCTCATAGAGTTAAAATCAAAATAGTACAGCATTGCTAACTTTTCATGTTCTCCTTAGTTAACCAACTATTCTTTGATGATGTTTAATCTCCCCAATTAACTAAAATCCTATGAGAAGTATCAAACCTAAAAAACTCTATTAGTTAACGTATTGTTAACTTTGAAATACTTGGTACTAGAAGGCAAAGGAGGCTTGTCATCACTTGAATCATATTTTGAAAAAACTAGCTTGCAAATTCCCATCGTGCAAAATATCTTTATATGACAACAAATCTTTTATATTAAAGACACAACTAATAAATATATCATATGGCAATTATAGAACATGGATTTTATATTCAAACCTTTTAATAATTTTGAAAAGACTACAAGCTCTCATATAAAATTTCTTAAATTTAGAAGTGACAAACATCTTGGAACAAAAATACACTTATACATAGTATCCATCATTATGTTCTCTCAAAGACCTGTTATTAATGATCTCAACATATTTGAAGCTACTAACTTTAATTTGAACATTTTTTCGTGCAAGTTAGGAAAATGTTTCACAAAAAAAATGTAGAATTGGAGAATAAATGAATGGATATCCACCAAATCAATATTTGTTATCAAAGGTTTTTTTTCCATTCATTGTTATATTTTTCATTACAGAGTTTGTAGCCCACAACCTAGATCACATTCTTATCGTAGCCAATCTAATGCAAAATATACCATGCCATACATAAACGCTAATGAGGTGGAAATAGCCATGATTGCTGTATCTCCATCATATAATTTCATGTTTTTTTTATTCAACTCTTTAAGCTAGCTCTGATGATAGTTACAAGAATTTATCTTGTTTAATTATTGATCAAATGAATTGCAATTTTGGAAATTGTTAGCATATGTATGCAAGGGATAAATTTCTTTATTTTGAATTTCTTAGAACTAACTTATATTCCTATGCTAGGATGAAATATTATTTAGCTGTCTTATGGATATTTTTGTAGTTGTTCCCTAAAAACCTGTAACCAAAAGGCTATGTTTTATGTTATAGATTGGCAATTTTTGTTGTGAGTCTATTATTCTTTTCTTCTCTCAATTTTGACTAGTGATCATTTTTGTTTCCCTATTTAGAGTTTTCCACTTTGAGAGAGTCATTGTAATATGTTATAAAAGTTTTTCTTATGTTATTTTAGATTTTAAAAAATAGAGCATTTAGATAAATTTTGCCATTTTTTCGTTATTTGTGTTTCTCTAGTCATGCATCATATATGTTTTATTAGCTATAATTTATTTTTTCTTGCAATGCTAAGTAGGCAAAGATCCTTTGCAAAGTAACAAGTCTTTTAGGGAAATGGATTGTTTTCCTTTTATAAGGGCTAGTGGATATATATTAGTTCTATGATATAAGCTGAAAAAACTCCATTATTTACAAGGTTGAATTATTGAGCTTTATACAATTGTTTTGATGTCTTTCATGTTAGAGGAACAGCAAAGTTAAGTAATAGGATTTTTTTATATTACTCAAAAACATGAGTACATGGGATATATATCACAAACCCTAAGCACACCATAAACCTAAGCACATAACACCTATTTATACAAGTTGTTGCTGACTTAAGCTAACTAATTAACAACTAAGTTACAGCTGGATTGTATTTGACCACCACTTCACATGAGGTGGCCCATAGGGGAATGAGACAAGGTGGCAAGAAGAGGAGAAAAGAAACCAGAAGAAAAAAGTAGAGGAGGAGGTAAAGCAAAAAAAATGAATTAATATTCAACAAACTCTCTTTTTAATTCATTTTTTTCGACACACTGATTTATTCACGATTGCGTATGAATGTTTCTCATGATAATACTTTTATGAAAATGTCGGCTAGCTGCAGATTCGTCATGCAAAACTTAAGCTAAATCTCTTGACGCTCGACTGCTTCACGAATATAATGGTACTTGATAGCGATGTTTTCATTCTATCATAACTCACTGGATTTTCACTAATAGCAATTGCAGACTTACTATCACAAAATATCGTCATTGGTTCTTCTTGCTTCTCGCCAATATCTTCAAGAATTATTTTAAGCCAAATTGCTTGTGTTACGGCACAAGCTGTCGCTACATATTCGGCTTCGTCTGATGACAAAGCCATTATACTTTGCTTTTTTTTAATGACCACGAACAAAAACTTGATCCAAGTGAGAATACATAACCCGGCTTACTCTTCATGTCATCTATACATCCAGCCCAATCGTTGTTTGCGTAACCAATCAATTTTGAATTTTCAACTAACTTGTACCATATGCCATAATCTGATGTACCTTTAACATATCGACAAACTCTCTTAGCAGTAGTGAAATTTTGTTGGCTCAGGCTACTCATGTATCTTGATAGTAAATTGGCAACAAACATGATGTCTGGTCGAGTAGCTGTCAAATATAATAAACTCCCAACTAGGCTCCGATAAGTGGTTTCATCTACTTTCTTTGCTTTATCTTTCATTTTCAGCTTCTCATTTTGCATTAAAGGAGTTGCTACTGACTTACAATCTTGCATCTTGAATTTCAATACGTTGTGCATATTTTTCTGTGATATAAAGATGCCTGTATTATCTTCGCATACTTCTATACCTAGAGAATAATGTAGCAAGCCAAGATCACTCATCTCATATGTTTCCATCATATCTTTCTTAAACTCTTTTAGCATCTCCTCATTATTTCTCATGTAAATCAAATCATCAACATATAATGAAATAATTAAAACATCTGTACCTCGTTTCTTGACATATAAAGTTGGCTCACTCTTCCTTTTCTTAAATTCTTTCTGCATGAAGTACTTATCGATCTGACTGTATCATGCTCTCGATGCTTACTTTAAGCCATATAATGCCTTCTTTAGCTTGTAAACTTTATTCTCTCCCCTTTTAGTGAGAAATCCTTCTGGTTAATCAACATATATTTCTTCTTCAAGATAGTCATTCAAGAAAGCAGACTTGACATCAAGCTGATACAATCGCCACTTCTTTTGAGCAGCTAGAGCAGTAATTGTTCTTATTATCTCTAGCATTGCTATAGGAGCATATGTCTCATAATAATCAATGCCATGTTTTTGTTTGAAGCCTTTTGCTATGAGCCTTGCTTTATATTTTTGAAATGTGCTATCTGGGCTTAGCTTTGTCTTGTAAACCCATTTAACACCAATCACCTCATGGTCTTTTGGTCGATCTACCAACTCCTAAGTATTATTCTTTTTTATCATGTGAATTTCATCTTCCAAAGCTTTTACCCAGTTCTTGTGTTTTCCAGCTTCTTCAAAGCTTTGAGGCTCACCTAGTGAAAAATTACATGACTCATATATTTCTATTAAACTTCGTACTCGTCTCGGAGCTGACTCTGGTTTTGTTAACTCTTTTTTGGAGCTAGTACTAGATCTTGAGCTCGAACTAGGGCTGGAAGTTGAACTCAAACTCGAACTTGACTTATCTTGTCTTTGAGTGTCATCTGGAGTAATTGGCTGCCCTAATAAGATAGTAGTTGGTGATGATTGAATTTCACGTACCTTCTCTTCTTCCTAATTCCAGGAAGCTTTCTCATCAAACACGACATCTCTACTGATTATTAACTTTTTCTTTTCTAAATTGTACAACCTGTATACTTTTGTTCTATCAGCATAGCCATCAAATATGCATCTTTCACTCTTGTCATCCAATTTTGATCTTTTCTCGACTGGTACATGAGCATAACACACACAACCAAAGATCTTCATGTGATTAATCACAGGCTTCAAACCACTCCATGCTTCAAATGGAGTTGGATTTGGAACTAATTATATTGGATATCTATTCAAGATATAAATAACAGTATTAACTGCTTCTGCCCAAAATGTATTTGGCATACCCTTTTCTTTAAGCATTGATCTAGCCATCTCGACAATCGTACGATTCCTTCTCTCAGATAAACCATTTTGTTGAGGAGTATAGGCAGTCGTCAACTGTCTTTGAATGCCTTATTCTTCACAGAAATGATCAAAGTTTCTTGAAGTAAATTCACCACCTCTATCACTTCGTATCACTTTAATTTTGTGATTGCTTTGATTCTCAATCACAGCCTTGAACTTTTTAAATACTTCAAAAGCTTCTAACTTTTCTTTCAAAAAATAAACCCATGTCATCCTCGTATAATCATCAATGAAGATTAAGAAATAATAATTTTGGCCTTGCGATGGGGTCTGCATCTTTCCACATATGTCAGTGTTGACTAGCTCTAGTGGTGTACGTGCTTGCCAGGATCCTCCACGTGGAAAAGAAGCTCGATGTTATTTGCCAAAAATACAACCTTAACAAATGCTCAAGGTCGTGTTGATAAATGGTAGGCCTTGTACTATGTTTTTAGCTTTTAACAACTTCAAAGCTTTATAATTTAAATGACTGTACCTTTTATGCCATAAGTTTGAGCAATCTACTGCTTCAGTCGTAATGCAACTTTTGAAGAAGCATAATTGATTTTCAGCGAAAAATTTTTGGACCTTTCCATGTCAACTTTTGCCAACAACTTATTTTTGTTTCTTTGATCAAATATCTTGCAACCATCATCTTCAAAATGAACTGTGTACCCCTTTTGTAATAACTGTCCAACACTTAATAGATTTTGCTTTAAATTAGGAACTAGCAGCACTTCTCGAAGAAACTTTGGCCTTACCTTTGTTTGCACAAGAATACTGCACTTGCCTTTAGCTTGAGCTAGAGAACCATTTCCCATATGTACCTTAGTTTCATAGGATGCATCAATGTCTCAAAATAATTTTTGATTACCTATCATGTGGTTTGTGCAACCATTGTCTAGATACCAAGTATCATCTTTTTCTTCTTTTGTAGAATGACATGCACAGAAAATAGTTTTCAGATCCTCCTTTTCTTCAGTGAAATTTGCTCGATCATGGACTTGACTTTTACAATACTTTGTGATATGGTCATACTTCTTACCGTTATTGCACTGCATCATTGTCCAACATTTTGACGTGCTATGGTTCGACTTTTTGCATATGTCGCACCATAAATTTGAATTACTCGAGCTTGATTCGCTTTCACGTTGGCCTTGTTGCTTTGGTACATCCTGTCCGCTTTTTCTCTAAAAAATTCTTCAATCTTTCGAGAACTTTTGCGCCTTGAAACTGGTAGCAAAAACACTTTCAGTTGAGTTGCTTCCAAACTACAATTTCCTTACCTCGTGCGACTCCAAGGAACTATCAATTGTTGAAGCATAAGTGTGGACAAATCTCTTGACTCTTTAATTGCAGCAACAATATACTCGTACCTTTCTGGTAAACTAATCAAAATTTTCTCCACTACCTTTTGATCGGAGATATTTTCACCGTAGGTACGCATCTGGTTCACAATCTCAATTACCTTCGAAAAGTACACTTTTATTTTCTCCGATTCCTTCATTTGAAAGTTCTGGAATTGCCTTCATAAAGTTTGCAATTTTACAGCAATCACTTTCACCAATCCTTGAAACTCCTCTTTCAATATATCCCATGCTTCTTTCGATTTAGTTGCACCAATTATACGTAGAAACAGACTCTCTGCAACACTTTGTTGGATTAAAAATAAAGCCTTTGCATCCTTCATTGATCTTCTTTCTGCTTCTTTGACTACTCTGGCGTTAACTGTTGGCCAGCAATATGTTCAGTATAACCATTCCCAACTATGTCCCACAAACCTTGCGAAAGTAGCAACGTCTTCATCTTTATTTTCCACAAATCACAATTTTCTCTCGCAAATACGGGAACCGTCGACTGCGCCATACCTGCACCAACACTTGAAGCAATCAAGCCGAATGATTCCTCAAGCTTTTAACAACTAAGTTAACTAATTTATACAAGTTAACTAAGTTAACTAATTTATATCACAAACCCTAAGCGCGTAACACCTATTTATACAAGTTGTTGTCGACTTAAGCTAACTAATTAACAACTAAGTTACAGCTGGATTGTATTTGACCACCGCTTCACATTAGGCGGCCCGCAGGGGAACGAGACAAAGTGGCAAGGAGAGAAGAAAAGAAACCAGAAGAAAAAAGGTAGATTAGGTGGTAAAGCGAAAAAAATGAATTAATATTCAATATTTCATGTTCTTTTTTGTAACGGTTGGTTATCTTTGTGCTGCAGCTTTTATCAAATGCATGCAAGAATCTGATCAAAGGCATGCTATCTTACAAATTAGTGAATCAGGCAGCAAAAATGTCCAAGTTTATAGACGACTACATATTTTTCTAATTGGTGCAGCTAAGAGTAATAAAAGGGAAGATTTAAAATTTTGCCAAGTTTATAGCACCCAAAGCATGCTCGTTGCATACAGCTGTAGAATGACTTGACATTTCCCTGCAAAAAATGAAAATGAGTTCATAAGTTGTTTCTCTCAAGCATGTTAGGGGTTGTTTTGTTTTTGCTTATTGTGCTAAGGTATCATACACAAATGTTTTGTAGTACTCAGTTGATATATTAACGAGCTTAAATACAATTGACTTGACATGCTTCTATTCTTGAACAATGACAATTATAGCTACAAAATCGTTTCAAGCTTTAAAAAGGATCATTAAAAGCCATAGATTGGCAGTTCAGCCATCATGGGTTATTTTAAGTTTATTATGATCTTTACTAAGAAATTTTGTATTGTAAAAGTACCCTAACAAAAGGCTTATACATGCTTATTTACTACTAGCTTTTCAATACTCGTTGCGTGTTCAAATTTGTCAAATATTTCTATCACATGCATAAAGACATATTAATATTAGTCATCATGAATAATTGTAGTTACATGATTCATTTTTATGGATATTTAACCGACTCTTTTGGATCTGCTGATGGCGGCTGGTAAGTTTGAGTTTGCTTCATGCATGAGGCACTGCAATTAAATGCTAGCATACCAATGACAATAAGAGTCATCAGCAGTGGTGCTTTAAACAGATGCAGCAAAGCATTTCCTAGCAGACAAACATAGGGATATAAGCAAGTAAATCTACATGGGTTTTACTTCAGCAATCGCTTTATTTCATCCCTGTAGTAAGCTTTTCTTTGGGGCATATTTTTTCAGGTTCGACAATGAAATTATGAACCTTCCACTTTCAGGAATCGAAGTAATTCTTGGTAGAGATGACCTCCAAGTAGCTTCAGAAGATGCTGTCTATGATTTGGTTCATAAGTGGGCTCGAGCAGCCGTAGCTGCGGCAATATTTAGCTTTCTAGTACTTTACTTGTACTGATTTGGAGAAAGGATAGAAAGGATTTAAGTGTTGCATTATCCTATTTATGTTTTTTGTTGTACTATAACCGTTCTTAAAAGGGCATTAATGAAGCTGTTCAATAAAAGGGCATTAATGAAGCTGTTCAATATAGTGCCATCTGAGTTGCATAGGTTGCTTTGCTGCCAAATGGATGGCTTGCCTTGCTAACTGATTCTAAATATTTTTATTATTTTGTTGGTTATTTCGGTTTTATTTTTTGTTTGCTTACCCTATAGTTAAAGCATGCTGAATAAGATGCTCAAATAAATTGTAGGGCTGGATCAGGTTATGAGTATTTTGCAATGGATGGGTGGAAATCTAAAGGCATCAAGGGTAAACTTGGTTATTTAAATTTAAAAAATCTTATATTTCAAATAAAAGGATTTTATACTTTCAAAAGTTTAGACTATTTGTTTCATCCTCTATTTTCCTACACAACCTTTGTCATCTGTAGCTGTATAGTATCAAATCTTTGAAACCAGAATTGGAAATCTAATTCAATAAACCAGAGTTCTCTTTTGTTGTCAAAGCTCTGCCAACTTTTGCTATATTATTTTCCATGATTAATCTCTTTAATTATGTGTAGGTCTTGATTTATGACAATGTAGATGTAGATAACAAATTAGAACTTTTCAAACTTAAAAAATTGATTTTAGATTTATACCCTTGGATGAGGAGTTTTTATTAAGGTTCACTATTTGTAATTAAGCACATTTTGTTAATTACCCTCTCAAGGGTGAGAGAATCCTTCAATCAAATGCTCAACAATTCATGTTCAAATTTAGGACAGAGAAAATAAAAGACATGGCTGTAAAAAAATGAGAATAGACCGCTTCAATATCCCATAGTTTCATCACATCATTCAGGTTGAGATTAGCCTTTGGTTATTAGTGGGCCTTAACTATAAAATTAAGAATCCTTTGTTATGCGCCAAGGGTTCCCTTATCTAAGAAAACTTCACAAAAATTAGTTTGGTTGAATTATGGGTTAATTTTGATGTAGTTTGATTATTCCATGAGACTTACAAAAGATTTATTTAATGTTCATGTCTAATATGGAATGAATAATCACTTCATTCATTATGGCCAAACACTTGTCATCTAGAAGATGGAGCATCATTGTACCCATGATGTTAATGATAAATAGTACTATCAAAAATGCCTTCAAAATTTTAAGAAGGTTATTTAATTCATGTAAGTTATAGATTTTCATAAATGCAATGCCTTCACAAGATATGAATGAGAATAATATGGAAGTGGCTTAGGATTTGTGAATTAGAGGAGTTTAGATATGAAGTGAGGATTTAGCTCACATTAGGATATATGTTTGGAAAATCTAATGCAAGAATTTGGCTTACCTAAAATTTGGAGTTGATTAGGAATTTAGCCTAAGCTGGATAAGATTTATCGAGTAATTTGGACAAAATTAGAGTTTGAATCTAATGTCAATATTTGATCCAATTGAAAACAATATTGAAATAATATGTTATGCTTTACTAAATGTGATATCAATATTTTCCAATTTTTGTATATTTTCTCATATTGTAATAATCTTGAGGTTTTCTTTTTCTTTAATATGTTCAAACTAAAGGCACATGCTGCTATAGCTATTTGA
This sequence comes from Vanilla planifolia, assembly GCA_023846275.1. Lineage (NCBI taxonomy): Eukaryota > Viridiplantae > Streptophyta > Magnoliopsida > Asparagales > Orchidaceae > Vanilla > Vanilla planifolia. Next base: position 37,546,448 of record CM043866.1, on the reverse strand, counting down.
GAATCAAGTTGCAATGTTTGAAGGAAAACTAAGCTTAATAGCATTGGTAATTGGAAAATATTAAGAATGAACTTGTTGATGGATTTATGCTATTCCTAATGATTCAATGAAGGTCAATCTAACTAGAATTGCCAAATCTCTAACTTAAAGTCATTGTTGAATCACCCAATAAAGGTGTTTTACAAAAACTTCTATGCAACCTTAAGTATTTTCATCATAATTATAGTAACTATGAGACTTGTTATATTGTGATGATGATCTTATTATTGCTAATTATAAAAAGGAACGTTGTTAGAATCCTTGCATTGTTTAGGGAATATTTGGGTATGTTGGTAAACATTGCTAGTAGAATTAAGAAAGGAATTCTAGAGAAGAGTTAAAACAATATGAGATAGTTTAAGTTAATAAATCTAGTAACTATGATATAAGTGCATAATTATTATGTCATCTTTAACACATATTATAAATTTATTTTTGTCATGACATATAATGTGATGCTAATATGGGTTTGATTGATGTATATCAATTTAGTGGTATATCTATTATTTTGTTATTCTTTGTAATTATTTAGATATATATATGCTATCATGTTGTGTTTTATATATTCTATATTTATTTATGAGATAATAGAGATGATCATAATATTTGATAAATAGTTGTAAAAAAAAGGACTTTGATAAGATATTATGAAGTTATGTCATCTTTCAGATATTGATATTATGGAATGGTACATGATGTAGGGTTTATGTGATGGGAGATGGTACACCTTGTAAGACTGGTTTTCTTAAGACATCATTCTACATCTCAATTTTGATATTGGACTTTCTAAGGGTTTTTTCTAGTACTATATGTAACGTGACTAATATTGTTGTAGGCCATACCTTGAGATTATATGACTCCTTTGATTTTTTTGTTAGTACTCTATGCAAGGTAACTTGTATTGGTCTTAAAGCATAACTTGATTTTTTTGTAATATTAATTGTAAATACTCTATGCTTGGCGACAAGTGTGGTTACTAGAGCCAGAGCTTGATATGATACAATGTTAGCTATGATTAATATTGACGCCCATAAGTAGAGGTCTATGTATACAATAGGTTATATGCTTGGGAGTACATAGGTAAAATAAATCCCTAAATGACGATATTTTGAAGAAAAAGTACTTTAATGAAAAATGTACTTTGATGAAAAAGTAGTTTATCAATGAGAATGAATATATAACCTTAAATGATTACATGAGATGGAGGTGGATGGCCATTATTTTAGCGGATGTTGAAGTGTAATTATCATTAAAATGTTGTCAAGATACATTACAAATGCAATCAATAAAATTGATACAACTTTTGATTTTACTCTCAAATTTATAGATTTAATTAGTCATGCTAGTTCATTTAAGCATGATTGATGCTTTTTTGTTACATATTCCTTGATTGATTACAAGAAGCTAGCACCTATATAGCTAGAAAGTTGTCAAGTATTGTGATGGAAGAATTCAGTAAGTTCAAAAAGAATTTAATGCTATTATGCTGATAACTTATTATAATACTGCTATATGCTCTATTATATATCTCTTTTAATTATTAAACTAGAAAGATAGTGAATGCTACTATTCAAAATTATAGAAAGAAATATCATTAATATTATTGTTGAAAATGTGTTGTAATTTCTACTTTTATGCTTGTTTTGAAATGTGCTATGAAAAACAATGTAATTATTATTGTTGGTCTAAACTTTAATACTATTATTTTCCTAATGTTGATGTTAATCTAAACATGGATAAGATGCAAGGGGAGTTGAGTTGAAGTATGATTTGCTAGAAGTTAAAATTTATGTACTTGTGAATTATATGTATGCATACATCAAGGGGGTAGATAGTTGTACATGTTAAAATTGTATTTATTTGAAATCTTATGTGTTGTAATTTACATTAAGCTATTGTTGTAAAACTTTATATAGTGTTCTACTATTATGTGAAATTCTAATATTTTACATGTTGAAATTGTTGTACCTAATATTGCTATACTAAGCTATTATCTTTGTGATTATTTATCATTCTATGATATGCTTAGATGTGATTCAATGTTATGATAGTTGTTGTTTTGCTATACATGCAAGTTATACATCATGTTCCTATGTTATTTTCAACTTGCAATTTGCTTAATGTTTCTAATTGAAGATGCAATTGCATAATATTTTAATTCACTTTATTACTTTCTTGAAGTAGTGTTTTTTTGTGGCTGCACCCTTTGTTTGTTTGATCTCATTTTATATTTTTAATAAAATAAAATTATTACATAATACAAGTTTTATAATCTCTTGATTGATACAATTTTATTTTTTAACTTGATTTAATCTTATTCAGCTATTACTATTGAAGTAGTTGGGTCTAATTTTTTTCTATTAATTAACTTATACCCTTGAATTATGTCCTCTTTGTCTAATTAGATGAGGTGTTATGAAGCAATAATATGAAAATGCTACTAATGGGTTTAAAGTGCATCACTTTTATCCAATTCATAAAGAGAGATTTTGCCTAAGAACGATGTTGTAACTTTTATGAGCGTTGTAATTTACTAATATGCCATCACCAACTTGAACTATAATACTATATAAATCCTTTGAGATGTGTTTGTAAGATTGAACTAACTTTGTGTTTGCTCAGCACACCTGTTTGATGTTTAACTGGGAGATATTGTTGTTGTATGATGGCATACAAAAATGAATAGTGTAAGAATCTAAAAGTGTACTTGTTGGATGACAAAAAAATTTATTGGATCCTTACCTTGATTTATCATGTGTTAAATTGCATACATTAAGGCCAAGCATGAATGTAAGGAGAGAATTTTTGTTCTTGCATGTTTTTATATCTTTTTATTTCATCATTTTGTCAATATTTTTCCCATCATTTAAAGGGAGATTATTGTACTCTTGAACATTACACTTACCAATTTCCAATAATACTTACATCACTATTTAAGCCATCGGCATGTTATGCTACATCCAACCAAGCTAATGGAGTTTAGAGTACATAAATGGTTCTTCTTATCCTTCATTTCACATTTTCTTTAATTTTCTCCATGGCTTTTTCTCTTTACAAATATGAAACCATTTAGTATGAAAATTTAACAATTTTAAAATTAATAAAAATTAAACAATTAACTTAACATAAAATCCTATATGTTTCTTAAATCAATAAAATATTTGAACACTTTAGATGCTTAAGTAGAATTTGAATAAAAATATGTGCTTTATGATTAATAATAAACAAATTAATATTTTATTTCATGACAAAAAAATCTTTTTAAAGTTAATATACATGTCTTCAATCTTTGAACTTGTTGAATATACCAATGTACTTTGAAGATATTTAATTCATAATCTTTAAAAGTGCATAACTTGTTCTTCACAATTAAACTTAATTAAAACAAAATAAGCTCATTAAAATAAAATATTACATATTTATGTCTTAATTCATTAAATACAAGGGTGACTTAATACTAATAAGATTAAATATTTTTATTTATATGCCTAATATATCTAATACTTAACTAAAATAATAATAGACAACATTGCAAGAATTAAGCCATGTGATCCTTAATAATATTATATTATTACATATCTAATATGCTTTGATATGTAGTTGTGATTATCATTAGTGTTTTAATGATATAGAGAAATTAGGCTTTAAATAATTTTTCTTTCTTAATTATGAAAATTTAACATAAATATTTTATTCTAATTAATAAAAATTTATTTATTAACATAACATGAAATTTAACAAAGATGGATAAGTAAGATTTAATCAAGAAAAGGATTAAGTGATTAAAAAATAAAATCTTATATGTTTTCTAAATCAAGAAAATATTTGAACACTTTATATGCTTTAGTAGGATTTGAATGAAAGGATATATCTTATGATTAATAATTAACAAGTTAATATTCTATTTCATAACAAAATTAATTTTATCAAAGTTATTGCATATGTCTTTAATCTTTTAAGCTTTTTGAATGTACCAAAGTACTTTGAAGACCTCTAATTTACCATCTTTAAAAATGTATGATTTTTTCTTTACAACTAAACTTGATTTATACTAAATAAGTCTATTACACCAAAATGCTAATTATTTATGACTTGATTCATCAAACACAAGGATGATCTAACACTAATAAGATTAAATATTCTAATTTATATTTCAATACAACTAATATTTAGCTAAAATGATAACAACCAACTTTGCAAGTGTTATGCCATGTGTCTCTTGGTAATATTATGTTATTACATATCTAACATGCTTTGATATGCAATTTTGAATATCATTAGTGTTTCCATATAAAATGATATGAAGAAATATTACTATTGTCTAATCTTTTAATTATGTAAGGAACTTGTAAAATATATGATAAAGTTAGATAAACATTATATGAATATTAAGAAGATAAAATTTTCATACTAAGTAGATCAAAGTTAAGCCTACTATTGAATAACTATATCTAAAGTTTTGAAGCTCAATACGGGTGATCAATTTGGTGGTTAGGGTTATAATACATCATAATTGATAATGTAATTATGTTCATTATTGAAGTGTTGTAATCTATTTGTTAGTCATATAGTTTTCATCTTAAGTATATAATCCAAAGAAATGAGGGATTTTCTTGTCATTGTAAATGAAATAATATGATATAGTCATCATACCAAAAGTTCATCAATTCATCTACCTTTCTTCTCAACAATTCTATTTAAGAATTAAAAAAGTTTAGTTGCTTCTTCTACTTGATTATTTGTTCTTTAATCAAGTAAATAAAGTGTAATTAGAAAGGTTCATTTTAAATCTCTGTGAGAAAAATAGTGAAAATGATGAGACAAAATTGATTAATCTTGACATTCTAGAATAATGACATCCAATAGCTACATGAAACATCTTAAACATAGAAAATTTATTGAGAAGTTTTATAACTAGTATACTTGCTAGATGTGCTTTAAACTTGGGAACTTTGTTTGTAGGAAGTGTGAAGTATCTTGATACAAAGAAGGTCCCAACATGCTTTTCTTTTAATAGTGATTAATCACATTTTATCAAATCTCATTTCAAACCCAATGCATATACAATAAGCACAAAAGTTGGAAAAAAAGCTTGCACAAGCATAAAGTGAAGATCACCTTATGTCTTTCTATATGCACATTTATTTTTCTCTTATCTTAATTACAACAATAATTTTGAGGTACTAATTGGTTTTAAAAACATCTCACATTTATAAGTAATTCTACTCCATGCATCCCTCAACATTTTTTTATGTGGGTGATTTATCTCAAAACTCTTATTTTTTTTCAATGAAACTATAAAATGGTATGCCATATCCACAACCACTCTCTAAATCACTTACTAATTTATGAAGAAAGCACAAATTTTGAGATGGTTGCATAACCACCATGTTTAGGTGCAAATGTCTTTTGTCTCAAGAGTCTTTTTTATTTTAGAAAAAACTACAAATGAAATTTCTTAGGTCTATGCTTTTCAAAGCTTGTAACCAACGTGAATAATTTCTTTTGTAATACATATAAATGCATTAGATCACTCCATAATTCTTGAAATTGATTAGAAATAAGAAAGTCGTTAGCCTTCTTATTTAACCATGAGGCTTAAATGGATTGACCAACCATTTTAGTCGTAAGTACACACCAAATTATTAGTTTAAGAAATCACTCCTTACCATTGCTCACATTAGTGCAGAAGGAAACCTAGCAACACAACAATCTAATCAAAGATAACTCAAAAATAAATAGATAAGAAGATGATGGGACATCTTGTGGGATTTAGTACAATTGGTGAGGGATTTGAAGAGTGGGAAAAAGGAAGAGGTATGTGGATGTTAAGAATTGGTGAAAGGATTATAAAAAGGGAATTTGGTAGCCATGTAAGGGATTTTAGGAATTTAAGGAGTTCCTTCAGCAACAACCAAAGGAGAGAAAGAGAGAAGAAAAGAAAAGGTGTAGTTGAAAAAGCTAATTTGAGGAAATTCATTTTGTATCCATTGAAGGAAAGAGAAGAATTCAAGTTCATGATGGGCAATTTCATGAATAAGTTCAAATATATGACATGATCACGAAAAAAATAGAAGTAGAGGTAGACAATGTTGTATATAATAATAGGTACATTTTTATTTGTAACATTTTTAAAACATTTTTATGAACCATCAAAAACAATTTTAGTTTTGCATTATCATGGATAGCTTGAGCAAGTTCAACTTTAGTTGATTTTCACTCATATAAATGTCTCTCATTTTTCTCATTTATAGATTTACACAAGCAAATATATTTGAAATGTTCCATCTTCAATTTTTTTTCCTTGGAAAGTTTTTTAAATGCATTAATCTAATTAAATGAATTTTCTTTTAATTTTTAATGAGATATAAGATTTACGTCATCAACAGTTTCCTTAAATTCTTCATTATTTTCCATTAGACATGTCAATCCCCCTTTGACGCTTTCTTCCTTGCTTCTGATTGACACATCCAAATCATTCCATGTGGCTTTCAAAGCCTTATCTTCTCCTTCTTGGATTTGATCTTCCTTCCTTTCTTATTTACCAACTTTGGGCTATTAAGAAGAATGTGTCCCAAATCCTTACATTAATAGTAATGTAGTTCTTCTATCTTTGTCTCATTATTTTTTCTATCATCCTTCTCTTTTGTGATTTACTTACAATACTGCTTTTAATATTTTTTTGACTTTTAATTAAAAATTATACCTCACCATTGCAACGAGAATAATCATTATCTGATAAAGATGAATCAGCTCTCAAAGCAATATTTCTTCTTTCATTCTTTTTCTTGGGTTGCAACTCCTCTCCTCTTCATGTCACCTTATTCTCATAAGTCATAAATTCACCAAGTAGCTTATATAAAGTAAGATTGCCTAGGATCTTTGGTGTCTTTATGGCTACAACAAAGAGAACAAATTTTTTAGGAAGCATATAAAGAACTTTACTCATTTGTTCAAAGATAGATAAATATCTTCCATGATTTGAGTGTCCTTTAACAATATTAGTAAATTTAGTAATCATTTCTTTGATAACATCATTAGCATTCACGCAAAATAACTTAAAATCATGCCTACATAAGTTAATTTTAGTTTCCTTAACTTGATCGATTCCTTCGTATATAACTTTAAGCTTTAGCCAAACCTCATGAGTTGTTCTAAGATTCATAATTTATTAAATTTTGTGGTTAATTAATCACAATAAAGGATGTTAAAAGCTTCAGAGTTGAGTCAAACTCTTTACTTTTCTTGAGATAATCACTTATATATTTACTTATAAGAAAAATACCAACCTCTTAAGTAGGAAATTCAAATAGATTTCAATTATATCCCATAAATTAAGAACAACTAACTTAGGAAAAGTTTGCATTAAATTTTTTCAATAAACGTAAAATTCATCCATAAATAAAAGAGGCAAAGGAATGAAGCATATTCTTCCAAAATAGAATACTAATCTACAATTGTGTGAGACATATCAATGATTGATTCTAGGGTTTTAAGCTCTAAAAGAAGCCTTGCTTTGATATCAAATATTTTGAATGAAGTGTTAAGATGTTCATGCAAGTCTAATAAATAACAATTTTTTTTTTTTTAAATAAAAGGATCAAAAGTAAGATTATGAATTTAGAAACAATCTTATTTTAAATACACTAGAAATATGTTTTTTGGAAGACATTGTTATGTTTGATTGTTAGTTTTGTTGAAAGTGTAATAAAGTAAATAACTACATTATTTATGTCATTTGAACCCAAACACTGGATCTACTTCCACCTTAACCAAGAAAGACCAAGTTTACAATCTCAATGTCTTTTGTAAAAGAGGATAGATAAAACCCTCACATTGGGCTAAAAGAGCATATAGGCATTAAGTCAAAAGAACCCTTAATATACTTGCCTAAAAACCCTATAACATCAGACCAAAAGATCATACAAATTTTGGCTAAAAGATCAAATGAAAAATGATCATGAAAAATCAAATAAAAAATCCCAAAATAATACAAATAAATTAAAATAAAGCTCAAAATAAAATTTTCTATAGCCAGACAAATAATGAAGAATGTTATTAAACCTATGTTACGTTTCTTAGGAAGGATGTTACCAATTTGCAAAACATTGAAGCTTTCTTTATCGAGTAGATAAAATGAATTAGCACTGTTTTCTAGCTTCAGCTTGACCTTTTAAATGATCTTCTTGTCTAGCAATGATATACAAGAATAAAAGCTCTCAAATATTTTTCAAATATTAACAACCTTTTCTTAATGTTTAAGAGTTTTTTTATAGACTTTGACATTACTTAGAAAATGGTTCCAAACTATATTAATGACTCTCTAATGGCTAATCATATTTTTTTCAAATATTGGTTTAACTAGCCTTACAAGTTTATTATATTAGACATATCATATGTTCAAAATGACATATCTCATGTCAAACTTTTATGCATTGTATGTGAAAATTGATGTATCATATATAAGTATTTGTATTAAACTCACAAGCCTATATATTGTCCACTCATTATGTATTATATTATTTGGACTATGTGCACCATACTTTGGAACTAATCTACCAAATATCAAATTTAACAAAATAAAATACCATATACGATCTTTATTCTTAAGGAAATTAAGGCAGTGTTCAGTAATGTACTAAATGCAAGTTTTCAAATAGTTTGTAGGACTCATTTGTTATACACGATAGTTTACATACTATATATTATGTTCATTTAAAGAAGCACTCTAAGGATTTATACTCCTTCAAACACCTCTTAAAATCTAATGTAATATTGTAGGGTTATGAATAATTTAATGATATTGCTTTCAAGGATATCAAACATAAGATTTCTTCAATTTTGAAAGCTAATCATAAATGTAGATTAATGAATTATATATGCAAATATATTCATGCATGAGAAGACATTTTATGTGTGAAAAATAGTTTAGAAAACATTAAATATAAACTTCACATATTCTCATGCTCTTACCCATTTAGTTTTTAGTTTCTTATGATTATTATTGTAGGTTCATCATCTAAAGAAAATAAGTATGACTCCACAAAGGTCCTTGTGATGCTTGTATGTCATCCCATTGCTTTGCAAAGTTGCTCAATGTTCATGTCCAGCTGATTTATGTTTTCTCTAAATATTTTGTTAATTAGCTCTTTGAGTCACATACCAATACTTTACAAATAATATAGTTTTGTTATTATCAAACTAACAGCACAAGAGTCAAGGGTTCAATAATGTTGTATTTGTATCCTCTTGTTGGCTGGTGTTTTCCCCTTTCTTGCTTTCATATAAGTTTTGCAATACGTTGTAAACTTCATTTGTAGTTTTAGAATTCATAATCAATTCAAAAATATAAATATATAGTCAACAACAAAGAATGTGTAATGCACATGAATTTAGTTAAGCATGATGATATTCCTCTTATGAATATTTTGTTAAGATTTTTCTAATATTCTTTTTATTTTTTTATCCATAAGAAGCTCAAATGGATATTCAATTATTTCTTATAATTCCAATCCTATAGATTCTATAAATGTATGCATTCGATATTTATAAAGTGAATAATGTTGTCACTTAAACAAAGATAAACAATGGCAAGATTTCTCTTGCCTTAACAATGCAAGATGATGTATCCTTATGCAAGACATTACATTTGACTTGCACTAGTTAATTTTATTCTCCTTGATGCAATCTACTATGATATCATTTGTTGAATATGAACTTCTTGGTGATCATACAAGAGGAGTATAAATTATGATATTTTAATAAAATTAATTAATACAACATTTATGGAAGTCTTAACACAAATTAATTATAAACCTTTCATAATTTCTTCTAATTATATTTAAAATTTATTGGTCGATTTTGAAAAGTAATAGTGAGAAATGTGATAAGAAATGGATAAAATAATTTTTAGATAGTTTGACTTGAGACAATAAGTCTATGTATACCCTTAATTATTAAAGATTGTGCTAGAAAAATCAAAACTCCTTGTATGCAAAACTCACACAAAAGCTCCAAATGAGTCAACAATGGTGCAAAAGAGCTTATACAAACACAAGACAAAAAGTGCTTGCATTGGCACATTTGCTCAAAATAGCTTACAAAAGCAACAATATAAAGTGCCTATAATAACTTGGCCCAAAAAAGCTTATTAAAAATTGTATAATCAAAACAAATTAAATACCAAAACAAAATACAAGCTCCATAAGTATAATCTTGGAGGCCTGCTAAAATGATGCTATATTATGGAAATAATGTTAACAATTTTCATGGTAACTATATTGCACAATCAACATAAGTTGATTTGCAATGTTGATGCATCACACTTCTCTTCTATTCAACACAATGAGACATAACCAACTGAGAATGGAGTTGAATGGGGGATTTCAACAAGTTGATCAAAAGTAATTAAAACAAGGTATTTGATGTGTTCCTGTTATGCTCAACATATGCTCAATGTCAAAATAGGTGTATATATATATTCGTTGTATAAGCAAGAATCAATTTGGTGCTTAACTAATTGTATTATGCCCATTTAGAGCATTGAATATAATTAATCTTTAAGATTTAGAAAATCAGATGATCATTAAAGTTCTCAATAAATACATAGATGATCCAATCTAAGAATTATTGATGGCTTGATTAGTACAAGCCTAAAATTTGAAAAATAATGGATGTTCTTTCGGATAGTTACCTAGTTGTCAAGTATTAGACTATACATCAAATAAGTTGCCAACCTTTTCATATAAAAAAAGCTTTTTTGGTTTAACCTTATCTCTAACCAAGGTAACTATTTTGGATTGCCCATTGTGGTAGTCAGATGTCTTTGTCCATCACATTGTAGGTAGCTTTTTGTGTGGTTTAGATAGTTTTAAATTTTTTTTCTATAGAACATTGAAAAACAATATCATAAGTAGTCTATTAAAAATCTAAGATTTTGCATAAAAGATTTTAAACGATTGACTAATTGATTTGGTTGACATGATATTTTAGACCGATATAAATGACTAGTAAGAAAATAAAGATTACTGTTAAATAAAAAATTGAGCCTTTGAATTATGATATACGACTTTGTTGAAGAACGACCTAAATGAATAAAGGTTGACAAATGGTACCAAAATATTTTAACAAAAGCCGTCTTGTCCTTTGTTGTTGGTTCCATCTTGGTAATACTATAATGCTGTTTCTCCGCATGCAGTTAATTAATGGTGGTTTTTCCAAATGCTTAAAAATGGGTGCAGCTTCGCTACTTATTGCTCCATATTTTACACGAAAGATCAACGAAACTGTCAGCTAGTAATGGCGGAATGAAGCCAAGCAGCCCATGTAGTCCTCCTTCCAAGCCCAGGCGTTGGTCACCTCATCCCCTACGTTGAGCTCGCAAAGCGGCTCGTGACCCACCACAACCTAACCGCAATCATCATCACCTTCTCCGATTTCTCATCCTCCAACGCTCAGCGTTCCATTCTTTCCTCCCTCCCCTCTGGCATCCCCTACGTCTCCCTCCCTTCCGTCCCCATCCACGACCTCCTAGTGGAGGAAACAGTGCTTCCATCTGGTTCTCCCTCATCATGCCCCACTACGTTCCTTCTATTCGCTACCTTCTACTTAATCTCCATAAAACCACCCCCATTGCTGCATACTTCATCGACCTCTTTGGTGGCGACACCTTCTCCATTCCCAAGTACCTTTTCTTTACTTCCAACTTTTCGTTCCTTGCTTTCCGGTATCACAGCATAACTCTTAGTGGTATCCCCGAGAAGTTGGAATTGCCTGGCTGCTTTCCACTAAGAAGGGATACTCTAAGTTTATATTTGGGAGAAGAGACTTCGTCCTTAAATGCAAAACTGGCTAGAACCCAAGAAGTAAAGAAACTCGAGAGCTTGCATTGGGACTAGAGATGAGCAAACAAAGATTTCTATGGGTCTTGCACCCACCATCTGATGCAGATATAATTGCCCTATTCTTTGACAATGAGAAAGAGAAAGAGCTCGACCATCATGAGTTTTTGCCATCGCAGACTCATGTGCCTACACACGGGGCAATGGGAGGGTTTCTATCACATTGTGGATGGAACTGAACACTGGAGAGTATCGTTAGTGGCTTGCCGATGATTGCATGGCCTTTATATGCAGAGCAACCTATGAATGCAGAGAATGCTCGTGAAGGGGTGAAGGTTGCGCTAAGACCAATTGTGGGGGAAGATGGTGTAACGAGGAAGGAGACGGTGGCAAATGTGGTGAGGGAATTGATGGAAGGAGTCGAGGAATAGAATTAGGGGGATGATGAAAGAAGCAGCTAAGGCGATGGAACACGAAGGACCTTCGTACAAGTCTCTTGCAAACATAGCCAACTAGTGGAAGATGACTAAACATGATTGAACATTAAATTCAAGAAATTAAATATGCTCAAGAATAAGAGTGCTTTGAGGGTTACTTGAATGAGTCTTGCCATGCATTTTTTTTTTTTTTGAAGAAATGTAATCATTTACTTCAAAAAATAACCAACAGGTTAAGATGTGGTTTCAATCTTATTTTTCTGTTTAAGTTAATACATGCAACAAAATATTAGCACTTTCTTTCTTTTAAATTGTTACTAATCTAAATTTAACAAGAGCTCAACTTCTCTCCTTGGAAGTAAGAAGGTTAAAAGTGGAGGAGAACACAAAATTTAGAATTATGTTTTTTTAAGAAAAGCATCACTCCATTTCAAACATACTTTGCACTTATAATAGACATTTTCTCCCATTTTTGATAACCATATAGGATTACAATCATAAACTTTAGAAACAATGTTTTTCATTTAAGAAACACCAAGTGCAATGACTAAATTTGGTTGCATTTGAATCATTTATCTTAACTCACCTTTGAGCATGCCATTCAAAAAATGAATTCAACATAAAAAGTGCAAGACAAATGATTTATTATATTTTTTACTCAATAATTAAAATCCATTAAGATACAATTGATCATAATGATATGCTAAAATGAAGAGTCATGCCAATAATGTACGGTTTACAATATGATAAATTCCTATAAAAATCTGATAACATTAACTCATAGGATTACAATCATAAACCTTAGAATGTTGTTTTTCATCTATGAAACACCAAAGGTGTCGAATATATTTGATGAGATTTAAATCATTCACCTTGACTTACCTTTGGGTATCCATTCACAAAAATGTAATCAATACAAAAAAAGGAAGACATCATTTATCATATTTTTTTCCTCAATAATTAAAATTCATTAAAATACAATTGATCATAATGATAGTGCTAAAACCCAAATTATTGCATCAATGTATGATTTTTTAAAAAATAAGTTCTTATAAAAATATATCTTGTTGCAAGTCCTTAACTTTTATAAATAAAAAAATAAATTTATAATACAAAATCATGCATCACATATATGAATAAAATAGAATATTCCTATTTTTTTAATTGTCCAACACCTAATAATTTGTAAACTAACTTAGGTACAAAACAATGTTATGGAGTAGCTTTTCTTTACATGATTTATCTTTCATAGTAGTAATTCTTTTGCCCTTAATTTGTGCTTACTCTCACAAAGTCAAACTACTAACTTGATAGATAAACTATTATCACGAAAGAGATCATTTCCTCTTGTCAAATGATTATTATAACCTCTATCTAAAATTCAAACATCGGTATGAACCTCTTCTAAATCAATTATAGAGAAAAAATAGTTTTCACTTTCTTTATCTTATAAGATTTTTTTATTATTTTCTTTTATTTGAATAGTATACCTTGATATTCTTAACATGTTTTAAAAAAATACATTTTTTGTTTTGTAAGATTGTCTCAAGTAATATTTGTCATTATAATTAGCCCTTTTATGATCGTTTGACCTTTATTGAACAATCACATGACTATGAAATTTCTCTCTTCCATTGCCTTGGAAGATTGCTATTAATATTTTTATTATTGTTAAAGTTATCTTTTTTTGAATAAAATGCTGCTCAATAGTTTTTTTAGTACAAATTTAGTCATTCTTAATTAATAAAACTAAGCTCATTAATTCATTAAAAGGATAAAAAGACACATCCTTATAGTCTTCAATTATATTAAATATATTATGAAATTTAAAAGACTTTTTCACTTGTTATTCTTTTATTTACTAATCCTTCATTAGCTCTATGTCACCTCTGCAACTTTATTAGCTCTTAAGTGAGCATTTTATTAGGCTAATACATGACTCATTATTTTCAATCTAACATACATTATCTTATTAGTTAATGAATAGTCATATAGAGAATAATATCTTTAGTTATCCTAACTAGTAATCTAATTTCTCTACATCTATTATACTACCATAAATAAAGAAATCAAGTATAGAATCTACCATAAAACGATTTTGTAGATTCTTATACTTTAAAGGGGTAAAACTAATGATTTCATAATTATCATCATCTCTAATTTTCCTTAAATAGCTACTTAATCTAGATTTTGTGTTATTAAGAGCTTTGTTTTGGCAAATAATCTATTGGATTCGTTATAAGAAGGGATTGAGATTTTAAAACTATTTTTATTAATACTTATATTTGTTGGTTTAATAGAGCTTCTTGTGCCATGAGGTTTGATGGTGGCATAATCAGTGTAGTTAGCTCAAAGTTGTCCTCCTAAATCTCTATCACAACTTGCTCTTCAACTACTTTCTTCATAACTTTTACCATCAGGGTCAAATCAAAATGTTTTAATACCAAAATATATGATCCATCTATAAGGTGCCTCACTTTTATTCCTTAATAGTAAATCTTGTTTTAAAGATGCAATAGTGAAATTAAAATATGAGAATGCTAAATAAGACAAAGAAGAAAGAAAGAGTTTTTTTATCAAATGTTTTGAATTATCTTCATTCACCATTCTTCTCTCCTTCATATAGATGTTTAGTTATAATATTTTATTATAAAGTATATTATTTTATTACTCATCTGATGCATGGGGTTTGGCCGAAAAAAATCCAGTCACAAAAATTTACACTATAAAGGACCATCCACATCTACGCGATCTGCTACGCACGTAGACAACTTTGCCCAAAACTATTCACTTGTATAGATACTATTCACACACACAATTAGCACTCATTGTATGAGAGCATTTTGTGACATGTTAGGTATACCTATTGCACATGTGAATTGTATGTGACAGTAAGTGTCACAGAATGTGCTGCACTTATGGCAATCCTATATTGCAATGTGTGTGCAACTAGTGCAAACATCTTGTGCATTATTTTTTTTTATAAAAATAAATAATTATTTATTTCAAGAATAAATATTATGTTAAGGTGATGTTTAACTCAATATTCCCTTTTTTTTATTTTCATTAAGTCAATTTACTATGTAAAAACTTTAACATGATTTTTTTCAATAAAGAAGAGCATCAACTTTGTTGGGTGATATTTGAACTATTCATCATGACTTGGAATTAGTATTTATTGGGCTCTATCAATTCAACTTGATCGCTTGAGTAAATAAAGAGAATTTTCTTGCTATTGAGCACGTTTTGCCCTGTCAAAGAAAGACATCTTTTATGTCAAGTTAATTAAGGCTTTAGGGTATCCTATTTTAATAGGATGATTAACATTTAAATAAATATTTAATTATTTTATTTATAAAAAAATGATCTTATATGTTTGACATAATTTAAAATGCATAAATTAACCTAATTATAATCAATGCCATATTATGCTTAGGTTAATAAGAATATTGATACATGCAATATTATGCAAAAATCATAATTTATTAATGTTGTTGCTAAACAAGCACAAATTTACAGATGTTTTGCTAAACAACAAAACTTTTTAAACTATTCATCATGATTATGCAAATGTTAATTTAAATTCATTACGTTTCATATAACCATTTGCATTACTTTTAAATGGCAAAATGTGAAAAAAAATTTAAAAGTAATATATGCTTATTTACTTAAGGGACTTAAAAAAAAATAAGATAAAATTATAATAGGTTTGGTATGTCAAACCAAACATATGATATGTTAGTTATATGAATCATATGTTCTTCACAAAGTATATAGAAAAAAAATTGAATTCATCCCTTAAACTCCTAGAAAATGTATGTTATGTGATTATTCATGTACAATATGTGAGATCTAAAGTACAAAATGTCAATGCCTATGTATGATAGTCTAAATCATTTTAAATGGTATACTAGGTGGGTCATAAGATATGAAATAAAAATTTCCTAATTGCATGAATGAAATACAAAGACTAATTAGATCTTTGCCAAAACATTAAATTAAACATTGAGGTTTGTAGAAAAATTCAATTGAAGTTGAGGGAGGTCTAATAGCTATGTTGCAACCCTATAAAATTGTTTTAAACATAGAGAAATTAATTTAAAGATTTATTGAACATTTTGAAACAATTAAAGAGAAATTTGCATTTGTAAATCCTAATAGTTGTTTTTTAGTTTCTTCCTGCTGCATCGTCATTCCTCATCCTCATAGGAATGATCATAAAGGTTCATTTTTAGAAGATTTTCATTTACCCTCTACATTCTTAACACACCCTCTTCACCACAAAGCCCTTGCATATGCTCAAGTAACTTAGTTAATGTCATATGTTATTTTTGATTATTTTATATCTCAATTATATTTTAGTTGTAATTTAGAATTTTCTAAATTGCTATATTCCTTTGCTTGGTTTGTGAGCAAGGGAGGATTGTGTAAGGCTTTATGAGGGTTTAGTATGAGTCCTTAAAAGACTCAAGTTAGGTTTGAGCCTTGCAAAGAAGCAAGTGAGTTTAGGTTTAATACTTGTAAAAAATCATGAAAGATAGAGTTTGAGCTTTGAAAAGACATTAGTGAGCTTAGACTTAAGCCTTGTAAAAACTTGATAGAGTGAATTTAAGCTTTAAGAGAAACTCAAGTTAGGTTTGACCCTTGTAAAACACCAAAAGAGACTGAGTTTGAGCCTAGTAAGAAATTTAAGTTTTGTTTAAGCCTCAAAGAAAGTACACAAGTGTAATGATTTCTCAACAATCTATGATAAAAGAGTGAAAAAGATTGTGCTAAGCTTAAGCTTATTGGGAATGCAAGCTTGTTATGTAAAAGCTTGATTGCTTCAAAACTTTGATGTACATTTTACTTAAATATTTTTTTATTACAACTAGATGTTTTTAGTAGATTTAATTATAAAAAAGTAATGTTTCCTACTTAATGCCACATCTCAAAAAAGATATTCTATAAAACCATAGTTTTCTAATTCACTCTCCCTAATGGACATATTTGATCTATACAAGGGTGTTAAATCAATATGTTCTAAAACCATATTTTATATTTGTTCAACTTATATGACCTAGTGGTTACTATTTGAGCAAGATGCTTTAATCGAAAGATCTTTTTTAATTAAGGTCTAATAACCTTCAGTAGACTTGAATGCATAACATTTTGTTTTGTCTTACATAATTTAGCTTTGAAAAGCAATATTCTTATTTTGTAAATTTCTTTTTATAATTATGAATAATCCTCATTTATTTGTTGCAGTAGATTTTTCTACATGAAAATTTTCCTTCAAGACCTTCAACAACACACATATTTTGATGCATTTCCTCTATTTGAAAAGTCACATTAAAGTTTTGCATATAATATGATGAAAACTTATTGATAATTATAGAACAAAATACTATACATGTGTTCTAAGCCTATGTGTAAGTTAAATCTTAGTTAAAATGTAGTCTTAAACCAGGGTTAGGGTAAATCAGAGAAAGGATCGAGTCAGGTCGAGCTTGAATTAAGTATACAATAGGTCGTGTCAGACCCATAATACTTGTACTTGTATCCATATGAGTGGCATATCTCTTCATTCCAATCCTACTTAAGCATCCAAAGTGTTCAAACCTTTTCTTCATTTGTCAAACATATAGGATTCTATTTTTTAATTACTTAGTCAATTTTTTGGTTAAATCTTACTTATACATCTTTTTCAAATTTCATGTTAAGTTAATTATTAATCTTTGGTTAATTAAAAAACTATTTTTGATAAATTATCATAATTAAAAAAACAATTATCCAAAGCATGGCTTAAGTACAACACACTTGGGCTAACCAAACTTGAGCAGGCCTAGGAAGCCTTGACTTAAGAGACCAACTAAACCAAGTTAGGACCAGCCTAATTTTTGTCATAATATAGTCCTGGACTTGGTTTACGATAAAGTAAAGGAAGAACCCAACTAGGTTGAACTCAAATTAAGTATGTAGTGAGTTGGATAGGACCCATAATAGTTGTACCTATATCCATTAAACTGGCGCATATCTTTATTCAAATCTAATTTAAGCATCTGAAGTATTCAAATATTTTCTTGACTTAGAAAATGTATAAGACCCTATTTTTCAATCTCTTAATTCTTTTCTTAATTAAATCTTACTTATGATCTTTGTTAAATTTCATATTAAGTTAATTATTAAACTTTAGTTAATTAAAAAACTATTTTTGTTAAATTTTCATAATTAAAAAAGAAAAATTAAACCAAGCATGGTCCAAGTACAAAGTATTCAAGTTGATCAAATCTAAGTAGGCCTAGCAAGCCTCAAGTCAAGAGACTAACTGGAACTAAGTTGGGTTGAGCCCAATCTTGGTTAGAATGTAGTCCTAAATTAGGGTTAAGGTAAAGTATAGGAAGGATTAAGCTAAGTCAAACTTGAATTAAGTATGTAATGGGTTAGGTATGACTCATAATAATTGTACTTGCAATCATACGAGTGGCAAATCTTTCTATTCGAATCCTACTTAAGCATCTCAAGTGTTCAAACCTATCTTTGATTTAGGAAACATATAGGATTCTATTTTTTAATTACTTAATACTTTCTTTGGTTAAATCCTACTTATACATCTTTACCAAATTTCATGTTAAGTTAATTATTAAACTTTGTTTAATTAGAAAATATATTTTTGTTAAATTTTCATAATTAAAAAATAAACATTATCCAAAGCCACACCTAAGTATAAAGCACTCAAGCAGACCAAACCCATGCGGACCTGAGAAGACTCGAGTTAGGAGACCAACTAAAACTAAGTCGAGTCAAGCTCAATCTTAGTCAGTATGCAATCTTGGACTAGAGTTGAGGTAAAGCAGAGAAAGGATTAAACCTGGGTAAACTAGAGTTACATATGTAATACATCTGATCGGATCAATAATAATTATACCTATTTTTATACAAGTAGCCCAAGAGATGAAACCCTAAATGCACAAGAGGGGAGCTAGCCCCCTATTTCGGCTCGACTATAAGAATGTAGAAATTCATATAAAGTGCAAAACAGTGAACATTGTAATGATGTGAGACTAAAATTGTTGTTCATTTCTCATAGCTGATTTTTGAATTGTGGGAGTTACGTGAACTATCCACTCACACATTTTTGTGATTAAATGGTAGAGATCACATCCATTTTTTAAATAGGGATCATGATTCATCTTACTATTTATTCAATGAGCTTGATTAAATGGTCATTAATGAATTCTCCTTTTTATCTATCCTTGATCTGAAGGCATAGATGTCTCCATTTTGAATCCTTGAGTTAAGATTAATCCCATTTTTACCATTCATGAAGTGACTGATCCAAATATCATCTTACATGATTGGATGGCCCAGATCTAATTTTTCTTGATTTAACCATCCATAATTCTTCTGCTTTTACACTCTTTTATCTCATGGTCCAAAACCTCTCATATCAGATCCAATAGGGCTAGTTGATTCTACATACCTATTATTTCTCTAACCATTATTTGAGCCATTACATAGTCATTTTGGAAGAAATTTTTTAAAGTGTTTGAAAGAGCTTTTTGAGTTTTTTGTAAGTACCTTATGAAAGAGTATTTTCATGACTTTTTAACAGCTATGATCAGATATTTTCTATAAAAACTAAACTATTATGAATAAAATAGCTAATAAATATAAATTAGATTTCAAGATCTCAAAGGAGTATTCCATGATATTTCATTGGTATAAAATCTTCTAGCACCATACCATGACTTAGTACTACTTGAAAAGCCTTTTAGTTAAGCCTAAATCTTCTAAATTTTATTTTCCTTATTCTCTTCATAATTTTGAGCTCTTTGTGCATTACTTTATTCATCAAAAAGCATAGAAAACATTGTATATCTTTATCAAAAAATTATTTCTAGCTATATTATTCTCTTCTTTTGCGTTAAGCAACCCAACATTTGTGAAAGCGTGAGTTTAAATTGATCTCATAAAAAATTTAATTGGAGTTAAGCTTACAAAATCTAGGTTATAGTTGAACCCACAAAAAACTAATAAGTTGGAGATAAATCATAAGAAAAAATCTCAAGTATGTATGTTAGAGATGAATAATAAGAAAAATCTCAAATTGTGATTTTCTAAATAAAGGTTTTTTTCTTGACCTCTGCTATAGTGGATGTAAGTTATAATTTGAACCACATCACCTTAAAAGTTTTAGTATATCATTTTAATTTTTATTTTCTTAATCATA
This sequence comes from Vanilla planifolia, assembly GCA_023846275.1. Classification (NCBI taxonomy): domain Eukaryota; kingdom Viridiplantae; phylum Streptophyta; class Magnoliopsida; order Asparagales; family Orchidaceae; genus Vanilla; species Vanilla planifolia. Next base: position 37,525,920 of record CM043866.1, on the reverse strand, counting down.
AAAGTTAAAAATTAATATATATATATATATATATATATAATATTTTAAAGAAATATAAAATTTTTTTTATAAAGAACTTTTGAAAAATAAATATAATCCAAACAATAGAAAAAAAATATTTTAAAACTCATAATCCTACTTGTAGGATTTGCATATACTCATTTTACTTTAATTAGATTAATTATTTTATAAAAAATATAATGCTTATAAAGGATCTTGATTTGTCGAATATTCTATCTCAATTTCTATAATATCGACTCAAATTTTGACCCTTAATAGATGTATTTATGACACGTCAGACTAATTCGCATAATTTTCTTCAATAGACATATCATAGTGTTTTTTTATTCATAAGAATTTTCATGATACATTTATGCTTCTATTTTATTATTAATTTTCTCTTTTTTACAATTTGTTTACAATTATGACTACATCATCATATTATGAAAAACAAAAAAATGCATAATATTATATATATATATATATATATATATATATAATAAAAAGGTTTATGCATACATTTGTATTTTTAGTTATACAATACATTTATTTTTATGTTATAATTAACAACACAATACTTATTTTTTATGTATAATCTAGTACTTGGCTTATGCTAAACATAGCATTATTTCTAATTGTATTAGATTGTTCAATGTATAAAAAATATATATCAACATTATATTATACTTTTCTATAGAGATACAAAATATATCATACTTTATATATATAAATGTCAATTTGTTTTTAGAAGTAATGCATTACTTTATAAATAACACTCAACACAAATAATAATTGTTGTTGCTATCGTTTTGTTGGATGTTCCATCGTTCAAATATTATATTCAAAATATAATTTATCAAATGTCATAATTTTCAATCTCATAAATCAATGACACAATTGGCTCTTAATATTCTAATTGGATTCACGTTGATAAATATTTAATGCAATTATTAAATTAATTAATAAAAGAATTATCTTTTAAGTGTTATTAAAATATTATTTATTTTAAAAATATATTTTTATCAATTATTTAAGAAAATAATTAATACTATGAAAAAAAAGTAAAATAATTTTTAATTTTTTGATAAAAATATAAATTCATTTTTTAATGTGATAATAAAGAAATGTAAAATTATTTTTTATTTTATTTATATTATTTCATTATTTTGGATTAAAAATTTAGAGTTAAAAATATAATTAAAGAAATACTTCATTGTGTTCTCAAAAACGCATTTCTCAAAGAAAACTCATGCTTTTCTTAAAAGGATGACCTTCAAAATTTGAAACTAGGTTATGATTGTTCTATCCACAACTACTAAACTAATGGTTGCCATAATCTTACAATATATTCATTTTATTAAACAAATGTTTATTAATCAAATATAAAATTGCCTTCAAATAAAAAATCGGTGTCAATCAAAAGTAATATTTTTAAGCATTATTAAAATATTATTTATGTAATAAATTTATTATTATCAAGTATTTAATAAAATAATTAGTACTATAAAATGAGTAAATAAAATTTAATTTTTTTTATAAAAAATATCAATTTATTTTTTAATGTTATGATAAAAAGATGAAATTGCTTTTTATTTTATTTTTTTGATTAAGAAGTTAGGGTTGAAAAGTAATTAAACAAATACTACATTGGGTTGTCAAAAACACATTTTTTAAAGAAAAAATACGTTTTGTTAAAATGGTGATATACAAAATTTGAAGCTATGCTATCATTGTTTTATCTACTACCACTCAATCAATGGTTGTATAATCTTACAATGTAATCATTTCGTAAAAGAGATGTTTATTAATCCCCAAATTAATTATCAATTATAAAGTTGAAGTTAGGTTACCATTGTTCTGTAGCTACCTTTAAACAAATGGTCGCCAAAATCTTATAGTAAATAAATTTTATTAAAAAAATATTTATTAACCTTCGATTTAATTTTCAATTACAAAGTTGAAGCTAAGCAGCCATTGTTATATCCGCTACCTCCAAACTAATGGTTGCATAACGTTACAATATTTCATTTTTTTTTTAAATTTATTAGTCCCCAAATTAATTATCAATTATAAACTTAGTAGTTGGCTGTCATTTTTCTGCCTACTACCTCTAAACTAATGATTGCATATCTTGCAATAGATTCATTTTATTTAAAAATGTTTATTAAACTACGATTTAATTGTCAATTAGAAGCCGGAAAAGGGGTATAAAAGATGAAGTTGCTTTCAAATTTAACCATTTGGATTGCTGAAAGTCCAGATGGGTTATCGGACTTCTTTTCATTCGATGCTTCCTAAAATCCACGTGGACAAAACTTTTTTTTTTTTATTGGACTTTTTTTAATTCGGGGATGTTTCATTCGATGGGCCATTTTCCAATACATAGCTGACCTTATGGCTCTACGTTCTCATATGCGGAAATTAAGTAAAAGAAAAATTCAGGTTTTTATATTAAATTTATACAATTACTGTTTCTGAATTTAATATATTTCTAACTGTCTAAATAAAAAATTAATTAAAAATATCAATTGAAAGCTTAAAGTCCAAAACTCCAAAAATTAGCCGAAATTAGCAGAGTTAAGACCCTTCACCTCGATTTTTTAGATAAAATATTGATAATTTGTGTTCAACTCCATTTTTTGCAATTAACTGTATTCATTATTTTTTTTATTTGTTTTAGATTAACATCAATTCAATCATAACTGATATTGTAGTAGTCAAATTGCGGTGTTGTTCTTGTTTTGTGATTGAAGTTAAAGTAACTGACTTTGATCTTTGTTTTAAATTGTTTATATTTAATTTATATTTAATCGAAATATTTTTTTTTCAAAATTTTAATTTTATTTACATGTAAACATTTTTTAAACTCACAAGTGGTTCGTAAAAGTACTAGTTCGGCGACCAGAATGAACCGCCATTCATTTCATAATTCGGCACAACGACCCTACTTAATCCCCCTTCTAGAGCTTTGACCTTTCAATAAAAAAAGTAAAAGAATAAAACATTCTATAAAATCGCAAAGCTATTAACACATGCTCCTTCAAAATTCAACAGAGCGAGAACAGAGATGGAAGAAGGCAGGGAAGCTCCTTCCCACGTAGTCCTCATCCCAAGCCCTGGCATGGGTCACCTGATTCCTCTCACCGAGTTCGCCAAGCGTCTCCTTCCGTGGAAGCATCTTTCCACCACCGTCATCACTTTCTCCGCCTTCACCTCCGTAGCAGAGCAATCCCTTCTTACTTCCCTCTCAGCGTCCATCTCTATTATCGCGGTCCCCAATATCCGTCACGACGACCTCGGCGCCAGAGGGGGCACCGAAACCAAATTAGGAGATGCCATCATGGCTTCATTCCCCTTCCTCCGTACCATCCTTCTCAACCTTAAAGAGCAAGCGCCCGTCGTTGCCCTGGTCACAGACATCATTACCATAGGCGTACACCACGTCGCAAGAGAACTCGGCCTCCCCGCCTTCGTCTTCTTCACAACCACCATCATGTACCTCACCTTATTCCTTGACCTCCCCAACATTTACAATCAGACCAACGAAGATGGCAATCTCATACACCTGCCGGGAAATGTCCCTTTCCGGCCAAAAGACCTGCCCGAGATAGTACGCGATCGGAACCACCCGTTGCACCCATTCGTGATGGACGCTTGTGAGCTGTACTTGAAGGCCGATGGAATTCTGGTGAACAGCTTCGAAGCGTTGGAGTCCGCCGCTTACAAAAGGCTTAGGGCGAGAGGTGAAAGGGTCTACGCCATCGGACCGATGATCCGATGCCACTCGTCTAAAGACGGTTCCGCGGAGTGCATGAAGTGGCTGGACCGTCATCCGTGCCGGTCAGTGGTGTTCGTTTCCTTTGGAACCATGGTGCAGATTTCGAGTAGACAGGTGAAGGAGCTGGCTTACGGGTTGGAGTCGAGTGGGCAAAGGTTTTTATGGTTGCTTCCTGCCGACGGGGACTGCGAAAAGTATTTACCCAAGGGGTTCGTAGAGAGGACAAGGGATGTGGGAATGGTGGTGGGCTCGTGGGTACCACAGGCGGCGGTGTTGAGCCATGTCACGGTGGGCGGGTTTGTGTCCCACTGCGGATGGAACTCTACACTGGAGAGCTTGGCTAATGGGGTGCCGATGGTTGCGTGGCCGATTCAATATGATCAGAGGATGAATGCGCTTCTATTGATGGAGGGGGTGGGGGTGGCTCTTAGGCTGGAAGCGTCGGCGGAGGACGAAGATGGTTTCGTCTGCAGGGTGGCGGTCGAGGAGATTGTGAAGGAGCTGATGGAGGGGGAAAGGGGAAAGGCTGTGCGGGCTAGAGCGGCAGAGAGGCAGAAGGAGGCGAAGAAGGCCATTGAAGAGGATGGTTCGTCGTGGAAAACGCTTGCAGAAGTGGCTTCTATGTGGGAAGGAAATGGCAGACTGCTGTGATTTCATCCAAGTAAACCGGATTTTTTCCGGTCCGTGCAATACACTTATGACTAAGTAAATTTGGAAACTTGAGGACTATACTTAAATTGTCAGTTGGACGAGTTATGAAAACCCTTCAGTAAAGTTAAATTAGTTATTTTAATAATGTATAAATAGATCATGAAGGAGTTATTTGAAATTATTGTTATATATGTGTATTTTTTTAGTCATGTAAGTTGTTTGTCTTAGTTATATTTATAAAAAGAAAAAGCTTTTTCAATCTTAGTTTTACATATATTTTGTGTTTCAAAAAAGTTGGATAAGGAAGTAGAGTTTTTAGATTCCACACAAACATAAATTATTGTAAGATTCGAAATTTTGAAAATACTCCTATGATAACTAGTATCAAAGTTGTTGTTTGTTGAGATGAATGGTAATAACAACAAACTTAGAGAAAGGATTTCGTGTTTGGAAATCCTTCTTGGTGCCACACTTGATGGAGAAAGTTGGCATGTAATTTTGGAGTGTCTTAAAAATTTAGAGTCTATTGAGGAGAGGCTTAGTGAAACCTTATTAAGGGTTTTGAGAGAATTAGTTATGAAAAAGATGATATGTATTATGGGCTGCCCATGATGTTTAAGACCATTAAAAGTACAAATTTATGACAAAAAATTGACACTATGGGAATGTTCCTAACCAAAGTGCTTTAATGACACAAGAATGTGAATAAGTTGGAGAACTTCTTGTAGTATATTAAGTAATACTTCACAATTATTTATGTGTCAAATGTGAAGAAGATGACCATTTCCATCATTTGTCTCATAGGAGACACAAAATTATGGTAGAGAACGTAGATCATTGATGATGCAAATACTAGAAAGACAAAAATTTATAGGAGTGAATGGCTTAAGAGAGAAATATATGATTAATTTCTTACTTACAACACTTCATCAGTGACTCATGAAGTCTTCAAAAAGTTGAAACATAATAAATTTGTGCACGATTATGTCAAGGAATTCAACTCCTTAATGCTAGATATTCAAAATATATTCAGGGAAGACAAGCTATTCTACCTCTTATTTGGGTTGTAACTTTGGGCACAATTGGAGCTTCACAAGCAAAAGTGAAAGACTTGTTAAACACAATCATTGTCATTGATGCTCTTGTAGATTTGAGATTCTCTAAATTTTTAGATGTCTCTTCAAAATCCAAACATAAGGTAAGAAAAAGAAAGAGGAATGAAAGTAGGATGCCAAGAAGTATGGTGGGGTGAGAAGAATGACAAAAAAAAAGAGAAATAAGAACCATCTTCACTCCAAGGTACAAATAACTCTAAAAATCTACAATGTTATTTTTTTTGTACAATAAACCTCATTGTTCTTGAGATTGTCGGAGAAGCTTAACGCGCTTGTTGATAGCGAAGGCCAATGAGAAAATAAATCGATAAGTTCTTACACTTGTTAATCTTTTGTAATTACTCTATTGTTTTGAAGTGAATTCAATCAAAATATTGAATACTTTATGTAGTGACGTGACTGTAGCACAATCTTTATTGGATGCATGTCTAAGTGAAGATGAATGGCTAAGAGATCATTGCCATGGTAGACACGAGTGTGATGCACATACCTTTGTGGCCGCAAGGCTTATTTAGAAGTATGGGTCAAGTGCGAGCAAATGCTCCAATTTTTTGAAAACAATGAATGCAATGGCTGGAATGGCTTTTGGATTCCCTATGACTATAGAAAGTTCTTCTAGGAATGTTGGTGATTCTTTTGGATAATTTTTTATTTGATTCTTAGAGATTGTTTTTATAGGAAATCTAAGATAGCACCTATGCCCAATTTTGGTGGGACCATGATGTAAGAAGATACTCCTTGCTTTGTCCTTTGTTGCCATCCATATGGTAAGAAGGAAATTAAAAAGAAGAATTTAGCATAATTTATTTTAGTAATGTTGATGGAAAAAGGCCTAAAATTGGGTGAGAACCCATTCCTTGTTCCATTGATTGAGATTAAGGAGGATCAAGTCATTGAGATATGTGTTATAATTGCCAAATTTCTTAAGAAATATGTAGATATCATGCTTCTAGTGTTGCTTAAAAATCTTTCTCCAATGAGGGAGATTAATCATAAAATTGAGCTATTGTCTTATGTTATTCCTCCTAAACATCCCCAATACTGTATGTTTCATTTTGAGTTGGAAAAATTGCACAAAATATTGAATGAATAGTTGGAAGCTAGCTTCATTCAACCACTTAAAGGTCTATATGATGCTCTAGTTCTATTTCAAAGAAAGTAGGATGATTCCCTACAGATGTGATATCATACAATGAATAAAGTGATAATGAAGAAAAAGTTCCTAGTTCATTTAATGCATAATTTACTAAATCAATTGTTCATGACAACAAGATTTATCAAGATAGTCTTATCAAGATATTGAGAAGTTAGAGTTGTAGCTAGAGATGAAGCTAAGACAACCTATGTAATTTAATATGACTCATTTGAGTTCTTCATCATATCCTTTGGCTTAACAAATGCACTTGTTATCTTTTATAATTTAATGAATAATATACTTTATGAGTATCTTAATGAGTTTTTTGTAATATATCGAAATTATATTGTTATTTACATTAATTATCTTAAAGAACATACAATAAATTTTGTGAAAAGTGTTGTCTTAATAAAAACTTTTAGTTCTATGTGAATATAGAAAAGTATGAATTTGTTAAGAAAATGTTTGTGTTTTTTTGGACATTTGGTTAACTATTTCCAAGTAAGAATGGACCTCAAGAAGGTGTCAACCATTATGAATTGGCATGCATAACAAAGGTAATTCAATTGAGTTCTTTTCTTGGTTTAATCACAAATTCATTTTCAAATACTCAAAGAGGATTGCCTCTTTGATATATGTCTTAAAGAAGAGTGAGATGTGGAATTGGTGTAATGCTTATCAAGAGGTATTTGACAAACTAAAGGTAAACAGCTCCTTCAAACCAATGCTAGAGTTATGTAACATTGAGTTGTCTTTTGAGATAAATACAAATGCATCAAATAAGACCACTAGTGAGGTTTGGTGCAAGAAGGCCTCCCAGTTACTTTCAAAAATAGAAAATTGAATATTATAGAGCAAAAGTATTTAGCAAATGAAAAATAAGTTGTTGTGATTATGTATTTCCTTCAAATTTAGAGGATGTGCTTATCGTGAACAAAGTTTGTGGTGGGTACTAACAATGTTGCCAACAAATTCTTCAAAACCCAAATAAGTTTCAACAATATGTGCTCATTGGAAGAGTTTTTAGCTGAATAGTCCTTTGTATAGGTATACTCAGGTTGTCAATGTATTGAGTTGGAAAGGTATTTTCTTCTGTTTATGTTATTATGCTAGTAGAAACATACATGATGAACATAATTTGAGCTTTTATTGCTGATAATGGAGCTTATTGTAAGCTATTGGAGCAGATCTAAGATAGGATTGTTTGAAGATATTGTATTGAGGATGGATTCTTGATATCCAAATGTGCTAGAGTGTTTGTCACTTTTAGAACTGGCTTTAAGAGAGAGGAACTCAAAGAGTTGTATAATACAAAGTGGGATGAAAATCCTAATATGGAAAGGATGTTATCTATCTTATCTTAATCTTCTTATTAGCTTAATATGGATGCTTGAGTTCTATGTCAAGACTTGTTTGGTTTGCCAACAAGATGAGATTGAGAGAAAAAAAGAAAGTAGATTTGTTACAATTTTTTTTAATTCTAAAAAAATCATGATCAATAGTTTTAATGGACTTCTTTAGTAGGTTCTCAAAGGTCAATGACATGGCCTCAATGATAGTGATTATGGAGTTACTCAAAGTATACAATATTTGTTTTGGTACCTTCAGCTTATCCTTTGATGTAGTTATTGACTTATTTTATTGGCATATAATGAAGTGTTTTAGCATGTGTGAAGTCATTGTGAGTGATTATGATACTTGATTTACAATGAGGTTTTGGACCTCATTGTTCAATCTGATGGGAATCAACCTAAACATTTTGATAGCAATTCACCCACAAATCAATTGTCAAATTGAGAGAATAAATCAATTGTTGGAAGAATACTTAAGGCATTTTGTCATAGTAAATTAGAAAAATTAGTTAGAGTTGTTGGATAATAGATAATTTTATAATAACTTGCACAAGTCCTTAACAATGGTGTTGATTTCTTTTGAGCTAGTTTTAGGACAATAGTTTAACACTCCCTTAAATATTACATAACAAACATCAAGTGGAAAGTGTCTTGCAACAAAAAAGTATGCTAAAGAAAGACTGTGATAATGCCCTATGTAATCAATCATTTTCTTATGGCATTTTACATTTGCACCCTTAATGATGGTCTAGATTGATTGGATGGTTCTTGACTGATCACACCATGCAACCTTTCAATTACATTGGATGGTTGCATTAGCTTGACTAATGATGGATGTTAATTGCTATTATGTTTATTAGGATTACTCATGAAAGTTTATGGCAATAAAATGTGCTTCAAGCAAATCAAAATTTTCAAATTGCTATCTCTATATGGAATAATGTCATTTAAAACTTATATAGTTAACTGACTTATAAGCCTTTATGATAACTCTTATATGAAACATATGATGACAGATGTTGAACAACAAATGCAACATCTACTGGTGGCACAAGTCTAACTATTATTGTAACTAATAGAACAAACTTATCGATTGAGATTAGACAGCTTATAGTGTATATAACATCCTATTAATAAGTGAGATTATTTAACTAATTAATTTTAAAATTATCAGGTGCATGAATCTAACAAAAATTATGATTTTGGGTTTTAATGGAGCTTTAAGGAGGGAGGAGAAAAACTACAATTTTCATTAATAAAAAGAACCTGGTAACTAATAAAAGGAAGGAGGGGAGGGGAATGAATTGTGCTTTTTAAATTTTCTTACATAAATAATACTTAATTTTATTAAACTCAAAATTAAGCTAGCAATATAAAATTTGAGTTAAGCTCTAAGATTCAAAGCTCTAAGAAAACTTCTTACTATTTATATAAGAACTAAAACAATTCAACCAAATAGTTTTGGTTCTTAAAAACATTTCATAACTTTTAAAGCACTTTGTTATTGATTATAAAGAAAATAAAAATATGTAAGGACAAGTAATAAACTCACCAAAATTTTAAGTGGTTCGACCACTAACACTTGACCCTATGTCCCTGGTTGATCCATCAAGGCATCCACTAACCATTGTCTTTTGCCCAACCAATAGGTAAGACGTAATCCTTGTAATACCTTGATCAACTAGAGCATCAATAGATTCATTGAGCTCACACTCATAAGCCACACACAACCATGCACAAGCCAACTCTTTGATTCAAACACAGTAGCTAAAAAAATATGCACTTCAAAGTAACATACACAAATACCTATGACTTAATCCTTAATGCAAAGTGCACAATCACGAGATATGTTAGAAGATATGTTAGCAATGATCATTGTATGAAGAACAATATGAATGTGAGCGTGAATGATATTGTAATATAATACAAATTCTTTGGCTCTAGGGATGAAAAGCTTATCAACCAAAATAAATTAGTTAAATGTATTACAAAAATTATATTTTTCATCTATATATTTTTTACTCTTAAAACACTCTTTTTTATATGTCTTAAGGATTTAGAATATTTTAAAAGTAGGTTTAACAATTAGATTGACTTTCTCAAATAGAGTGAACTAGCCATTAGAGCTTTTAGTGACTCATCATACAAGCACATTCACGAGATCATATTTGGAAAATATATAGATAAAGTTTTTCACCTTGACGATGCATTTATCTGATTGACATAGTTTAGGTTTTGTAAGCAACTTATACAAATATGAAATTTTACATCATACTATTTAGAGTGTTTCTCGTAAGTTCTTAATCCATCATATTGGTCAATCACTAGTGTTTAAAATATGGAGAAATGGTATCTACAAAAGTGAAGGTGAATTGGGTCAATAAAAATTTTAATTCAATCTCAAACACAAGTTAACATAATAATAGAAAGCTTTTGCTTTTCTTCAAAACTTAAAAAAAACAATGAATAGTGAGCTTTCAACACATGGCAAGTTACTTCAATAACTTCAAAATAATTTTAGAAACTTGGTTTAAAATCTAATTGAAATGAAGTTATCAATTGCTTGATGAAAAAGAGTAAATTAAAATAATTCAAGCTCTGACAATAGCAACTTAAAAGCCTTGTAAAACTAAATCAAGCAACTCAAATGATTTTGAAGTGATAATCTCAACGATTTATCATAATTTCTTTTGCAATATTTTTTAAGAGAATGGTCTTTAGATTTCTAAAACTAATACAACAATATGTCTATTACAAGAAAAAGAAACAAATTTGACAAGTAAAGTTGATAAAAAAATGAAGTAATGTACATGATTTTTAGGTGATTCAATTCAACCTTTATTTTCATCCACCCCCATTTAACTAGACCAAAGTTTAAAAAAAAAATCACTAACTTTTGCCTCAATAGGTAGAGATAAACTTTGATAAAGCCACTCTACTTTTGTCTTCAACCAACTAAAGTCAACTTAATACGAGTCCATTCTCATTTTGACATCAAAAGAGCACATAATAGCTTACACAATTATTATAATATTAATATGAAATTAATAAAACAAAATCTTATATCATTCATAAAGATAATAATGATGCATAATGACTAAATCTATAAAAGGTTACTACTCAGTTAAAATATGAAACCTAATGTAGTAGTAGTGTAGATGATGTAAGTCGAGCATTGGATATAATAGTAGAAGTGTAGAATGATGAAGTATATCACAATGAAAAGGAACAACCCATAACCTTATCTTTTTTACACTTACAATTGATTTAACAATGTGTTCGTTAATCAATTTTTATAAGAATACTCACCTATTTACACTATTTAAGAAACTAAGAAAATTGAGGTAAGTGCAATGACTAAATCTCCACTTTCAAGAAGTTTAAACTAGTCGTTAAGTCTCAAGAAATTATCATACCCCCTTATCCAATGGATTTACAAATATGATGCAACATTAATTGCATTGTCTAAGCTATAATCACTAAGATTAGTTCATTTTTCCCAATGAATATGTATTGTTTAGATATGATTGATACATTTTATGGTAAGAATAAAACAAAGTAACTTGAGTCTATAATTTGATATCATGGAAAAATATTGTATGTTGTTGCATCTATACATTATGATAAGTCTTACAATTAGCTCAATCTTATAACTATCATAAGCTTAGACTAGAAAGATAATGGGATCATTCTTTATGATACTAAATACCAAGAAACATCTTTAGGTAAATATATAACATATAGGTATGAACATTATATAGTACAAGTATGATAGAAATCTATCCATAATTTGTTAGCATCTCAAATAATTTCTCATTTATCATGATTCTATTAGATTGATCACACTAGTATGAAGGACATAATGTATTAGTATGAAAATGCGCATTTTAGTAATTGACTTGATCATATTGGTATGATTATGAGATCTTACATATACGATATATTCGTCTTAGTTATAGCCTAAGTCTTTAAATCTTTATACACAACTTGCTAATCACACAAAAATAAATTTCTTATTATACTTCTTCTACAATAAAAATTTAGCTCACATACCTAATATTACTCAATCTAATCCTTTATGTAATCCTCTTAATAAATATATAGTAATAGTATGAAAGGTGACATCATATTGTATAAAAATCAAGAATGTTTAAATATCAAAATATAGTTCTAGAGTAAGTTCTTAACATATTTGTATGATAGGTGTATCATACTCATACAAATAGATAAAACCTTAAGCAAATCGCTCAAGATCACATCTGTTCAATGTAATATTTGATACTAAGGATTAACTAATAGTATGGTACATTTACATGTACAATCAGTGCACAATATGCAATTTATACAAAGTTCACTCTCTTTCAATTCATTTTAAATTTTTAACTTAATTTAGCAATAAAGAAAGATGAATCCTATAACGAATGCAATGTTTTAAGGAAAAGAAATCAAAAGTAGCATAATAGATGCAATTTTAATACATCTTCAATAATAACATTAATTCTATTTCTTTCTAAAATTTTGAACTATAACATTCCCCACTGAATATTTGAATTCGACGCACAAGCTATTGAATTATTTTAATAACAAAGACCAAATGTGCTTAGTATTTTTTTCAAATAAAGTAAAGAGATTCAATTTCTTTACTCTTCCTATATAGATGCATCCAAAACATTTTTTAAGGAGTTAATTTAAAATAAATAAAATTAATAGACATATTTCCAAAGGGTTTTTCTCCTTTCTAGTTCAATCATTCAAAAGAAGACACAATAAAAAAACATTGTTGTGCAACTAAAATTTTCAAAACAATAACACCTAATTCTCTTTAAACTTATTGAATTCTTCCATCACAACACTTAACAAATTTCTTGCTATATATTTATTGGCATTTTGTAATCAATCAAAGCATTTATAATAAAAAACATCAATCATGCTTAAATGAAATGGTAGTATTACTTAAATGCATAACTCAACATGTAAAACTAAAAGCTATGCCAATTTAATTAATTAAATTTTAATGGATCTGGATAGAATTTCAATGATAAATACACTTCAATGCCCTCTAAAATAGTGGTTGTCTAGCTCCCTCTCATGTAATCATTCAAGGTCATACATTCATTCCCATTGTTTAATATGTAGTCAACTCATAACACTTGTTGTAAATAAGAATGAATTTAAGCATTTCTTTAAATTCTTCCAAAAAAGTTTATAATCTCTTCTAATCTTAAATGTAATCCCTCTATAAGCATATGATTTCAACATCATTCTATTTTGATTCACATCAATTTCATCATCAAATATTATTTCTTTATTATGACACATGCTTAACCCTCAACTGAGTTAGTTTTTTTTTAAAAAAAAACTTATTCTCATCTTTATTTTAATGAGATGTAGATCTAATGTTCACACAAGTACTTAACATCTAATGAATGAGCACATTACATTAGGTTTCCGATTTGACAAGTAATGAAAATTTTTAATCTAGCTTTTCTTATCTTTCATAACTTATCTAATGTGGTGATATTTATCTCATTCTTCCAATAAAAGATCAACACATGTAATTATATACATTATCTAGTTGGTTTTCCTAAATGAGAGTTATTCATTCCAAAATATTTTGAAAATAAGATAACGACCAATTATATTTTGTCAAGTGAGTTACTAACAAACACATAAGGAAAGTTTGTCGCTATAAGTCTTGATTATGGAGACATATTTACACAATTACCTACACTTTAAGTTTGGGAACCCAAACCATCTTAAGTTTCATAATCGTGGTGTGGTGTAAGGATTAGGTGATTCAACAAAAATATTTTTAAAATATGTATTAAGAATTTATTCATATTTATCTTATTTAATTAATGGACTTCTAAATTGAGCAATAAAGAGTAATATGACCATGTCTATGATAATAATTGTACATTATTTTAATGTAGCATGATTATAAGATGTATGCAAAGGAACATAAGATTTCTTGAATCTGAAGTTATTATTGACCCCATATGTATTAGTTAAAGTTTATGCAAATGTGTTGAATCTCTTTTCATAGCATTGTATAACATTGTGTGATAACTGACATGTGAAAACAATTGAGCATGAGAGAACATACATGATAAAGTACTAACAAATTTTGCTTTTAAAGTATCCAATTCTTTTTCAATGACATCTCATTTTGTTAGTTTTTCTTTCATACCTAAATTTTTTTTGAAGTATTTCCTAATTTTAGAGATTTTATGCAAGAAAAATTTAACTTCGCATCATCTTGAATTGATTCATTCTTTTCCTCAAGCACATTGCAAATAGTATGAAGAGCATGAATCTCATCTTCTTCAATAACACATGTCGTCTTCAAGTTAGCATACATTTTAATAAAACTTTCTATGCTCACAAGAAAATTCTTGAAAATAATTAGATAATTTATTACTAGATTCAAACAAAGAATCATTAAAGCATACTACAAACTACATACCATTTTCTAAATGACTTTGATCATAGCTACTTGTGTCTACTTTTATTTTCTAGTATGTTTCATTTTCTTCCTTCGCTTCATCATCTTTGTCTTGTTTTCATCAGTAGCTTAGGATTGATTTCCATCAAACGATCTATTAAGTCCCTATAATGCCTCAAAATAAGATTTAAAGGTGTAGATTTTGGTATCTATTTTATGAGACAAGGCATAGAATAGATGAGTTATTCCTTTTGCATTTAATTGCCTAATTCTTCAATATTGCTCATTTGATTCATTAGAAATAACGAATGGGTATTCAAATAGGTACCATAAATCATTATTCAAATTTTGGAGTAAAGATTTAAATACCTTTATTCATAAAAAAATGTTTTCCTTAAAAACAAAGTTTGACACTTAATGATGCTAACAATATCTAAAACAATTCACTACAACTGAAAGGGAAAATGTTAATATTGTTTATTAGGAATTTTTTTCGTAGATACCACCTAATTTGATACCACTTGTTGAAAATAAGGAGTGATAATGTTCACAAGGGGTGAATTAAGCAAATACAAATTTTAACTCAATCTCAAACACAAGTTAATATTATAATAAAAATCTATTTATTTTCAAAAATCAAATTCACAACTCAACCAAACTATGAATTGTGAGCTTTCAACACAAGGCAATTTACTTTAGTAACTTTAAAAAAATCTTTATAACTTTCTTTAAAATCTAAATTAAATGAATTTGATAATTGCTTGATAAAAACTCAATCCAAATTATAACAATTCAAGCAACCTCACAACAACCACTCAAATGCTTGGAAACATTAATCTAAACAAAAATTAGAAATCTCCTTTATTAATCTTAGCTGCTCTTACAACATTTTTGAGATAATGCTTTTTAGTTTTCTAAAACCTTTGTGATTGTGTTTGTTATGAGGTAATAAAATAAGTATAGCAACTAAAACAAGTAAAACAATAAATTAACACACAATGTTTAGGTGGTTCAGTATAATATTTACCAACATTCATCTCCAATTGGCCTGATCATATTTCTATTAACAAAATGAATCTCTTTTATCCCAACAAATAGAGATAAACCTTCATAAAACTACTACATTTTTTCCTATGGCTAGGTAGAGGTTAACCTAATATAAGTTTGTTTCTTTTTTTTCACAACTATGTTGGGGTGAATCTTATTCAAAAGATACAAAGTAGTTTGTAGAATAATTACAACACTAATACATAAATAATACATCAAAATATTACACCATTTACAAAGATAATAATTTAGCAATATTACTAAATGTTATGGAATGATGCTACCAATCCAAATGTATAACTTTAATGTAGTAATAAAGTAGATGATGTAAGTAAAGCACATGATATAATGGTAGAGTAATAAGATGAAGAAGAATATTACATTGAAAAAGTATAGCCCACAACCATGCTCTTTTTGTCACTTAGAATTGATTTAAAAATTTATTCATCAATCAACCTTAATAGGAATACTCTCCTATTTATATTGTTAAACATCTCATGACATATTAAAGCAAGTGTAATGAAAAAATCCCCATTTTAAGATGTTCAAACTAGGATATTTTGAGTCTTGAGAAATGAGTTTTCTTATCTAATGGATTGTACATATGTAATACAACACTAAGAGCATCGTCCAAACTACCAACACTATATGATTAGTTCATTTTTCCTTGCACATACATATTATATAGATATGATAGATACATTGCATGGTACAAATAAAACAAAGTCACTTAGGTTCACAATTTGTGCTCTTTGGAAAATATTTAAGAAAAATATGATTCTATGTCATACATTATGATAAGATATACCATTAGCTCAATCACATAGATATCACATGCTCATATTAGTAAAATAATTGCTACTATGATACCAATCTACTCAATAAATTTCTAATTCTTAAGCCAAACTCTTAGGTAAATATACAACATATAGATAAAAAAATTATATCATACAAATACGATAAAAACGATCCAAAATTTTTCTAAGTCTCATATTATGCCTCATTTTAAATGATTTTGTTAGGTTGATTGTGTTCATACAAAGGACATAACATATTAGTATAACAATGCACATTTTAGTAGTTAACATGGTCATGTTGGTATGTTAAATAGTCTAAGTCCATAACTCTTAGTATACAACCTACAAATTATACAAATATGATTTTTTTTGTCTCACTTATACTACATGACAAATTCAACTCACACACAACTAATATCACTTAATTTAATCCTGTCCTATCCTCCTAATGAGTATATCATACAAGTATAAAAATATTACATTATGTTGTACAAATAAAGAACATTAAACATCGAATTACACTTTTTTGGGTAAGCTCTTATCATTCTTGTATGATTGGTGCTTTGTTTTGATATGAATAATAAAGACCTTAAGCAAACTAATTATGATCATAACCAATTGATGCTGTCTGATACATTATTCAATGCTAACAATTAACTAATCTTATGGTATGATGAGTACTCCATACATGTACAATTAATACATAGTATGAAATCTATATAAATTTCACTTCTCTCAATTATTTTTCAATTGTAACTAGATTTAGTGATTAAGAATGATGTAACCTATAAAGAATGTATGTTTTAAGGACATAATATACGTATATAATCAAGAAAATTAAGATGCATGCCTTAAAAACAAAGCTATTATTAAAAGTTGAAAATATTTTGTACATGCAAAATATTATTCTTAAAAATATCAAAGGCAAATATGAAGTGAATAAACAAGTATGGAATGTATGCCTTAAGTCCACACATCTTCAATATGAATGAGAAATATGATTGTAACCTTATGTGTCATACAATTATTTCATGAAATGTTTGCAAGTTGTAACCCAAAAGAAAGTATAGATGATAAGCTCTGGATGGGCTGTCACTTTATCAAGATCTATAACAAATAGCACCATGATTTGCATGCTAAGACAATTTGAGCAAAGCCACTAATGCTCTTAGATTAGTCTTCCCTTGTGGAATGCTCCAAGAAACACTTGATCAAGCTCTCTAATTTAGTTATTTCTATTTGATTTTGAGATGCATGATTTAAAAGTCACTCAAAGAAAGCATTAGAAAAATAACTAGAATCATACATGTATGTTTTTTTCATTTCTTAAAATTAAATGGATTGTACAAGTCTAATAATGGATTAAAATTATGCACTAATTTGTTTTGCTTAAGGTTAAGATCTTGAGAATTTTTAATATGATGCAAAATTGTACACATACATAACATTAATTGAGAACAATTAGCATAAAATCATAATGTTGAATGTTTGTACTTGTATGATACATGATATCATTTTTGTATTGAAATCTATCCTAACACGTTTAAGCTAACTTGTGTAATGAGATAAATCATACAACTATAATAATCCACTTCATATTTTTTAATGTAACACTTATAAACCACATTGAGTTGACTTGATCATCATATGTGTTCAAAGTTACTATGATCAAGTTGTAGTTGCTTATTCCAAGATAACCATATTATCGTATCGATATAATTGATACATCATATTTGTCTAACCACATTAGCTCTTATTTTTTAATTTAGATCTCAGAGAAAATATTTTTCATACTCATATGAACCAAAGGTTATCTAAATACAATACATGTAATCATTCAATTCTCATAACACAATCATGAATCTTATAGGGTTAATACCTTGTAAAATTGATTTTGTACTTCACATTCTTAGACCAAGTGATCATTATATCTATGTAATGAAAACATCATGCATATACAATCTCATGATAGCTTCAAACTTAACTATACTTTAAGCAATAGTCTCGACCATATAAGTATGATTTAGAGCATTGTATTGTATAATCATTAGATAACAAAATTCAATGCTTTTTTAAGCATGATTTTACCATCCTAATAACCCTATAAATTAGTTAACATTGACAAAAACAAAAGATTTAATAATATTGCATTACATAAGTAAGATAGAATATAATCCTAATGTGCTACTTAAGTGGGAAGAAATGGTTTATCTTTTACTTATCATAATAATGTTTTAAATGAAGGCATCTAAGTGGTTTAGTAATGACCTAAGGAGTAAACCTAGTTAGCTTCAATATTTGAAAGTTGATCCATACATATTTAAGAAAAGGTTTTATCACTTCATTCAATTCCAATGTCTTTATTCCTTACTCTTCACTTTTATTTACTACACTCACTATCTAATCCTACATGCTCATAACTCTTAACAAAACATTAGTCAACCTAGCTTAGTTTTTTTATCATTAGACTTGAGGCAATAACAACCCCTCCCTTGATGATTACAAAACCAATATTAGAATATGATTTTATAATAGGGAACTTTGTAAAAATTAGTGGATAACAAACATATTAATAATAATGCAATGATAATATAGATCTTAAGGGAGTTTAACAAAAATAATCCTTATAAACCAACTCTTACTACATTATAATTAATCAAAAAAATAAAATAGAAATAAGATTGCTCTAATTTTGTGAATTCTAGCTAAATAAAACCAATTTTAACAATCACCCCTCCCCTTTTTGAATTATGGAATTCTAGTAGAACATAGTTATCCTCCTCTTTGTGATTGTCCAAGTGGACTAAAATGCACAACTAATAAACATAGACACGTAAGAATTGCACAACAAAAAAACGCTAATTCATTAGAGGTCAAAAAATAAAAACAATCACAGTAATCTGTCTCAAATGTATAGCTCCCTTTGCAAAAATTCCCTTTATGCATAGCATTGTGTTCATGATTTTTAACATAGAAATACTACAAAGACAAAACAACAATCCACCAACTAACACAAGTAAAAAACAACATATATAAGACAAAAATAGCAAAAATAATTGTATCAAACAATAGAGATTGTATCAATTATAACTTATATAAAGAATGCTTCATTTTCTTTGCATTGATAAGACAATTAAAGTGGTAATTGATTCAAAAAGTACTTCAATTTGACTCTAATTTGTAGCTTCCAAACTACTAATCTTTTCTTCAAGCGTTATAAATTGGTCATTAACCATACTTTCTAGTTCATCTATATTTCAAAACAATTACTTAATTTTATGCAAAACATTAAAAGAAAATTCTTAAATTGAAGATGATGAGGCTTGATGTGCTTCATGTTGTCTAACAGTGGTAGAAAGACATTGTGTAAGATCATATAGTTCAATAGCTACTTGATCCTCATAACTTGTTAATGGCCAAGACTTACTAGGAGCTATGTTCTTAATGTGAGGTCTCTTAGTTATTATATAAGTTTTTTTTGTAATACATAACACTATATAAAAACTAGAGGCTAAAAAGAAACGTTATACAAATCACACCATACTAATTTAGTAAAGATGATAGGAAAAAGACTAAATTTTATTGAGAAGAAGGAACAATCAACTTCAGGTAAGAATCTCTTAGAAATTGAATAATGCTTGAGGTTGATCATACTAGATCTTCACACGGCACCACCATAATGATACACCTTCCCATTATTCATAAACTTTTGGTCGATCAGGTAAAATGCCCTACCAGTTGCTAATATATATATATATATATATATATATATATATATATATAACATGATTGACATAACTTCTCAAAAACTAAGTGTAATATTTTCTAAATGGAAACCTCATACACTAACAATTACTAAATTGTACATATGCAAATAATAATTCACTAGTCACCAATTTAAGTTACGAGAGTCGTACAACATTAGTTTTGCAATCATATGAGTCCAAACTTTAATTTGTATTTCTATCTATTATTGTTTAAATTATCATACTACTATGATGTTCATATTGTATTAATCCAATTAAAACCTTGTATATAATTTTAATATTCTTTCATATATCATCTCATATGATATTTGTATTATACTAATTAAACTCATGGATTCCTTATATATCTAATAGATGTAATGGTGTCATTTGTGTATGATGGAGATGTTATACACATATGATTAACTTTGTTTTGTACTTTCCCTTCTTTTCTTTTAGATTAGTTCACATTCCCTTCCATTCTTATGAATAACCTATTATAAATATATGATTTCAAGTTTTTTTAACCTTGACTCCAATTAATTCCATTAACACAATGCACTTCATATCCATATAATATTAATGATTTAAATGAGCTAAATGTTCCATGCATTACTACCCTAACACTATTTTCCATCATTAAGTGAAACATCCTTACTATGACAAGCACTTAATCCTTGAATGTTTTATTTTGTCCTTCAAAATTAGGTTTTAATGATATTCTTAAATTATTAAGTTAAAAACAACATTTACTCAAATATAAATTTTTCCAAGTGAGTTAGAAGCACAACTCATAAGCTTAAGATTTGTTTCCACAGGTCCTTATTATAGAGGCAAATCTATATGTCTACCTAAGCTTTAATCATTGGAACCCCAACTATCTTGGGTTCATAAAAGGTAGTGCATAAATTAAGATGCTTTTACAAAAATAAAACATGCATTGTTACCATTTAGGATCCATACATATTTTTTCTTTTTAAGCTTAAGGATTTCCTAATAGGTCAATCTATAGAGATATGTCCACACTTATAACAGAAATTATAAACAATTTTAGATGATCTATTTTAATGGAATTGTGCATGCAAATAGATATTGTTCCTTTCACTTGATATATATTGGTTAGACTTATGGGGCAAACAAGATATTATGATCTAACATCAATAAAAATTAGGAGACAAGTATGAAAAAGTTATAGAATTAATATTTGTTCATACAAGTATGACATTATTGTTGTTTCAAAATTCTAGTGTAATAAGCATTCATATCAACTACATTCAATAGTCAATTAGCTTCACTAGTATGACCATCATACATTGAGCGATGTGATTTAGTATGAAAAAGAGGCAAATGTGAATGATCATAAAACTTCACTGTGGATCATACTAAACTAATTTCTTATTATAGAAAGATGAGAGTTAGTTTAAGTTATACTATGAACCAACAAGTATGAATTCTATGCATCATACAAGTATGATAATAAAGAAATTATGTTAGTTGTGTAAGTATGATTCTTTTAGAGAGGCATCACAAAGGGGAATTGTTGGGTTATGATAAGTGATTGTCATGTATAGTGTATCATATATTTATAAATCCTTGATCATAAAAATACAATTAGTAGTAATTGTTATATGGTGATAATGAATCTATTTTATTGTACGACATGATATAGGTATAGTACAAGAATGATTTGTTGATGCAAGATAAACCAAGTTTTCTATTTAAGTTACCTTAGTTCTTGACTATTGAGAATTAAATCATCTTAGATGTAATAGTTAAAATGTCTTGGATAGAGCCAATTAAAGGAAAAGAATGTGAAGATTTGGTGAAACCTTAGGATGTATAAATCTTAAGTTAAGGATGTAAGAAGAGAAATTTGAGATGACATAACAAAAAATCCATGATTAAAGAATTGATTGAAAAGCTATATAAGGTTTTAGCTTGTGATTAAGTTTGAAATTTTAGCAAAACATAGTTGTGGATGCTCCAAAGAGACTTACTCAATAAAACCTATGAAATATAACATATAACTAAGGATGAAGAAGGAGAAAACTTGCAACCTCAATCTATGAAGAGCAAGGACATCAAATTGGTATTGAACTCTACTACGTTTAAGAGGTAGCAACCTCATGCCATGTAGCTTAGGAATTAAGTGTGTCTAATTCCTAAAGGTTATAGGTTTGCATGAAGAAAACTCTAAATGAAGAATTAAGGTTAAGCTAAAGTTTTCAAGCACAAGTTAGACCTTGAGTACACTTAGGATGAGACTAAGATATGATAATACTCTCGATTAGACCTTAGATGAACATTGATTGAAATAGAGAGTTGGGTATTGACCTTAGGAGTTGTGCTAAGCTCGACCAAGGGATTAAATGAATAGTTGGATCATGGGTCTATTGTTGCTTAATGTGATGACTAAGAACATGTGTAGCCTTAAATTAGGTTCTTATTCCATGGATTGACATCTTAGATGATGGTTTAAGTGGTGTGTATATCTTAAATGAGGCCTATGGAAAAGGTTGTGTAACTCAAGTTAGCTTACAAGGTAAGGGCGTCTTTAATAGAACTCATGCAAACCTAAGTTAAAGTAAAAGACTATGACTTAAAAGGGTTTATTTTAAAAAATTATAACTTGAGTAGGTTCTCATGTCTTAGCCTAATAAGGTTAATAAACTCAATTAGACTCTCAAATTAAGAAAAGAAAAAGAACTAGACATGTAAATAAGAAATTAAGAAGAGAGAATTAACTCCAGATAAAAAAATTAGGATTTGAAAAAAAAATCCTAGAACAACCCATATAGTAGAGCAAGGAGAAAACCTTAAATATAGATATTAGGGTTTAGAAGAAGCATTGGATCAAACCTAGACAATACAGTAGGGTTTGATTAATGAATTAATGCTTTGAAGAAATCTTAAAACCTATCATATGATAAATTAGAGTCTGGTAACTTTAAATGTTTGTAAATAAAACCATATAAGCAAGTCTAAAAAATGGTGATATGGATTATGATGCATTGGAGCCCAATTAGACTCCTTAAATGAAGCTAGGTGGGTCAGAAATATTAGATGAAGGGACTCCCCACTATGTATAAAGGTTACCTATTTCATTGCTAAGACGTCAACGAAGGACCATGGGTGTGCAAGAGCTTGTGATAATGGAGCATTATGCATTATGAGGACTCTTAATGCCATGCATGGTGGTCCATGTGATTAATAAAGCTCAAATTATGAACTATTAGATCATATGTTGGATAGAAGTGCCAGACATATGTCACATATCTAGGGGCTTGGAAGAGTGTCAAATTATTAGTGGATAACTATGTATCCTATAGATTGATCTTGATTATGTTTTCATCATGATTTGCAAAGTCTGTGGTTATGTGATAGGGGTGGTGGTTATGGTTTTATATTTTGACTCAATTTGGTAGGCTATGATATTCATCTAATTTTTCTAACTTATTGATGATTATACTTTGATATTGTATTATTATATATATATATTTCAATAGTAGGATATGAGTGTTCATATTAAGCCTAACTCACACTCCCCTTATATTATTTTCCAATGTAGGGAGTTAGTTACTAATAGAATAATAGAGTGAAGATCAGAGTTAATAAATCTTACATTATATAGTGTCATTGCATGTCCTATACATAGCATATGCATTTTCAGCTTTGAAATGTATTCATTGAACTTGGACTATATGCATTATTAAACATGTATTATATAAGACATTTATTTGAACATGGTTATATGGTTATTTATGATTATTGTATTTTGTGGATAAAGTTATTAATAGTTATAGATTTATTTGGTATCATATACAAGATATTGTATTAGGCAGATTACCTAATTCAAGGTGGATTAGTTCTTGAGTCAAGTGAGGTCTTAATTGGAGCTAGAATGTCATTCATTTTAGGTAGCACAACATAAGCTTGATTATCAAATTAGATGTTCACAACTACAAGTTTTAATGTTAAGTCCAAGGAATGAATGGTCTTTCTCAATAAAGATGGCTAGGACCTAAACTATTGCCTTAAGGGACATCATGGATGAAGACTAGGTCTGATAAGAGCCAGAGTTAGATTAACTAGCTAAGGTTGTAATGCCTTAGGCTTAGCATATGCATACACTGGAGCCAATCTTGGAAGCTTTTAGATGGTTGAGAGTACAAGTCATTTTGGGTACAATAAATCCAACAAAAATAGATGATTATCTAGCACACATTTAAAAGCTATTTGGTGTATTAGGGTGTACACTAAGTAGAGGTAGCTACTTGGTTCTTGATGGAGAGGCATCTACTTAGTGGCATAGTTAACATCAAATTATGTTTGAGGATGTCCAAAATAGTGAAACTCTATGGAGTTAGAATTAGTTATTTTAGAGATTGTTTATGCTAGAGATGGCTAAGGCTCAAATTCACAAAGACATAACTCATTTGAGTCAAAGACATATGTCTATAATAGATTATGATGCTATATTAACTTATCTTAAATGTAATGCATCCCATTTGGTGACTTCAAAAAGGTGTCATAACATGCTCTTTATGGATGGACTTTGGCCTTCTTTGTATAGACACCTGGTGGTTACTTGGTTTACTCAATATTATGACTTGGTTGAGGCCACAAAGTTGATTAAGTAAAGCTTTATTGAGCTTAAAAATAGATTGAGTTTGACTCCAGTTTTGACCTTACCTAAGTACGATAAGCCATAAGTATATCTTTTCATAGAGAAGACTTGTAAAAGACTATATTTGTACATAAAATATTGAGAGGGCAAGGCCAACCTAGTAGATGTCTTGAGTAAAGGCTCCATTCTTAGGTATATGTTTATAGAGAGATCAGAGAAGAAAGTCAAGTTTGATATCAATAGAGCATAAACTCTTTTAATTATTAAGAATTTGATGATTCATCTTGGTTCTCTTAGCAACCAAGTATATTGGTTGGATAAGCTGAGGATGCTTTAATAAGAAGATCTTGAACTTCAGAGTTGAGCTTATTTGATTACAAGAGGAATTTGAGGCATTTGCTATAAGGGATGACATTTTAACATGTTGCGATAGGTGGTCTTTCCTACTAAACTAAATGTTTAGGGATAGCTTGCTTGGAAAGGCTCATGTTAATAGGATGACAATACCTCTACCTCCTTAGACTTCTCTAGTTCCCCCCACATGGATCCCTCCCTTAGTAGAAATTAA
Source organism: Vanilla planifolia (assembly GCA_023846275.1). Lineage (NCBI taxonomy): Eukaryota > Viridiplantae > Streptophyta > Magnoliopsida > Asparagales > Orchidaceae > Vanilla > Vanilla planifolia. Next base: position 37,500,659 of record CM043866.1, on the reverse strand, counting down.
TCGGGATCTTTTGGCTCAACTTTATCCAAGTACTTTTACTTTTACTTTACAGATCAAAACAGAATTTCTATTCTATTTTTTTTTATCTATTTTTATGGGATTTATTTGATTTTTATGCCGCCACTCGAAGCCAAAAGGTATAAAAACCTCAAGGCAATCTTTTAATGGAGAGGATTAAAAATGGCTGAAATGCATCATAAGTTGCTCAAGCTATTTTTCAAATTTCTAAACTAAGGTGGGGAGATTGTTACATTCATCAAATTTGTTGGCCAAAATATGTGATCTCCACTTAACTTTGTCATTTAAATGCCTATAAAATTCAAGTGATAAAGTTAGATTACTACTAAATATGTTTGGTGTGAATCATTCAATATAGTATGGCATGGATTAAAAACCTATTAAAGGCTCAACTGTTAATACCATATAGTATGATATTAGGCAAATATGTATTATGATCTGACAAGTATGAACATACCATAAAATTATAATTTAGTTGTAAATGTATGACATAGTTATTGTATCAATACTATAGTGTCATGAGCATTAACATCGAATGTGTCCAATAGTTAATTGGCAACATATTATATGACCATCACACATTATACGAAGCAATTTAGTACAACCAAGTACAAAAAGGAGCAAAACTTTGTTATGGATCATATTAAGCTAATCACTCCATCATATAAAGATAAAAATAAATTAAGTAATAATATGAACATACAATATGAAGTTAAGACATCATACAAGTATGATAATGAGAAAGAAAATTATAGTAATTATATAAGTACAATCCTCTAAAAGAGGCATTACATAAGGGAATTATCAAGTTAAAAAGGGTGACTATAGTGTATAGTGTATCGTATAAGTACAAATATCTAATCATATAATTATAAATAATGAGAACTATTAGGTGATGATAATGGATCTATCTCATCATGCAATATGATATATGTATAGTGCAAGCATGATATGTAGATGTTGGATAAATCTAGTTTCATGTTTGAGTTATTTTTTATCCTGACTATAAGGAATTAAATTGCCCTTGATCTAATGCTTAGAAATGACTTGGATAGAGTCAGTTAAGAGAAAAGAAAGTGAAGATTTAGTCAAACCCTATAATGCATGAATCTTGAGATAAGAATATAAGAAGGAAATTTGAGTTGACTTAACAAATATTTCACGATTAAAGGATTGATGGAATGGCTAGTATTAGCTTGTGATTAGAGCTACAATTATAGCATAAATTTGTCATGGGTGCCCCTAAAGAGGCCTACCAAAGAGAAGCTTATGAAATATAACCTATAAGCTAGGAAAGAGAAGAAATAAATTTGTAAGCTCAATCCATGAAGAGAAAGGACTTCCAATTAGTGTAGATCTCTACATAGCTAAAGATATAGGAACATCATTCCTTTCACAAAATATAGAAGCATGCCAGGTATTTCAAATCAACGATTTTGTTAATTAATGCATGTTGGCCAACTTAGTGTTCTTGGATTGAAAAAAATGTCTGACACATGTTTTATTTTGATTCCTTAGCATGTTGTGATTTCCTTATTTAGTGCAATTATTATGTGTATGCTTCCTAATTAAACAAATTAACTTGCTTTAAATTTCCAATTTGATAAGAATATGTTACTTTTTTGAGAAGTCAACATGTTGTAGCTTGGTTGGTGAAAGAACGTGATGTGCTATGCCTTTTAATTATCAAAAAAACATGGCACAACTTTTACATCTAATAAAAGGTATTAGACATAAACAATCCTTTATAAATCTAACATGAATTAGCTCATGGTTTAAAGCAGCACATAAATATACTCATTGTCTTATGAATTTAGCTTGTTATAGCACACAATTTTATTTAAAACATGAAATGTAAGCAATGTTTTCCAAATTTGACATGCTTTAAGTTATTTTTTACTATAGAATGTGAGATAAATGTAGTACTTTACTCATGGTTTAAGATAGAATTTGAGGAATATCTAGCGCATTATTAATCTTGTATGTTGTAACTCACAGTTGATATAGAATATTGGATTTAATTATTATTTTAATAATATTTTATGTTCTAGCTTTTATGATTTGATTGAAACATTAGATTGAAATGATTTCTTTCTATTATTTTTTCTACAACTTCTAGGTAAATAAAGAATATTAGAATTTTGTAATGTTTGTTATTTTCATGCTATAGCTTTTGAATTTATGAAGACTACGAACTGTATAAATTATGTCACTATAATTCACATGCAATAGCTCTTAAAATGTAAAAGCTAAGATATAATTTTTTGGATAGATAAATAATATAAATTGTAGGAATTAAGTGTGTGTAATTTCTATAAACTATGACTTTTTCATAATGAAACCTTGAGTACACTCAAGATAAGGCTTGGTTATGATGAAGCTCTCAATTAGACTTTGGATTAGAGTTAATTGAAATAAAGAGCATGGTATTGGATTTAGGAGTGGTACTAAGCTCTTCCAAGGTGTTGAAGGAACTCTTAGATCATTGGTTAAACCCTATTATAGCTTAGTTTGATGGATAAGAATATGAGTAATGCTAAATTAAGCTCTTAAGCCATGAATTAACACCCTAGATGATGGTTTAAGAGGTGCATGTGGCCTAAAAGAGGCCTTTAGAAAAGTTGACGTGACCCAGGTTTGGCTATAAAACACTAATGAAACTTATGCATCATGGTGCATCCTTCATCAAATAAGATCAAGGCATGTTTAAGACAAATTATATTCATTTTTAGCTTGATATGTATTTATTGAACTTAGACCATATGCATTATTAGATATGGATTGGATTAGACATTAATTTGGACATGACTATGCAGTTATTTATGATTATTATATTATGTGTATATTATTTTTTACACATAGATTGCTTTGGTTCCATATACATGCCAATGTATCAGTGGGTGACTTACCCTAAGGTGAGCCATTTCTTGGCTCAATTGAGCTCTCTATTGAAGTATAAATGTGGTTTAGTTTGGGTGGCATGTCACAAGCTTGATTTTCATGTTAAGGGATTGTGACTCCCAGTTTGAATATCAAGCTTATAGAGTGGAAGGTGGCTTATCAAATACTTTGACTGGTGTATTAGTTCGGTTGCATCCTAAGAAAAAAACATGTTACAAAAGTGGGGTGCAATAGATTATCACCATACAACTTATCTAGTTTCATTGCCTCAATGTAAGTTAAGAAAATGTAGATTTTATACCAATTGTTTGAGACAAAAGCACAAAATAAGTTTGCCCATCCTCTAACATTAAATTAAATCATTGTTCTTAATGTTTGTCTTCTTTCCTAAGGTATAGTACAAGAAAGGAAAAAAATTCATAAATCATAATCAAATTTTTGAATAAAACTTTTAAAAGTATTTTTCCAAATAGAATAGTGTTTTCCTATATACAAAAGAGGACAATCCATAAGAATGATTCACACACCACAAACAAATGCTGGGTCTTATCTTAGAAATTTCTTTTGTTGAATGAACTTGGCAGCTCAACAGAGGGGGATGTGAATTATGTGTTCTAAATTTTCTACTAAAAGCTACACTTAATTTCTTCAAAATAAAAGTAAAGCTAGCAATACCAAATTTGAGTTAAGCTTTTAAGAAAATTTCTTACTTTTCGTATGCTTGGTTATGATGAAGCTCTCAATTAGACTTTGGATTAGAGTTAATTGAAATAAAGAGCATGGTATTGGATTTAGGAGTGGTACTAAGCTCTTCCAAGGTGTTGAAGGAACTCTTAGATCATTGGTTAAACCCCATTATAGCTTAGTTTGATGGATAAGAATATGAGTAATGCTAAATTAAGCTCTTAAGCCATGAATTAACACCCTAGATGATGGTTTAAGAGGTGCATGTGGCCTAAAAGAGGCCTTTAGAAAAGTTGACGTGACCCAGGTTTGGCTATAAAACACTAATGAAACTTATGCATCATGGTGCATCCTTCATCAAATAAGATCAAGGCATGTTTAAGACAAATTATATTCATTTTTAGCTTGATATGTATTTATTGAACTTAGACCATATGCATTATTAGATATGGATTGGATTAGACATTAATTTGGACATGACTATGCAGTTATTTATGATTATTATATTATGTGTATATTATTTTTTACACATAGATTGCTTTGGTTCCATATACATGCCAATGTATCAGTGGGTGACTTACCCTAAGGTGAGCCATTTCTTGGCTCAATTGAGCTCTCTATTGAAGTATAAATGTGGTTTAGTTTGGGTGGCATGTCACAAGCTTGATTTTCATGTTAAGGGATTGTGACTCCCAGTTTGAATATCAAGCTTATAGAGTGGAAGGTGGCTTATCAAATACTTTGACTGGTGTATTAGTTCGGTTGCATCCTAAGAAAAAAACATGTTACAAAAGTGGGGTGCAATAGATTATCACCATACAACTTATCTAGTTTCATTGCCTCAATGTAAGTTAAGAAAATGTAGATTTTATACCAATTGTTTGAGACAAAAGCACAAAATAAGTTTGCCCATCCTCTAACATTAAATTAAATCATTGTTCTTAATGTTTGTCTTCTTTCCTAAGGTATAGTACAAGAAAGGAAAAAAATTCATAAATCATAATCAAATTTTTGAATAAAACTTTTAAAAGTATTTTTCCAAATAGAATAGTGTTTTCCTATATACAAAAGAGGACAATCCATAAGAATGATTCACACACCACAAACAAATGCTGGGTCTTATCTTAGAAATTTCTTTTGTTGAATGAACTTGGCAGCTCAACAGAGGGGGATGTGAATTATGTGTTCTAAATTTTCTACTAAAAGCTACACTTAATTTCTTCAAAATAAAAGTAAAGCTAGCAATACCAAATTTGAGTTAAGCTTTTAAGAAAATTTCTTACTTTTCGTATGCTTGGTTATGATGAAGCTCTCAATTAGACTTTGGATTAGAGTTAATTGAAATAAAGAGCATGGTATTGGATTTAGGAGTGGTACTAAGCTCTTCCAAGGTGTTGAAGGAACTCTTAGATCATTGGTTAAACCCCATTATAGCTTAGTTTGATGGATAAGAATATGAGTAATGCTAAATTAAGCTCTTAAGCCATGAATTAACACCCTAGATGATGGTTTAAGAGGTGCATGTGGCCTAAAAGAGGCCTTTAGAAAAGTTGACGTGACCCAGGTTTGGCTATAAAACACTAATGAAACTTATGCATCATGGTGCATCCTTCATCAAATAAGATCAAGGCATGTTTAAGACAAATTATATTCATTTTTAGCTTGATATGTATTTATTGAACTTAGACCATATGCATTATTAGATATGGATTGGATTAGACATTAATTTGGACATGACTATGCAGTTATTTATGATTATTATATTATGTGTATATTATTTTTTACACATAGATTGCTTTGGTTCCATATACATGCCAATGTATCAGTGGGTGACTTACCCTAAGGTGAGCCATTTCTTGGCTCAATTGAGCTCTCTATTGAAGTATAAATGTGGTTTAGTTTGGGTGGCATGTCACAAGCTTGATTTTCATGTTAAGGGATTGTGACTCCCAGTTTGAATATCAAGCTTATAGAGTGGAAGGTGGCTTATCAAATACTTTGACTGGTGTATTAGTTCGGTTGCATCCTAAGAAAAAAACATGTTACAAAAGTGGGGTGCAATAGATTATCACCATACAACTTATCTAGTTTCATTGCCTCAATGTAAGTTAAGAAAATGTAGATTTTATACCAATTGTTTGAGACAAAAGCACAAAATAAGTTTGCCCATCCTCTAACATTAAATTAAATCATTGTTCTTAATGTTTGTCTTCTTTCCTAAGGTATAGTACAAGAAAGGAAAAAAATTCATAAATCATAATCAAATTTTTGAATAAAACTTTTAAAAGTATTTTTCCAAATAGAATAGTGTTTTCCTATATACAAAAGAGGACAATCCATAAGAATGATTCACACACCACAAACAAATGCTGGGTCTTATCTTAGAAATTTCTTTTGTTGAATGAACTTGGCAGCTAAACAGAGGGGGATGTGAATTATGTGTTCTAAATTTTCTACTAAAAGCTACACTTAATTTCTTCAAAATAAAAGTAAAGCTAGCAATACCAAATTTGAGTTAAGCTTTTAAGAAAATTTCTTACTTTTCGTATGCTTGGTTATGATGAAGCTCTCAATTAGACTTTGGATTAGAGTTAATTGAAATAAAGAGCATGGTATTGGATTTAGGAGTGGTACTAAGCTCTTCCAAGGTGTTGAAGGAACTCTTAGATCATTGGTTAAACCCCATTATAGCTTAGTTTGATGGATAAGAATATGAGTAATGCTAAATTAAGCTCTTAAGCCATGAATTAACACCCTAGATGATGGTTTAAGAGGTGCATGTGGCCTAAAAGAGGCCTTTAGAAAAGTTGACGTGACCCAGGTTTGGCAATAAAACACTAATGAAACTTATGCATCATGGTGCATCCTTCATCAAATAAGATCAAGGCATGTTTAAGACAAATTATATTCATTTTTAGCTTGATATGTATTTATTGAACTTAGACCATATGCATTATTAGATATGGATTGGATTAGACATTAATTTGGACATGACTATGCAGTTATTTATGATTATTATATTATGTGTATATTATTTTTTACACATAGATTGCTTTGGTTCCATATACATGCCAATGTATCAGTGGGTGACTTACCCTAAGGTGAGCCATTTCTTGGCTCAATTGAGCTCTCTATTGAAGTATAAATGTGGTTTAGTTTGGGTGGCATGTCACAAGCTTGATTTTCATGTTAAGGGATTGTGACTCCCAGTTTGAATATCAAGCTTATAGAGTGGAAGGTGGCTTATCAAATACTTTGACTGGTGTATTAGTTCGGTTGCATCCTAAGAAAAAAACATGTTACAAAAGTGGGGTGCAATAGATTATCACCATACAACTTATCTAGTTTCATTGCCTCAATGTAAGTTAAGAAAATGTAGATTTTATACCAATTGTTTGAGACAAAAGCACAAAATAAGTTTGCCCATCCTCTAACATTAAATTAAATCATTGTTCTTAATGTTTGTCTTCTTTCCTAAGGTATAGTACAAGAAAGGAAAAAAATTCATAAATCATAATCAAATTTTTGAATAAAACTTTTAAAAGTATTTTTCCAAATAGAATAGTGTTTTCCTATATACAAAAGAGGACAATCCATAAGAATGATTCACACACAACAAACAAATGCTGGGTCTTATCTTAGAAATTTCTTTTGTTGAATGAACTTGGCAGCTCAACAGAGGGGGATGTGAATTATGTGTTCTAAATTTTCTACTAAAAGCTACACTTAATTTCTTCAAAATAAAAGTAAAGCTAGCAATACCAAATTTGAGTTAAGCTTTTAAGAAAATTTCTTACTTTTCGTATGCTTGGTTATGATGAAGCTCTCAATTAGACTTTGGATTAGAGTTAATTGAAATAAAGAGCATGGTATTGGATTTAGGAGTGGTACTAAGCTCTTCCAAGGTGTTGAAGGAACTCTTAGATCATTGGTTAAACCCCATTATAGCTTAGTTTGATGGATAAGAATATGAGTAATGCTAAATTAAGCTCTTAAGCCATGAATTAACACCCTAGATGATGGTTTAAGAGGTGCATGTGGCCTAAAAGAGGCCTTTAGAAAAGTTGACGTGACCCAGGTTTGGCTATAAAACACTAATGAAACTTATGCATCATGGTGCATCCTTCATCAAATAAGATCAAGGCATGTTTAAGACAAATTATATTCATTTTTAGCTTGATATGTATTTATTGAACTTAGACCATATGCATTATTAGATATGGATTGGATTAGACATTAATTTGGACATGACTATGCAGTTATTTATGATTATTATATTATGTGTATATTATTTTTTACACATAGATTGCTTTGGTTCCATATACATGCCAATGTATCAGTGGGTGACTTACCCTAAGGTGAGCCATTTCTTGGCTCAATTGAGCTCTCTATTGAAGTATAAATGTGGTTTAGTTAGTATGAAAATCATGTCACAAGCTTGATTTTCATGTTAAGGGATTGTGACTCCCAGTTTGAATATCAAGCTTATAGAGTGGAAGGTGGCTTATCAAATACTTTGACTGGTGTATTAGTTCGGTTGCATCCTAAGAAAAAAACATGTTACAAAAGTGGGGTGCAATAGATTATCACCATACAACTTATCTAGCTTCATTGCCTCAATGTAAGTTAAGAAAATGTAGATTTTATACCAATTGTTTGAGACAAAAGCACAAAATAAGTTTGCCCATCCTCTAACATTAAATTAAATCATTGTTCTTAATGTTTGTCTTCTTTCCTAAGGTATAGTACAAGAAAGGAAAAAAATTCATAAATCATAATCAAATTTTTGAATAAAACTTTTAAAAGTATTTTTCCAAATAGAATAGTGTTTTCCTATATACAAAAGAGGACAATCCATAAGAATGATTCACACACCACAAACAAATGCTGGGTCTTATCTTAGAAATTTCTTTTGTTGAATGAACTTGGCAGCTCAACAGAGGGGGATGTGAATTATGTGTTCTAAATTTTCTACTAAAAGCTACACTTAATTTCTTCAAGATAAAAGTAAAGCTAGCAATACCAAATTTGAGTTAAGCTTTTAAGAAAATTTCTTACTTTTCGTATGCTTGGTTATGATGAAGCTCTCAATTAGACTTTGGATTAGAGTTAATTGAAATAAAGAGCATGGTATTGGATTTAGGAGTGGTACTAAGCTCTTCCAAGGTGTTGAAGGAACTCTTAGATCATTGGTTAAACCCATTATAGCTTAGTTTGATGGATAAGAATATGAGTAATGCTAAATTAAGCTCTTAAGCCATGAATTAACACCCTAGATGATGGTTTAAGAGGTGCATGTGGCCTAAAAGAGGCCTTTAGAAAAGTTGACGTGACCCAGGTTTGGCTATAAAACACTAATGAAACTTATGCATCATGGTGCATCCTTCATCAAATAAGATCAAGGCATGTTTAAGACAAATTATATTCATTTTTAGCTTGATATGTATTTATTGAACTTAGACCATATGCGTTATTAGATATGGATTGGATTAGACATTAATTTGGACATGACTATGCAGTTATTTATGATTATTATATTATGTGTATATTATTTTTTACACATAGATTGCTTTGGTTCCATATACATGCCAATGTATCAGTGGGTGACTTACCCTAAGGTGAGCCATTTCTTGGCTCAATTGAGCTCTCTATTGAAGTATAAATGTGGTTTAGTTAGTATGAAAATCATGTCACAAGCTTGATTTTCATGTTAAGGGATTGTGACTCCCAGTTTGAATATCAAGCTTATAGAGTGGAAGGTGGCTTATCAAATACTTTGACTGGTGTATTAGTTCGGTTGCATCCTAAGAAAAAAAACATGTTACAAAAGTGGGGTGCAATAGATTATCACCATACAACTTATCTAGCTTCATTGCCTCAATGTAAGTTAAGAAAATTTAGATTTTATACCAATTGTTTGAGACAAAAGCACAAAATAAGTTTGCCCATCCTCTAACATTAAATTAAATCATTGTTCTTAATGTTTGTCTTCTTTCCTAAGGTATAGTACAAGAAAGGAAAAAAATTCATAAATCATAATCAAATTTTTGAATAAAACTTTTAAAAGTATTTTTCCAAATAGAATAGTGTTTTCGTATATACAAAAGAGGACAATCCATAAGAATGATTCACACACCACAAACAAATGCTGGGTCTTATCTTAGAAATTTCTTTTGTTGAATGAACTTGGCAGCTCAACAGAGGGGGATGTGAATTATGTGTTCTAAATTTTCTACTAAAAGCTACACTTAATTTCTTCAAAATAAAAGTAAATCTAGCAATACCAAATTTGAGTTAAGCTTTTAAGAAAATTTCTTACTTTTCGTATGCTTGGTTATGATGAAGCTCTCAATTAGACTTTGGATTAGAGTTAATTGAACTAAATAGCATGGTATTGGATTTAGGAGTGGTACTAAGCTCTTCCAAGGTGTTGAAGGAACTCTTAGATCATTGGTTAAACCCCATTATAGCTTAGTTTGATGGATAAGAATATGAGTAATGCTAAATTAAGCTCTTAAGCCATGAATTAACACCCTAGATGATGGTTTAAGAGGTGCATGTGGCCTAAAAGAGGCCTTTAGAAAAGTTGACGTGACCCAGGTTTGGCTATAAAATTCTAATGAAACTTATGCATCATGGTGCATCCTTCATCAAATAAGATCAAGGCATGTTTAAGACAAATTATATTCATTTTTAGCTTGATATGTATTTATTGAACTTAGACCATATGCATTATTAGATATGGATTGGATTAGACATTAATTTGGACATGACTATGCAGTTATTTATGATTATTATATTATGTGTATATTATTTTTTACACATAGATTGCTTATGTTTCATATACATGCCAATGTATCAGTGGGTGACTTACCCTAAGGTGAGCCATTTCTTGGCTCAATTGAGCTCTCTATTGAAGTATAAATGTGGTTTAGTTTGGGTGGCATGTCACAAGCTTGATTTTCATGTTAAGGGATTGTGACTCCCAGTTTGAATATCAAGCTTATAGAGTGGAAGGTGGCTTATCAAATACTTTGACTGGTGTATTAGTTCGGTTGCATCCTAAGAAAAAAACATGTTACAAAAGTGGGGTGCAATAGATTATCACCATACAACTTATCTAGCTTCATTGCCTCAATGTAAGTTAAGAAAATGTAGATTTTATACCAATTGTTTGAGACAAAAGAACAAAATAAGTTTGCCCATCCTCTAACATTAAATTAAATCATTGTTCTTAATGTTTGTCTTCTTTCCTAAGGTATAGTACAAGAAAGGAAAAAAATTCATAAATCATAATCAAATTTTTGAATAAAACTTTTAAAAGTATTTTTCCAAATAGAATAGTGTTTTCCTATATATAAAAGAGGACAATCCATAAGAATGATTCACACACCACAAACAAATGCTGGGTCTAATCTTAGAAATTTCTTTTGTTGAATGAACTTGGCAGCTCAACAGAGGGGGATGTGAATTATGTGTTCTAAATTTTCTACTAAAAGCTACACTTAATTTCTTCAAGATAAAAGTAAAGCTAGCAATACAAAATTTGAGTTAAGCTTTTAAGAAAATTTCTTACTTTTCGTATGCTTGGTTATGATGAAGCTCTCAATTAGACTTTGGATTAGAGTTAATTGAAATAAAGAGCATGGTATTGGATTTAGGAGTGGTACTAAGCTCTTCCAAGGTGTTGAAGGAACTCTTAGATCATTGGTTAAACCCTATTATAGCTTAGTTTGATGGATAAGAATATGAGTAATGCTAAATTAAGCTCTTAAGCCATGAATTAACACCCTAGATGATGGTTTAAGAGGTGCATATGGCCTAAAAGAGGCCTTTAGAAAAGTTGACGTGACCCAGGTTTGGCTATAAAACACTAATGAAACTTATGCATCATGGTGCATCCTTCATCAAATAAGATCAAGGCATGTTTAAGACAAATTATATTCATTTTTAGCTTGATATGTATTTATTGAACTTAGACCATATGCATTATTAGATATGGATTGGATTAGACATTAATTTGGACATGACTATGTAGTTATTTATGATTATTATATTATGTGTATATTATTTTTTACACATAGATTGCTTTGGTTCCATATACATGCCAATGTATCAGTGGGTGACTTACCCTAAGGTGAGCCATTTCTTGGCTCAATTGAGCTCTCTATTGAAGTATAAATGTGGTTTAGTTTGGGTGGCATGTCACAAACTTGATTTTCATGTTAAGGGATTGCGACTCCCAGTTTGAATATCAAGCTTATAGAGTGGAAGGTGGCTTATCAAATACTTTGACTGGTGTATTAGTTCGGTTGCATCCTAAGAAAAAAACATGTTACAAAAGTGGGGTGCAATAGATTATCACCATACAACTTATCTAGTTTCATTGCCTCAATGTAAGTTAAGAAAATGTAGATTTTATACCAATTGTTTGAGACAAAAGCACAAAATAAGTTTGCCCGTCCTCTAACATAAAATTAAATCATTGTTCTTAATGTTTGTCTTCTTTCCTAAGGTATAGTACAAGAAAGGAAAAAAATTCATAAATCATAATCAAATTTTTGAATAAAACTTTTAAAAGTATTTTTCCAAATAGAATAGTGTTTTCGTATATACAAAAGAGGACAATCCATAAGAATGATTCACACACCACAAAAAAATGCTGCGTCTTATCTTAGAAATTTCTTTTGTTGAATGAACTTGGCAACTCAACAGAGGGGGATGTGAATTATGTGTTCTAAATTTTCTACTAAAAGCTACACTTAATTTCTTCAAAATAAAAGTAAAGCTAGCAATACCAAATTTGAGTTAAGCTTTTAAGAAAATTTCTTACTTTTCGTATGCTTGGTTATGATGAAGCTCTTAATTAGACTTTGGATTAGAGTTAATTGAAATAAAGAGCATGGTATTGGATTTAGGAGTGGTACTAAGCTCTTCCAAGGTGTTGAAGGAACTCTTAGATCATTGGTTAAACCCCATTATAGCTTAGTTTGATGGATAAGAATATGAGTAATGCTAAATTAAGCTCTTAAGCCATGAATTAACAACCTAGATGATGGTTTAAGAGGTGCATGTGGCCTAAAAGAGGCCTTTAGAAAAGTTGACGTGACCCAGGTTTGGCTATAAAACACTAATGAAACTTATGCATCATGGTGCATCCTTCATCAAATAAGATCAAGGCATGTTTAAGACAAATTATATTCATTTTTAGCTTGATATGTATTTATTGAACTTAGACCATATGCATTATTAGATATGGATTGGATTAGACATTAATTTGGACATGACTATGCAGTTATTTATGATTATTATATTATTTGTATATTATTTTTTACACATAGATTGCTTTGGTTCCATATACATGCCAATGTATCAGTGGGTGACTTACCCTAAGGTGAGCCATTTCTTGGCTCAATTGAGCTCTCTATTGAAGTATAAATGTGGTTTAGTTTGGGTGGCATGTCACAAGCTTGATTTTCATGTTAAGGGATTGTGACTCCCAGTTTGAATATCAAGCTTATAGAGTGGAAGGTGGCTTATCAAATACTTTGACTGGTGTATTAGTTCGGTTGCATCCTAAGAAAAAAACATGTTACAAAAGTGGGGTGCAATAGATTATCACCATACAACTTATCTAGTTTCATTGCCTCAATGTAAGTTAAGAAAATGTAGATTTTATACCAATTGTTTGAGACAAAAGCACAAAATAAGTTTGCCCATCCTCTAACATTAAATTAAATCATTGTTCTTAATGTTTGTCTTCTTTCCTAAGGTATAGCACAACAAAGGAAAAAAATTCATAAATCATAATCAAATTTTTGAATAAAACTTTTAAAAGTATTTTTCCAAAAAGAATAGTGTTTTCCTATATACAAAAGAGGACAATCCATAAGAATGATTCACACACCACAAACAAATGCTGGGTCTTATCTTAGAAATTTCTTTTGTTGAATGAACTTGGCAGCTCAACAGAGGGGGATGTGAATTATGTGTTCTAAATTTTATACTAAAAGCTACACTTAATTTCTTCAACATAAAAGTAAAGCTAGCAATACCAAATTTGAGTTAAGCTTTTAAGAAAATTTCTTACTTTTCGTATGCTTGGTTATGATGAAGCTCTCAATTAGACTTTGGATTAGAGTTAATTGAAATAAAGAGCATGGTATTGGATTTAGGAGTGGTACTAAGCTCTTCCAAGGTGTTGAAGGAACTCTTAGATCATTGGTTAAACCCCATTATAGCTTAGTTTGATGGATAAGAATATGAGTAATGCTAAATTAAGCTCTTAAGCCATGAATTAACACCCTAGATGATGGTTTAAGAGGTGCATGTGGCCTAAAAGAGGCTTTTAGAAAAGTTGACGTGACCCAGGTTTGGCTATAAAACACTAATGAAACTTATGCATCATGGTGCATCCTTCATCAAATAAGATCAAGGCATGTTTAAGACAAATTATATTCATTTTTAGCTTGATATGTATTTATTGAACTTAGACCATATGCGTTATTAGATATGGATTGGATTAGACATTAATTTGGACATGACTATGCAGTTATTTATGATTATTATATTATGTGTATATTATTTTTTACACATAGATTGCTTTGGTTCCATATACATGCCAATGTATCAGTGGGTGACTTACCCTAAGGTGAGCCATTTCTTGGCTCAATTGAGCTCTCTATTGAAGTATAAATGTGGTTTAGTTTGGGTGGCATGTCACAAGCTTGATTTTCATGTTAAGGGATTGTGACTCCCAGTTTGAATATCAAGCTTATAGAGTGGAAGGTGGCTTATCAAATACTTTGACTGGTGTATTAGTTCGGTTGCATCCTAAGAAAAAAACATGTTACAAAAGTGGGGTGCAATAGATTATCACCATACAACTTATCTAGCTTCATTGCCTCAATGTAAGTTAAGAAAATGTAGATTTTATACCAATTGTTTGAGACAAAAGCACAAAATAAGTTTGCCCATCCTCTAACATTAAATTAAATCATTGTTCTTAATGTTTGTCTTCTTTCCTAAGGTATAGTACAAGAAAGGAAAAAAATTCATAAATCATAATCAAATTTTTGAATAAAACTTTTAAAAGTATTTTTCCAAATAGAATAGTGTTTTTTTATTTACAAAAGAGGACAATCCATAAGAATGATTCACACACCACAAACAAATGCTGGGTCTTATCTTAGAAATTTCTTTTGTTGAATGAACTTGGCAGCTCAACAGAGGGGGATGTGAATTATGTGTTCTAAATTTTCTACTAAAAGCTACACTTAATTTCTTCAAAATAAAAGTAAAGCTAGCAATACCAAATTTGAGTTAAGCTTTTAAGAAAATTTCTTACTTTTCGTATGCTTGGTTATGATGAAGCTCTCAATTAGACTTTGGATTAGAGTTAATTGAAATAAAGAGCATGGTATTGAATTTAGGAGTGGTACTAAGCTCTTCCAAGGTGTTCAAGGAACTCTTAGATCATTGGTTAAACCCCATTATAGCTTAGTTTGATGGATAAGAATATGAGTAATGCTAAATTAAGCTCTTAAGCCATGAATTAACACCCTAGATGATGGTTTAAGAGTGCATGTGGCCTAAAAGAGGCCTTTAGAAAAGTTGACGTGACCCAGGTTTGGCTATAAAACACTAATGAAACTTATGCATCATGGTGCATCCTTTATCAAATAAGATCAAGGCATGTTTAAGACAAATTATATTCATTTTTTGCTTGATATGTATTTATTGAACTTAGACCATATGCATTATTAGATATGGATTGGATTAGACATTAATTTGGACATGACTATGCTGTTATTTATGATTATTATATTATGTGTATATTATTTTTTACACATAGATTGCTTTGGTTCCATATACATGCCAATGTATCAGTGGGTGACTTACCCTAAGGTGAGCCATTTCTTGGCTCAATTGAGCTCTCTATTGAAGTATAAATGTGGTTTAGTTAGTATGAAAATCATGTCACAAGCTTGATTTTCATGTTAAGGGATTGTGACTCCCAGTTTGAATATCAAGCTTATAGAGTGGAAGGTGGCTTATCAAATACTTTGACTGGTGTATTAGTTCGGTTGCATCCTAAGAAAAAAACATGTTACAAAAGTGGGGTGCAATAGATTATCACCATACAACTTATCTAGCTTCATTGCCTCAATGTAAGTTAAGAAAATGTAGATTTTATACCAATTGTTTGAGACAAAAGCACAAAATAAGTTTGCCCATCCTCTAACATTAAATTAAATCATTGTTCTTAATGTTTGTCTTCTTTCCTAAGGTATAGTACAAGAAAGGAAAAAAATTCATAAATCATAATCAAATTTTTGAATAAAACTTTTAAAAGTATTTTTCCAAATAGAATAGTGTTTTCCTATATACAAAAGAGGACAATCCATAAGAATGATTCACACACCACAAACAAATGCTGGGTCTTATCTTAGAAATTTCTTTTGTTGAATGAACTTGGCAGCTCAACAGAGGGGGATGTGAATTATGTGTTCTAAATTTTCTACTAAAAGCTACACTTAATTTCTTCAAGATAAAAGTAAAGCTAGCAATACCAAATTTGAGTTAAGCTTTTAAGAAAATTTCTTACTTTTCGTATGCTTGGTTATGATGAAGCTCTCAATTAGACTTTGGATTAGAGTTAATTGAAATAAAGAGCATGGTATTGGATTTAGGAGTGGTACTAAGCTCTTCCAAGGTGTTGAAGGAACTCTTAGATCATTGGTTAAACCCATTATAGCTTAGTTTGATGGATAAGAATATGAGTAATGCTAAATTAAGCTCTTAAGCCATGAATTAACACCCTAGATGATGGTTTAAGAGGTGCATGTGGCCTAAAAGAGGCCTTTAGAAAAGTTGACGTGACCCAGGTTTGGCTATAAAACACTAATGAAACTTATGCATCATGGTGCATCCTTCATCAAATAAGATCAAGGCATGTTTAAGACAAATTATATTCATTTTTAGCTTGATA
Source organism: Vanilla planifolia (assembly GCA_023846275.1). Classification (NCBI taxonomy): domain Eukaryota; kingdom Viridiplantae; phylum Streptophyta; class Magnoliopsida; order Asparagales; family Orchidaceae; genus Vanilla; species Vanilla planifolia. Next base: position 37,484,065 of record CM043866.1, on the reverse strand, counting down.
TGTATTTATTGAACTTAGACCATATGCGTTATTAGATATGGATTGGATTAGACATTAATTTGGACATGACTATGCAGTTATTTTTGATTATTATATTATGTGTATATTATTTTTTACACATAGATTGCTTTGGTTCCATATACATGCCAATGTATCAGTGGGTGACTTACCCTAAGGTGAGCCATTTCTTGGCTCAATTGAGCTCTCTATTGAAGTATAAATGTGGTTTAGTTAGTATGAAAATCATGTCACAAGCTTGATTTTCATGTTAAGGGATTGTGACTCCCAGTTTGAATATCAAGCTTATAGAGTGGAAGGTGGCTTATCAAATACTTTGACTGGTGTATTAGTTCGGTTGCATCCTAAGAAAAAAAACATGTTACAAAAGTGGGGTGCAATAGATTATCACCATACAACTTATCTAGCTTCATTGCCTCAATGTAAGTTAAGAAAATTTAGATTTTATACCAATTGTTTGAGACAAAAGCACAAAATAAGTTTGCCCATCCTCTAACATTAAATTAAATCATTGTTCTTAATGTTTGTCTTCTTTCCTAAGGTATAGTACAAGAAAGGAAAAAAATTCATAAATCATAATCAAATTTTTGAATAAAACTTTTAAAAGTATTTTTCCAAATAGAATAGTGTTTTCGTATATACAAAAGAGGACAATCCATAAGAATGATTCACACACCACAAACAAATGCTGGGTCTTATCTTAGAAATTTCTTTTGTTGAATGAACTTGGCAGCTCAACAGAGGGGGATGTGAATTATGTGTTCTAAATTTTCTACTAAAAGCTACACTTAATTTCTTCAAAATAAAAGTAAATCTAGCAATACCAAATTTGAGTTAAGCTTTTAAGAAAATTTCTTACTTTTCGTATGCTTGGTTATGATGAAGCTCTCAATTAGACTTTGGATTAGAGTTAATTGAACTAAATAGCATGGTATTGGATTTAGGAGTGGTACTAAGCTCTTCCAAGGTGTTGAAGGAACTCTTAGATCATTGGTTAAACCCCATTATAGCTTAGTTTGATGGATAAGAATATGAGTAATGCTAAATTAAGCTCTTAAGCCATGAATTAACACCCTAGATGATGGTTTAAGAGGTGCATGTGGCCTAAAAGAGGCCTTTAGAAAAGTTGACGTGACCCAGGTTTGGCTATAAAATTCTAATGAAACTTATGCATCATGGTGCATCCTTCATCAAATAAGATCAAGGCATGTTTAAGACAAATTATATTCATTTTTAGCTTGATATGTATTTATTGAACTTAGACCATATGCATTATTAGATATGGATTGGATTAGACATTAATTTGGACATGACTATGCAGTTATTTATGATTATTATATTATGTGTATATTATTTTTTACACATAGATTGCTTATGTTTCATATACATGCCAATGTATCAGTGGGTGACTTACCCTAAGGTGAGCCATTTCTTGGCTCAATTGAGCTCTCTATTGAAGTATAAATGTGGTTTAGTTTGGGTGGCATGTCACAAGCTTGATTTTCATGTTAAGGGATTGTGACTCCCAGTTTGAATATCAAGCTTATAGAGTGGAAGGTGGCTTATCAAATACTTTGACTGGTGTATTAGTTCGGTTGCATCCTAAGAAAAAAACATGTTACAAAAGTGGGGTGCAATAGATTATCACCATACAACTTATCTAGCTTCATTGCCTCAATGTAAGTTAAGAAAATGTAGATTTTATACCAATTGTTTGAGACAAAAGAACAAAATAAGTTTGCCCATCCTCTAACATTAAATTAAATCATTGTTCTTAATGTTTGTCTTCTTTCCTAAGGTATAGTACAAGAAAGGAAAAAAATTCATAAATCATAATCAAATTTTTGAATAAAACTTTTAAAAGTATTTTTCCAAATAGAATAGTGTTTTTTTATTTACAAAAGAGGACAATCCATAAGAATGATTCACACACCACAAACAAATGCTGGGTCTTATCTTAGAAATTTCTTTTGTTGAATGAACTTGGCAGCTCAACAGAGGGGGATGTGAATTATGTGTTCTAAATTTTCTACTAAAAGCTACACTTAATTTCTTCAAAATAAAAGTAAAGCTAGCAATACCAAATTTGAGTTAAGCTTTTAAGAAAATTTCTTACTTTTCGTATGCTTGGTTATGATGAAGCTCTCAATTAGACTTTGGATTAGAGTTAATTGAAATAAAGAGCATGGTATTGAATTTAGGAGTGGTACTAAGCTCTTCCAAGGTGTTCAAGGAACTCTTAGATCATTGGTTAAACCCCATTATAGCTTAGTTTGATGGATAAGAATATGAGTAATGCTAAATTAAGCTCTTAAGCCATGAATTAACACCCTAGATGATGGTTTAAGAGTGCATGTGGCCTAAAAGAGGCCTTTAGAAAAGTTGACGTGACCCAGGTTTGGCTATAAAACACTAATGAAACTTATGCATCATGGTGCATCCTTTATCAAATAAGATCAAGGCATGTTTAAGACAAATTATATTCATTTTTTGCTTGATATGTATTTATTGAACTTAGACCATATGCATTATTAGATATGGATTGGATTAGACATTAATTTGGACATGACTATGCTGTTATTTATGATTATTATATTATGTGTATATTATTTTTTACACATAGATTGCTTTGGTTCCATATACATGCCAATGTATCAGTGGGTGACTTACCCTAAGGTGAGCCATTTCTTGGCTCAATTGAGCTCTCTATTGAAGTATAAATGTGGTTTAGTTTGGGTGGCATGTCACAAGCTTGATTTTCATGTTAAGGGATTGTGACTCCTAGTTTGAATATCAAGCTTATAGAGTGGAAGGTGGCTTATCAAATACTTTGACTGGTGTATTCGTTCGGTTGCATCCTAAGAAAAAAACATGTTACAAAAGTGGGGGTGCAATAGATTATCACCATACAACTTATCTAGTTTCATTGCCTCAATGTATGTTAAGAAAATGTAGATTTTATACCAATTGTTTGAGACAAAAGCACAAAATAAGTTTGCCCATCCTCTAACATTAAATTAAATCATTGTTCTTAATGTTTGTCTTCTTTCCTAAGGTATAGTACAAGAAAGGAAAAAAATTTATAAATCATAATCAAATTTTTGAATAAAACTTTTAAAAGTATTTTTCCAAATAGAATAGTGTTTTCCTATATACAAAAGAGGACAATCCATAAGAATGATTCACACACCACAAACAAATGCTGGGTCTTATCTTAGAAATTTCTTTTGTTGAATGAACTTGACAGCTCACAAGAGGGGGATGTGAATTATGTGTTCTAAATTTTCTACTAAAAGCTACACTTAATTTCTTCAAAATAAAAGTAAAGCTAGCAATACCAAATTTGAGTTAAGCTTTTAAGAAAATTTCTTACTTTTCGTATGCTTGGTTATGATGAAGCTCTCAATTAGACTTTGGATTAGAGTTAATTGAAATAAAGAGCATGGTATTGGATTTAGGAGTGGTACTAAGCTCTTCCAAGGTGTTGAAGGAACTCTTAGATCATTGGTTAAACCCTATTATAGCTTAGTTTGATGGATAAGAATATGAGTAATGCTAAATTAAGCTTTTAAGCCATGAATTAACACCCTAGATGATGGTTTAAGAGGTGCATGTGGCCTAAAAGAGGCCTTTAGAAAAGTTGACGTGACCCAGGTTTGGCTATAAAACACTAATGAAACTTATGCATCATGGTGCATCCTTCATCAAATAAGATCAAGGCATGTTTAAGACAAATTATATTCATTTTTTGCTTGATATGTATTTATTGAACTTAGACCATATGCATTATTAGATATGGATTGGATTAGACATTAATTTGGACATGACTATGCAGTTATTTATGATTATTATATTATGTGTATATTATTTTTTACACATAGATTTCTTTGGTTCCATATACATGCCAATGTATCAGTGGGTGACTTACCCTAGGGTGAGCCATTTCTTGGCTCAATTGAGCTCTCTATTGAAGTATAAATGTGGTTTAGTTTGGGTGGCATGTCACAAGCTTGATTTTCATGTTAAGGGATTGTGACTCCCAGTTTGAATATCAAGCTTATAGAGTGGAAGGTGGCTTATCAAATACTTTGACTGGTGTATTAGTTCGGTTGCATCCTAAGAAAAAAACATGTTACAAAAGTGGGGTGCAATAGATTATCACCATACAACTTATCTAGTTTCATTGCCTCAATGTAAGTTAAGAAAATGTAGATTTTATACCAATTGTTTGAGACAAAAGCACAAAATAAGTTTGCCCATCCTCTAACATTAAATTAAATCATTGTTCTTAATGTTTGTCTTCTTTCCTAAGGTATAGTACAAGAAAGGAAAAAAATTCATAAATCATAATCAAATTTTTGAATAAAACTTTTAAAAGTATTTTTCCAAATAGAATAGTGTTTTCCTATATACAAAAGAGGACAATCCATAAGAATGATTCACACACCACAAACAAATGCTGGGTCTTATCTTAGAAATTTCTTTTGATGAATGAACTTGGCAGCTTGCAAGATGGGGATGTGAATTATGTGTTCTAAATTTTCTACTAAAAGCTACACTTAATTTTTTCAAAATAAAAGTAAAGCTAGCAATACCAAATTTTAGTTAAGCTTTTAAGAAAATTTCTTACTTTTTGTATGAGGACTAAAATAATTCAACCAAATACCTTTGGTTCTTGAAAACATTTCCTAGCTTTTAAAGCACATTGTTATTTATTATAAAGAAAATGGAAATATGTAAAGACCAATAATAAAGCATACCAAAATTTTAGTGGATAGACCACTAACACGTGGTCTACAATCACTTTTTATTGATCCAATTAGGCATGCACTAACTAATTCCTTTTGCCTAACCAATGTTTAAGCCATATAATACCTTAAACCACATAAGCATCAATAGCTCCACTTAGATCATAGTAACAAGACACACATAATGTCTAAGGGATCAATTACAAGTTCTTTAAATCATTAAACAATCCATAATTAAGAAAAAATTAAGCAAGTGACAAAATGAAAAAAAATAATCAAGCAGCACAATACAATATGAATCGTGCTCATTTCTACACATGGAAGCTAGCTAAACCCACACTAGAGTGCATGCAATTGCACATAGATTCATTATCGCACACATGTGAAGGGATGGTAAGGAGGACATCTGTGAAGGACCACTACAAATGTGAAACACAAGCCACAGTATGAATACCACCTGCCCACATGCAACACATGAATGCATGCTATGACATTTACTACCACCCATAATCCATGTGAGCAGTAAGAATTTATGTGTGAACATCTATGCAAGCATAATAGTGCACACAAAGAGTGCCCTCGTAGTGTGGATTTTTGCGATGATGAATTTTTTATCAAACCTCATGCATCATGTAGGAAATAAACTAATATATATTTTGTAATAAGATATTATATTCAAATATTTATATAAAAAGGGAAGAAGAGTGAATAAGGCATTCCTAATAATTTACAAAAACTCTCTTTTTTCTTTAGTTCTTTTGTTATTCTCACACTTAATTCTATTGTTGTAAGAGATGCCTTGCAAACATATCACATATTTTTTTAACAAGGACCTTCAATTTGATTTCGATGGTAACAACTAAGAAGAAAGTAGTTAAAGAGCAAGCCATGAAAGAGAATCAAGAGAATAAGAATGCCTTAAATGAACTGATTGTATTGATTATAACACTATTAAACCTAAAAACAAAACTAACTCTTTTAATCCAACAAATATAAATGTTAATGAAGATGATACTAAATCTTAATTCCCTTCTACAATGAATCCAAAAGATAATCCACCAAAAAATATAAATTAACTAGATGAATTCTAGATTAAGTGGTAATTGAAGGATAAATTAGAGATGAAGTTGAGTATAACATGTTAAATCTTATTCCTTTGACACATGAGAATCAATAGTATTCTTTCAAGGTAAATGTTACGCTTGATTTTTTTATTTATGATAGTATAGTGGATATAACAAAATTAGATACTTAGTTAGAATAACTAGGATATATTTTTCTCTGTACAACTATTTGTCAAACCATAAGGTGACATATGCTCAATTAAAATTGATAAGTCATAGGTTAGCCAAGTGAAGTGCTCATATTTTTAAAAACTTGTATAATTATAAAAATAACATAGAGCCAATTTAAAAAATTAATAAAAAAAATTATCCTATGGGTTAAATGGAGAAAAAGTAGAGGAAGTGGTATAACTTGTGACATTGATAAGTACAAATGACACAAGAATATGCCACTACATTTTGATGATAAGTCATAAATTTAGGAATACCCATTAAACTAATGTCAACATTATCAAAGTATATTTTAGGATTGTACTATCGTATTGTCACAAAATTAATTATTTTTCCTATTCAATCTTTAAAACAAGCCAACAAATTCATGATGGTAATAAAAAAAGTAGAATCAATGTGAAGGGACAAAATATGAAGGACCAAATACTAGGAAGCTTGAGCACAAGTTCAAAACAATTATGACCATTACAACAAGATAGGGCATATTAATAAAAGTACTAAACATTATATTTTGAATTATTTCTAAAATTTTTTAATAATGATAAAGTACTTATTATAGTTGAGACTAAAAAGGTACTTGAGACCTTACCTTAAGTTGATAAAAACTTATCTCTTTTGATAAGTTCGAAGTAGATATCTCATTAAAAAAAGGAAAGAAAAATTATTTGCCTAAATTCAAGTGAAGGAAGAGATTATCAATGCTATTATTAATAGTAGAAGAAAGAAGAATTCAATATTAAAAATTCTTATAAAAAGGTTAAACATAAAGACCACACATTGATGACTCTATTCCCTAGGGTGGATTTATAAAAACTCCAAAGTGAGAGTCAAAAAATAATATAAATGAAAATTTATCATCACTAATGATTATATTAATGAGGTTATCTATAGAGTGGTACCTCTAGATTTTTATCAAATTATATTATGGAATCCATACTCATGAGATCAAAATGTCATTTATTATCAATGAGCACAATGTTACTGGCTCATAAAGGATGGACAAAATTTCATTCTAACCCAAGACAAAGAAGTTTAACAAAATGCTTTGCTGGTGTTGACTAAGTGAAGGGCCTAATAAGCACGTAGAAAAATTATGTGTTATTTATGACAAAGTCAAAGCAACTAGTTATTAGAACTAATAAAAGTCTCAACCTCTTAAGATCACTCTAGAAGATAACACAACTCAATCTTATAAAGAATCAGATTATCTTTAAAAAAGTTTTGATGAGACTTAAATCTCAAAAAGTACATATGATTAGATATAAATTATATCTTCATTCAATCATAAAAAATCCATAATTGAAAAAAATCAAAGGAGGTGAAAAAACCTTAACTAACATAATATGGAGAAAACTATACACAAAAGCTTGTTACACGTGCACCAAAGCACATGTGATAGAATGTAGGTCACATGATTATCATGAAGGCACTAGCATATGAACGAGAAGACATGACATTTAGGACATCTACGTGCACTATGCATACAACAACATAGGACCACCACATGTATGGAGCATACCAACGTAAAGTACACTTACTGCTCATGTGTACCTCGTGCATGTGTGTCACTAGGCACTGTCCATGTGCATGAATAATGCCAAGGAAAAAGAGTTTTTTGCAAGATCAAAGTTTTTTGGCCAAAAAGCATGTATCATGTGGAGAATAAAATAATATATATATTTTTAATAAAATATTATATCTAAACCTCTATATAAAGAGGAAAAAAGAGTGAATAAAGCATTTTCAACTTTTGACAAAAACTCTCTATCTTTCTTCTTTAGTTATTTTATTATTGTCAATCTTTAATTCTTTTGTTGCAACCCTAAATAAGGTCTACTAATGAAAGCTCAAAGTGAGACACCACATAAATGTATCACGTGGTCACACATAAGATAACTGCTTGATTCAAACACAGGAATAAATAACAAACAAATTTACAACACTTCAAAGTATCTTATATGATACCTACACCTTAGTCCTCAAAGCAAAGTGGAAAGATACTTAGATATGTTAGAAACGATGATACCAATGATCAAAGTATGAAGAATAATATATTATTATTAGTGTTTCTCTTAACTTCTTAGTCTATTATACTAGATGATAATTAAAATAACACAAGCATGACTTAATTAATTTCTTAAATTAAAATGGATCATATGAGTCTATGAATTGTTCGATCACTCTTGTGTTTGATGAGTCAAGCCTTAAATATTTAACTTTTTTGTTCTAATAAGCTTATTTAGTATGAAATAAGTTTAGTTGTAAAGAACAAGCTATGTACTTTTGAAGATAGTGAATTAATGATATTCAAAACACCTTGGAGTGTTGAGCAAGCTTCAAGGATTAAAGATATGTGCATCAATTTTGAAAAAAGTTTCTTTTTTACTATGAAATAAAATATTAGTTGGTTGATCAAATGACACATCTCCATTTATCTCACTTTTAAACCTTAATTTAAACATCTAATTTGTTCATCCTTTTCATATTTATGAAACTTATTAGATTCTAGTTTTTACTCAATCCTTTCTGTCAAGCCCCCACCTAAAATAATACAATGAGATCACAAAATTATCATCAGAGTCGCGAGATGCAACATCTAAGTGAGGACAAAGAACCAAACCCAAGGGGTGGACTCGACGATAAGACAAACACCAACTCCAAAATCCCAAGTTTATATATAAAGGCATGTTTTTAAACATTTAATCACACCAAAACTTTTTCTCTCTCACACATCTCTTGAAAATGGCTCTTCTGTAGCAGCACCATTTCCATCTCTCAGTGCAGTGGTTTCATGACCTGTAATATAAGCACTAAATGAGATTTTATAAATCTCAGTAGATAAATCCAAATAGTTAACCAAGTAAATAAAAAGGCATAACAAAATACTATAAACAATAAAGATGAATCATATGCATCAAGCTAAAACCATACCAGATGTCATATATAAGGTAATGCCAAAGGAAAACCATAAAGAAATGTCAATTCATTATATGTGTTATTATCGGGCCCAATTCCCTTTGACGTATTATCCTCTGGATCCAATCATCATCAATAAATGACCTCCAGCCGGCATCTAACCAAACACATAACACTAGGCAGATATCTAATCCGAAGATCAATACCCTGCAACACATGCTGAGCCTGGTGTAAATCATCATGGAGTCATAGCACATAACATATAACACTAGGCAGATATTTGATCCAAAGATCGATACCCTGTAACACATGTTGAGCCAGTGGTGAGGATAATGTTCTCTGGGAATCCATTTTTTTTACTATCATTTTCATTCATAATTCTGAACAATTATGTCATATCAAAAGACCTTTCTTTACATATTATTTCTTCCTTTTTATTTCATTAGCATACCATGTTATTTATTCATTTTCAGTTTTCATGCAAATATATAAGTAATCCATACCATAGTGTTTCTTCCTTTTTATGTCATAAATAACATATACAACAATCAAAATACTATAACAGTAAGAAAAGCATGTAAAAACATATAATATTGTGTTACATCACAGGGTTAGTAGTTTATCTACCTGGATTTACTGTGCCAATTGTCTTGCCCACTTTTGATTTGTTTTCTTGATGTCCTACAAGTCCATTGTCACAAATTAAAATATGTTCATTAACCAAAACTGCTTTCTAAAAAGCTTTCCCAAACAAACCCCCAAAATAAATCCCAAAATCAGCTTAAGCGAGTGCTGAACCGCCCGCGCCCGATGCTGGACCACGCGCGCTCGACGTGTTGGACCACGCGCTCTCGGCGAGCTGGATCGGACGCACTCGGTGCTAGACCGTGCACACTCGGCACGCTGGACCGCCAGCGCTCAGCAGCCCGGTTCAGCAGCGTAACCCTGTTCAAAGGCGTGGGCCGATTTTTCATTCTTTCTCTCTCTCTCTCTCTCTCTCTCTCTCTCTCTCTCTCTCTCTCCTATACATCTGGCGAAACCGAAATATTTTGCCGGTGAACTCGAAATCTCTTGTGTCTCTCGCCAGCCAATTGACCGTTATTCACCGGAAAAACTTATACAACCCGACAACAAAGCAAACAAAATTCTCACCTTCGTCGGCCGTCGCCGTTGCGTGCTGGAAATCACAAAAATTCCTCGCCACCGTGCCTCGCCGTCATGTTCGCAGAAGTGCGTTTCAAACGCACATGGGTCGGCTTTTATAGACGCGGTTGGAACCAACTTAACCGAAGGTTCGTGAATCGCATTTTTCAAAAAACCCATTCTAAATTTGGTCTTTGCAAATATATCCTCCGCCAAATCGAATTTGAATTAAACCGACATTTAAAAATTACAAATCTATCCTCAATATTACAAATATATCCAAATATTTAAAAATTCATAATTTATTTATTAGAGCTCCAAAAATTATAAACTAAACATCATTAGACTTGTCTCAAATAGTTCTTTCTAAAAAAATACAATAAATAAAATAAATGAAACTAATATTGCTACACTTTCTCTGAATAAATTTATTTAATACATCTTTTTAAAATTTCATGTTAATTATTAAACTTTGAGTAAATTACAAAATATTTTTATTAAATTTATTAGTAAAAAAACCCACACCCTAAGCATGGCCAAGTAGAAAGCACTTGGGCCAACCAAGCCCAAGCAAGCTTGAAAGAGCCAGGTCAAGAGACCAGTTGAAACCAAGTCAGATCAGGCCCAATCTTAGTAAGGGTGTAATCCTTAATAAGTAGGGGTAAGGCAAAGGATTAAGCTCCATTAAACTTGAACTAAGTATGCAAATATGTTGGGTCAAACTTAGAATCACTATTAAACTTGTATGCATATTAATGGCCTACATGATAAAATCCCAAGTGCATAAAAGGGAGCCAGCCCCAGTTAAGCTCGAATTAGATGTTTGCAAAAGTTATAAAGAGTAATCTATTGAGCAATTTCACCATGTAGGACTATACTTTTAATGCTTATAAGCCTCAAAATTTGGAGTGACTCGGTCTATCTGATTGCAAATTTTTGTGATCGAATGACAGAGATCACGTCCATCTTTTTAAATAGTGATCATGATCTATCCTACCATCTATTCAACTACCCTGATCAAATGGTCATGATTGATTCTACTTTTTTTATTTATCATTGACTGGATGACCCAAATCTCTCCATTTTGAATCATATGATTAAGATTAGTTTGGCTTATATCATTGATGAATTGAATGATCCAAATCTCATCTAAAATTATCAGATGACCCATATTTAGTTGCCTTGATCCAATTATCTAGAACTCATTCACTTTTATAGTCATTGATCTAAAGGTTCAGAACTCCTCTAAGTAGATCCAACAATCCTAGATGATCCCACCCAAAGGCTATTTACTTAGTTGTTATATATGATAGTGTAGCTATTTTAGGAGAAATATTTTAAACTACTTGGAAGAACTTTTTAAGCTATTTAGTGATAGCTTTTTAAACAACATTTCATTGACTTTCAAACGATTATGATAAAATTTTTTCTTTATAAATGCAACCATTAATAATAAAATGGCGAATTAGTGTGAACCAATCTTTGATGTCACAACAAAGTACTGCGTGATATTTTACTAGCATAAAATCTTTTGACAGCAACTACGACTTAGTTTTTCTCAAAACATCAAATTCTTTCAACTAAGCTTAACACTTTTAAGCTTTTAATTTCTACTTCTTTTCTAATTTTGAGCTCATTGTGTATTATTCTATTCATTAATTAGAATAAAAAGTTGTATATTTTTTATAAAAATGTTTTTCTTGCTGCAGTTTTTTCTTTTAGGTTGAGCAGCTTGACATTTGTGAAAGCTCAAGTTTGGCTTGATCGTGTAAAAAACTTGATTTAAGCTCACAAAAACCTTGGTTATAGTTGAACCTATAAAAGTTAATAAGTTGAAAGAGAACCGTTAGAAAAAATCTTGAGTTGTAAACTTTTTAATAATGGTGTTTTTCTCGATCTCGATTGAGGGTGGACATAAGTTCTAGTTTGACTCAAAGCACTTCAAAATTTTGGCGCACCATTTTAATTTTAGTTTTAATTTCTTTTAATCATAAAAATTATAAATTAATATATATAAAAATTCAAAGTTTAGCTAAAAATTTGGATAGGTCATCCATCTCTTTCATGGATTTGGAGGAAGAGGTAAATTTTCATGTTAGATGTTTAGCTAAAAATTTGGCAAAAATTTTAGTAAATAAAAATTAACAAAAGAAGAAAAGAAGGGATAAGATAAAGGCACCAAAATACTATGATTATGGTCAAACTGACCATATTAGACTAGAATGTCCATAAATAAAAGATACCAAAAGAAAGAAAAATTAAAAGAAGAAAGCTTTTCAAGCTATTTGGAGTGCTTCAAAAGATTCATACCCTACAACTTCAAACAATGAGGAGGAAGGAATGATATATTTCATGAAATATGATGATGAATCAAGTACATTTAGTGAAGAAGAAGAAGAGAATGAAATAAGTTCATGAACTCGTATAGTTTCATGAAAATAATTACATAAAAGTTATTAGTGCTTTAACTTCTTTAATTTCTTCTCATAAAAAATTAAAAAAAGTTTTATAAAGAAAAAATTAATCTTCAATATTTTGTCATGAAAGATGGGAAAAAGAAAATAAAAATTCTTCAAATTTGTGATGAAAAGCTTCCATGATTATTGAGAATACTTCTTTGAAAAAACTTTCTAGCTTAAAAACAAAAACTTATTCTCTTAAACATGCAAAACTTTTTAATACTTACCATGGTGTTTATTTTTCTAAGAATAAATGTCTTCATTTGAACATATGCATAATATTTCAAATATTACATACTTTTGTCATTATAGAAAATGTCATACCATCAAAGATTATCAAATTAGAAAAAACATTTCTAGATCGAAACCTTGTTTCAAGTAGATAATTAAGAATGATATTATTAATGCTCGTATAATGAATAGAGAATTTAATATAAGTTTTCTTCATAATGCTGGTGTGAAGATGCAATTTATTAGAGACATTCATAGGTTAGAACTAATATACTTAGTAATTATGTATAGAAATAAGGCAAATGAAAGTTACATTTTATGATTATCAAGTTAAAATTTTATAATTTATGCAGTCATACATAGGGAAAAAATCAAGGTCTAACTCTTTGGTGCTGAATCATGGATGCTCAAGATATATGACCAAAGACTAATCAAAGTTTATATCAATAGGACGTGGTCTAAAAAATGACAACACTAAGAGACAACTTTAAGAAGAAGATAATCAAAATTGGTGATGTTTGCATGCCTAAGTTTACACTTTCAAATGTATTTTGAGTTGATAGATTAGAATTTAATTTAATAAGTATTAGTTAATTATGTGATAATTGTTATTTTCTTAATTTTGATACTCAATGTTGTAAAATATTAAAAGATAACCAATTGTTATTAGTTGAAAAAAGAAAAGGTGATACTTATATGATTAAGTTTGATCAATTTAAATCTAATTGAATAAAATGCCTAGTTACACATTCAAGTGATAACACTTTATGACATAGAAGATTAAATCATGTAGATTATTCTACTTTAAAGAAAATAAGCAAGTTAGAGGTCTTCCAAGCCAAAAAAAACTAGTTGAAAACTACGTGAATCATGTCAAAAAAGAAAGCAAGTTAAATATTCTATTAAACCTAAAATTGACTTAACTACTTGTAGACTTTTAAAGACAGCTTATTTAAACCATTTTAGACCCATACTAATTTGAGTTTTGGAGAAAAGAAATATAGATTTGTGATTATTAATGAGTTTTTAAGATATTCTTATTATATTTTTTTAAAAGTAAGAGTGAGATGTTTAAAAATTTTGTTAATTTGATAAAAGAGATAGAAAAGCAAACCAACCTCAAATTAATTTGTATTCAAAGTGATAAAGGTAGTTAGTTTAAAAACAAAGATTTTCATGACTACTGGAAAGGCTAAGCAATAAGGCAACAACTTACATGTCCTTATACACCTCAACAAAATGGGATTGTAGAAAGAAAGAATAAAACCTTAGTAAAGATGGATAGAAATATATTAGCCAAACACAACCTACCAAAGTAATTTTGGGTCAAGATAGTTAACACAGCCTGTTATATAATAAACATAATTAATTTAAGGGCAAAACTTAAGAAAACTCTTCATAAGTTATTTTAAAAAGAGAAATTGAAAGTTTGTTATTTTCTTATTTTTGGGTGTAAATGTATCATTCTTAATAATGAAAAGTCCAACTTGAACAAGTTTGATGAAAAAACAGGCATAAGAATTTTCTTAGGATACTCTCCTTTTAGAAGGCTTATGAGTTTACAACATATAATACATGTGTTTAATGAGTTCACTTAAAATACAAATACTAAAAATTTAGATGAAGAGATAAAGTCCTTGAAGAACATAGATTTGAATGAGGATGAAGTCAAAAGAGAAATTAAAATAGAAGAAGAGATAAGTCATCAATTATCTAAAGATTGGAAGTATCAAGCTTCACATCTAAAGGAATTAATTATAGGAAATATTGATCAAGGACTTAGGACGAGAGCCTTTATAAGAGAAATTGATCATAATACATTTGTATATTTCCTAAAACCAATATCCATAGAAGAAACCTTAAGGATGATTATTAGGTTCAAGTAATGAATGAAGAGTTCGATTAATTTGAGAGAAACTAAGTATAGGTACTAGTTTTAGGCCTAATGATCAATAAGTCATTAGAACTAAACAGGAATTCAAAAATAAATTAGATGAAAAAGGTGTGATCATTAGTAACAAAGCTAGATTAGTTGCTAAAGGATATAACTAAGTTGAAGATATAGATTTTTAGAAGTCATTTGCACTAGCAATAAGATTAATAACTATTATACTTCTCTTACCATATTCATGTCATAAGAATTTTAGATTATTTTAAATGGATGTAAAAGTATATTTTTTAAATAAGATAATAAAAAAAGATTTGTATTTAAAAATACCAGTATGTTTTGAGACCAATGTATACAATGATTATGTATATAAGCTTAAGAAGGTACTTCATGGCCTTAAGCAAGCTTGTTGTGCATAGTATTATAAATTTAGTAATTATCAAGCTGATAGTGGTTTTAGGAAAGGAAAAGTAGATACCACACTATTTTTAAAATCTAAGTGACCATTTGTTTCTTGTACAAGTTTATTTGGATGACATAACTTTTAAAAGTACAAATGAAAATATGTGTAAAGAATTTGGCAACTTAATAGCAAGGAGTTTCAAATGATTATGATAGATGAGATGAATTCTTTCATATGATTACAAATTAAGTGACTAAAATATGAAAGTTTTATTTCACAAACTAAGTATTTAAAAGAATTATTCAAGAAATTTAGTTATGAAAATATTAAATATAGAAAGATTTTAATAAATCAATCAGTCTATTTAGATTTAGATAAGTTTGAGAAATCCATTGTATAAAAAACTTTATAGAGATCTTCTAAGATCCTTATTATGTCTCATAATTAGTACATCAAACATCTTATTTAGTGTTAGCTTATGTGTTAGATTCTAATCAAATCCTAAGAAAAACTATTTACATCAACTTAGAATTATTATACCTTAGAAATACTCTTTCATGTGATCTTCTAGGTTACACATATTTAGACTTTTTAGGCTTCATAGTAGATAGGAAACGTATCTTAGGTACATGTCAATTACTTGAAAATTATTTAATTTTATGGTCAAGCAAGAAGCAAATGGCTTAGTAATGGCTAAAAGTTGTGTTGCTTAAGTGTAATGGTTAAGATAATAACTTCAAGATTATGGTTTAGTTCTCTCATATATTTTTATTGAAATTGATAAAACTAATGCCATAGTCTTAGAAAAGAACCAAGTTCATCATTCTAAGACTAAGCATATAGATATAAGATATTATATTATTAGAGTTCAAGTAGCTAAAGATTGAGTAGAAATGAATATATTCCTACCAAGTAAAAATTGGTCATATTTACTAAATCGTTTCCAACCAATCAATTTCAAATCATAAGGTAATAATTAGGTGTAATAAAAATTGTATTAATTATACTTCTCCTTTGATGGTGTCAAAAAGAGAGTATGATTATGGTTTAGATAAGTGAGGGGAGCTTTTAGTAAAGAAGAAGCATGAACTAAGGGAGAGCATGTAGTAAAGAAGGAGCATACATTTTTTATTTTAATGTCTTTTACCATTTCTTTAATATATGTTCTTACTTCTTGTGTTTTTATCTAAACATTTATGTCTTGTTATCATCAAAAGAAGAGATTATTTTACCCTTTTGTTTGATAAGTCAGGTCTTAAATGTCTAGTATTTTGTTATAATGGGCTCGTTTAGTATGAAACATGTTTAATTGTAAAGAATAAATCATATACTTTTCAAGATAGTGAATTAATGGTCTTCAAAATACTTTAGAGTCTTGAGCAAGCTTCAAAGATGGAAAATATGCATATCAACTTTGAGAAGATTTTTCTTTTTACTATGACATAGAATATTAGCTTATTAATTATAAGGCACATCTCTAATCATCTCATTTTCAAATCCTAATTTAAGCATTTGATTCGTTCATCCATTTCTTAATTTAGAAAACTTATAGGATTCTATTTTTCACACAATCCTTTCTATGATTAAGTCTATTTATTATATATTTGCCAAATTTAATATCAATTATTAAACTTTAGGTAAAAAAAACTATTTTCAATAAATTTTCTTAATTAACAATATTAAGCCACACCTTAAGCATGGACAAGTACAAAGCACTCAAGTTGACCAAGCCTGAGTGCCTGAAAGCCTCAAGTCATAAGACCAATTGCAACAAAGTCAAGTCAAGTTCAATCTTGGTTAGGGTGTTATCCTGAATCGGTAATGGTAAAGCAAATGATTGAGCCAAGTTGAACTAAAATTAAGTATGCAAATTGGTTGAATCAAATTTAGAATCATATTAAACATGTATGCATATCAGTGGCCCAAGTGATAAAATTTGAAGAGTACAAGTAGGGAGCCAACCCCAGTTTGGCTCAAATTAGAAGCATGCAAAAGTTGTTATAAAGATCAAACCATTTAGCAATTTCACCACATGGGATTATACTATTGGCATCCGTAAACCTCCAAAGATAGAATGACTTAGCACCGTCTAATTGTAAAATTTTGTTATTGAAAAGTAGAGATCATGTCTACCTTTTTAAATAATGATCGTGATCTATCCTATCATCCATTCGACTAACTTGATTAAATAGTCATGTATAATTCTATTTTCTTCATCTATCCTTGATTAGATGATCCAGGTCTCTCCATTTTAAATCCTTCAACTGAGATCATCCTTATTTTTATTAGATGAATTGGACAATTTAAACCTCATCTAAAGGGATTAGATGGTCAAGGTCCAATCTATCTTAATCCAACTATGCCTAACTCATCTATTTTTATAATCTTTGATCTAATGGTCCAAAACTTCAAAAAAAATCCAACAGCTCTAGTTGATCTTGCTTAATTGCTATTTTCCTGGCCTTTATGTGTGACATTGTGTAGCCATTTTGGAAGAAATATTTTAAGCTTTTTAGAAGAGCTTTTTATGCTATTTGGTAGTAACTTTTTAAATAACTTTTCCTTAACTTTCTAATGGTTATGATAAAAATTTTCTTATATAAAACAAATCATTTTTAGTGAAATAGCTAATCTTTGATATCTCAACAAAGAGCTGTGTGATATTCTACTACCATAAAATCTCAAAACAGTAATTACAGCTTAGTTCATCTCAAAATGTTAAATTCTTTCAACTAAACCTAGCACTTCTAAGCTTTCAATTTTTTACATCTCTTCATAATTTTGAGCTTATTGACTCTTATTCTATTCATCATAAAGCATAGTAAGTTGCACATTTTTTATCAAAAAAGTTTCTTCTTGCAATATTTTTTTCTTTTAGGTTGGAAGGCCTAACATTTATGAAAGCCCAAGTTTAGATTGATCTTAGAAAAAAATAAGTTGATGTTGAGTTCACAAAAGCCCAAGGTATAGTTGAACCCATAAAAACTAATTGGTTGGAGGTGAACAATAAGACAAAACATCAAGTCATAAACTTATTAATAGTAGTATTTTCCTAACTCGATTTTTTTAGGCATAGGCTCTAATTTGAACTAGATCATAAACAAATTTTAATGCACATTTTTAATTTTTATTTTTATTTTTTTAATCATAAATTTTTAATTTTTTAATCATAAAAATTAAAAATCAATATATATATATATAATAAACTGTTTTTATAAATATAAAAGTATTTTTATAAAGAATTTTTAAAAAATAAATACAATAAAATAGCACAAATATTTTAAAACTCATAATTCAGTCATGTTGTGAGATTCAGACACTCATTGTTTTCTTCATTAATTATCAACTATGTACAATAATTGTTTTTCCTAAAGCTAAGCTCTTGAGAATTTTTAGTATGTTGAAAAATCATAGGTGTACATTAAAGTTAACTAAAAGCAACTAGCACAAAATTATAGTGCTAATTGTTCATACTCATGATACATATTATTATATTTGTATGGTAATTTATCCTAAATCATTTAAGCTAACTTGTGTAATAAGATGAATCATACAGATATGATAATCCATTTTTTATTGCCTAATGTAACATTTATGAACCACATAAATCAAACTTGATCATCATATATGGACCATGCTAGTACAATAAAGCTATATTTTCTTATTCTAAGATAATCATATGATTGAACTAGTGTAATGGATATATCATACATGTTTGACCACATTAGCACCTATTCTTTATTTTAGTTTTTAGAGAAAATATCCATAGTTCTCATATGAATAAGAGGTTGTCTAAGTACGATATATGTAATTACTTAATTCTTATAACATAGACATGAATGATAATACCTTGTATGACTAATTTTACACGTCATAGTCTTAGACCAGGTTAATATTTGTATGATAAAAACATCATACATATACAAGTTCATGATAACTTCAAACTCAATCGATACATTTGCCAATGTTTAGACATTTTTAAGTATGATATAGAGCATTGTATTGTATGATCATTAGATAATAAAAAAAAGAACCTTTGAAGTGTAATTTTACTAACTTAAACACTTAGATTTCTTTGCACAATCAACTATTTGTTGGCTAAGAAAATTGCATAAATCCCTTGCATTATTGATCATGTAACTTTAATGTTTTCTTCTAATTCGTATGATTCTAAGAGGTAGTCATTCGCCCATCAAACAAGTATAAATCTAAATTTAACAAAGTTTATTCACTTATATTTGGGTATCCTTCATATAGTATGACTCTTATGTGCATGCTATATAATTTCATATTGATCAGTAATAGATTAAAAGTTCTTTTATCGCCACACCTTTGGTGACTACAACAACTATGGAAAGTAAGACTACATTCATTGAAAAACAAATTGAATAGAGGAGTTTTAGCCTCAAATAGCATAAATCGAAGCACTTTCTCTAACAAATGGATATGATAATCTCAACTATAACATTCTATCATTCTAATCTATCAAACAATGCATGAAGTAAAAATTTCTTCTTTATGAGATAACATATCTATTAAAAAAGAAAAAAAATACTTGGGATTCAACTAACAAGATTTATGATAATGTTAAATAAATCTTAATACAATTTTAAATGAGTTAATATTCACAAATAAAAGATTGAACAATAATGCATGAGATTGGTAAGATATAGTGTAATCATTATGTGCCTTTTAAGTATAAAGGAAAGGTTTGGCATTTGTAAACCATAATAATGTTATAAATGAAAGCCTTCAAGTGGTCTTGCCAAGCCCCAAGGAGTAACCTAATTAGCTTCAATACTTGAAAGTTGAGTCATAAATACTTAAGCAAAGGTCTTCTCATTTCATTTCATTCCAATGTCTTGTGGTTTTCTTATCATTTTCAATTGCTACATTCATTATTTGATCCTACAAACTTGCAACCTTTAACAAACCATTAGTCAAACTCAAGGGTACAACAACAAGTTATAAAGAAATAAAGCAAATAATTATTTTATATTTTGAAAGCTTTTTATGAATTATTAAATGCCTTAAAAAAACCCCAAGGAAAAATGAGCTATATCACCTAAATGGAGGTATGTGATTTAAAAAATGAAATACAAAATTATTAGGAACTCATTGATACTAAAATGATGCAAATCAGAGCATGCAGACCTTAAAATGAAAGTTCAAAGATCTTTAGGATTTAAATAACAATTCTTTATATAGCATGAAAATTTAAGAAATTACTAAAAACATCATATGAAGTTGTAAAATAAAGAATATGGAAACAATGTCAAACTTATAGAGAACATCATAACAAAATTACCTTGGCAAAAAAAAGCAAGTGGCAAGAAGGCCATGCATTGAAAAGAAGAAATCAATGAATTATTAATATGGTTAAAAAAATTTAAAAAGACTAGAAGATGTTAGAAAAATATGAAAATGAGAGGTTGGGTAAAGCTCATCAAGTAGAATTATACTAAACTTGCCTATAAATTTTGGAGTCAAACTTGAATGATAACATTCAAAAAAATACTAAATTCCTTATAGTTTTAATTAAAACTTGATTTAACTATAATTTCTAAAAACATAAAACTCTAAATGATGAAACCAATGCATCTCAAGTAATGGAAATTGCTAGAGTGTTGATAACACATCTATTAGAGCAGAGGAAGAGATGAAAAACTCAATTGAAGAATTCATTTGTGGAATTTGGAAAGTTGGGAGAAAGGAAGAGATGTGACGAGATGACGAGTTAGCTAAGGGGTTATTAAAGGATTTGATCTTGTAGTTGTGTAGGAGATTTAGAAATTTTGGAAAGTTTATTTGCATGAGTAATTATGAGCCAAGGAAGGAGAGAGAGAGAGAGAGAGAGAGAGAGAGAAAGAAAGAAGAAAAGGGAAGGGAGTAGCTTAGCTAAGGAATTTGAGGAAATTCCTTGTGTGGCCTAGTGAAAGGAAAGAGAACATTGAAGATTCTTGAAGGGTAATTTGGTGAATAAGCTCAATTATCAAGCTTTCATTAGTATCTTGAAATTGAGGTAAGCATTCTTACATAACTTATGTGCATATTTGTTGTATTGATATTTGTAATCTAAAGACTTAGAAATAAAATGAATGGAAAAATTGATTAGATGATGATTTTATATTTTTTTTTCACATGCTCCACATATTAATTTGTTGCTTACATAGTTTCGCATGCTTTATATGATTGTTGCATTGTAAGTATGGATTGTTAATAGAAATGATTTATGTAAATCAAATTATTTCATGATGATATTTATTTTGATGCAAATGTTTGTATGTACATATAAATTTTGGTTAAGAATACTATGGTTTGCTTCATAAGCTCGTCATTAGGAATTTTCATATATAGATTTGTATCACATGAGAATTATATTAGGCCAAGTTTTCCATGAGCATTGGTATAAATATTCAACTTTGTAACAAAAAGAAGATTTAATATGGGATTCTTTAAAAGGAAATTTAGTATATGGAAGTGAACAATGGTGATACTCAGTTTGGATGGAATCTACAATAGTGCATCTTATATAATACCTTTCAAAACATAAAGGAAAATTTAATTGCTATGAAAAGTAGAACAATAGATGTTATTCTGGGTGGAAGGGGCCCTTGAGAGTGCATCCTATAATTTACCAAAATATTACACAAATCATTATTTAGGCTGGCAAGGCTCTCAGGAGTGCATCTTATGGTAAAATGGATGAAATTATAATAACAAAAAGAAATTTGCAAAGTTAAGAGTTAAGTATCCATTTACAACAAAAAGAAAATAAATGGATCATTGAAAATAATAAATGGAAAATTGGATATTATGCAATATATTGGAAAATATAGTGGAAACATTTCATTGATATGCTTATTTACATGATCAATTTTATTATATTGTATATGTTATGATGTTTTAATTAACCTAAAATATGGCATAGCCTAAAAGTATAATCTTTTGTATATATATTATATAGTTTTTTCTAACTCTAAGCTAGTGTTTGTTGGCTTAGCTTTTTCTTGGCATTAACAACTATAGATAAAATATGATGTGCTTCATAGGATTACATAGAAGTAGTGAGAGGATATGTTGACAAGCTAACCCAGTTTGGTTTGTTTTTATTTTGGCTTAAAAGTCATTTGTTAAATTTTTTTTTAATATTGTATAATGCTGTCACAATAATAAGGACATAGTTCTATTCTAATACTTTTATTTTATTTCTACTATGATGGCTTTTATTTGGAATACCAAAGTAGATAATGTGATATTGGGTAATTTGAAAAAAAAAAAGAGAACCATATGTTTTAGAAGTTGGTGACATTAAGGTAGGAATTATAATTTATAATCATCTGATAAGAAATCTAGTATTGGTGATAGAGAACTATCAAAACAAACTATCGACAATAGTGTGACTAATGGATCGAGCGGTCCATTCATAGATAATGGATTCATAAATTATAATAAATTTGGTGATGAATAATAAATGGTGGTGAAAGCATCATTTAATATGACAAATCATTAAATGATCTAACATTTATTTGGTGATAACATTTCATTTGACATCTCTAA
The DNA here is from genome assembly GCA_023846275.1 of Vanilla planifolia. Classification (NCBI taxonomy): domain Eukaryota; kingdom Viridiplantae; phylum Streptophyta; class Magnoliopsida; order Asparagales; family Orchidaceae; genus Vanilla; species Vanilla planifolia. The sequence goes on along the minus strand of CM043866.1, from coordinate 37,461,404 downwards.
TAGAAGCATAACATCTAAATTTGCTAATGCAACTTTGGCATAACAACGTATGGTAAAACCTATGGCAGATTTAGAAATGACACATTTGGAGTTATCTATACCACTTGTGGTGGTGGTATAACACCAATGTGATGGAATACATAGATAATGAAAGCATCTCATACGAAACTATCTGTTTTATTGATCAACTAAGGGAAGCATATTAGATAGGAATACAAAAGAATACAAGGAGAAAATCCATGGTACTTATCTTAAATAGGTTTGCTCCTCAAGAATAATGTTATAACTTCCTTTCTCAAATTAAGGTTCCAATAAATAAGAATGTAGTCTTTTCCTTCACTCAAATAATACTAAGTTAATAGAATGATCTTCTTTAGTTTATAAGGTAAATTCCTCAATAATCGCAAGAGTACCACTCAACCCATATCCTATGATAAAAAAGCAAAAAGAATCATATATTAAACAAATAATAAAAAATATTATTTTGTGATTGAGTAGTAACAAGTTTCAATAATACAGTAGTACAAGACAAAACTTCTAAAAAAGTGATTAATCAAGGAATAAAGGGAATAACAATAGGAATGCAAGCTTAAAAAAATATGCACCTACTAGAAATAAAGGACAAGTGGAATGGTACCAAATTAACCATAAAATAGAAAATTTTCTAAGATTGACATTTTTAAATAAAAGATTGGCTTGATATAGCTTGCCAAAAACACAAGAAATATCAATTGGTAAATATGAATTTAGATAGTAATGTTGGATATTTCTGGCAATGTCAATGAAGACTTTTCTCTGAAGAATGACTTAATCCAAAAATATCATGAGAAGAATTTTTTCATAATTTCTAGAGTGGAATGTTTTGAGAATAATAAGGAAAAAAGAAAAAATTTGACAAGCGACATTAGGAAGCACAACGATATTTGAATTCTCATTATATTATTCAAGTTGTTTATGCACAATCCAAAACTAGTAATAAGATAAAAATAGTAGTGTTACATCTTCTAAAAGTGTATATGGATTTCTATTAGTGATGGTATGTAATTCTTTATATATAAACAGATAATAGAAGTTTCTCAAAGTATGAAATAAAGCCAAACTACTAAGGAGACAAGAGAAAAGAAAAAGAATAACTTCAATACCAGATAGATAGGAGACTAACAAATCCATGACAATTAGGTCAAAATCTAAAGCTATATGACCATAATAGGGAATGAACCAAATTGTAATATATGTTGCAAAAATCATCGGGAGAGTGTTAAAAAAAGTTATCAAATGTTTTGTTTATGTTAAGATGAGACATTTTGACAAATAATGATGACAGATTACCAACATAGTTATGGGTGGTGACAATGCTAGGGAATAACTACAATTTTTGAATAATCAAGGCCAACTATTGTTAGTGAATTAAGAAGTTTTGTAGGGTTGTGAGATACTACAAGTAGTTTGTCAAAGGCTTTTCATGGATTATTACGATAATCCTATTTCAATGGACTGCGACATGTGAAAAGAGATTTTAAACACTAAAAAAGCTTATTTCTACACCAATCCTTGATTTACCTTAAAATGATAATGAATTTCATATTTATGGTGATAGTTGTCTACAAGAATTAGACTATGTACTTATGCAGAATAGGGAAGTGATTTCTTATGCTTCTAGGAAGTTGAGATTACATAAAAAGTACTATTTAGTATATGAGCTGGAGTTGGCTATGATCATATTTGCATTGAAAATATGGAGGTGTTACCTATATAAGGAAAAGAGCCAAGTATAAACAATCCTAAAGTACATATTTACTCCAAGTTGAATCTTAGGCAAAGAAAATGGTTAAAGCTTATAAAAGATTATAAACTAGTGATAATTTATCATTTAGAAAAAGTTAATGTGGTAGTAAATGCTTTGAGTAGAAATTTTAGTTTAAATAACAAGATATTTATAACTAAGGAAGATCAAATGAATATAGAGATGGCTTGATTGCAACTAAATGCATTATCCTTAGCAAATAAAAGAAACTTTTCTTGATTAATAGTTATAGCGGATTACCTACATGCACTTAAAAAATTTTAGGATGAAGATGAATAAGTGTAGAAAATTAAAGAAAGAATCTTCAAATAAAAAGAGGATGATTTCAATGAAAATAAGAATGGAGTTTTATGTCTTCAAAATATAATGTAGATTCCAAATGTCTTTGACCAAAAGAGAATCTTGATTCTTGAAGCTCCTGGTAAAAGATATGTGCTATATCTAAGTATAACAATGATGTATCAGGACATAAAACCATCATTTTGGTGGCCTAATATGAAAATGGATATAGTTGATTATGTGAGCAAATGCATGGTGCATCAATCGATAAAGAGTGAATAATAAAGGCCAGGTGGATTACTACAACTACACTTTATCCATACATGAAAATAAGAAGAAAGTTTATAGACTTTGTTATGGGGATCTCAAAAACTAGCCAAGGATTTGATGCTATTTGGTTAATCATTGATATATAGACAAAGTTTGCACATTTTTTGCCTGTTAGACCATGAATTCTATTGAAATTCAAGCATAGTTGTATTTTGACAAGCTTATCAAATAAGAATCTAAAGATATATTATTTCATAAAGATTCAAATTTTAATTTTCATTTTTAAAGAAGGGCATAATAAGCCTTTGGTAGTTAATTGAAGTCTATTCTAGTGTTTCACCATCCCTTAGATGGACAACTTGTGAAAATTATAAAGACATTAGGAGATATGCTTAGATTATATGTTCTTGATTGAGTTCATTTATAATAATAATTTTTAATCTAGCTAGGCATGGCTCCTTATGAATCATTTTATCATAAGAAATTCTAGTCATCTCTATATTGATATGAAAAGAATAAAAATGTGATAATTAGTCACAAATTTGTGGATGTAACTATAAAGAATATCTAAATGATTAGAGCTATAATGCATAAAAGCATAAGATTAAAAAAGTAGTATTTTGATGTTAATAATAAAAAATAAGAATTTCAAAAAGGTGATCATGTGTTGCTAAAAGTAAGCCCTATGAAAGGTATAACTAGATTTGTAATAGAAGGAACATTGAAACAAAGATACATTAGACCTTTTCAGATATTTAACAAAATTAGGAATATTTCTTATTTAGTACCTCTACCCCAAGCATTGGTAAGGATTCATGATGCATTACATATTTCAACATTAAGAAGGTGTGTTGCTAATCCTTGGCATATAGTTCAATATGGCCAAATTATTATGAAATCACCCTAACTTAAGCTTTGAAAAGAGGCTAATTAAGATCCTTGCTGGAAAAGTTAGCTGTTATGAAAGGAAATTTTCGTGTTAAAGATACAAGGGTGAAATCACACAAAGAGATAGTTTACATAGGCATTTGAAGAGGATATTTTCAAAAGGTACCCTAAATTATTCTAAATTTTGAGAAAAAAAGATTTTACAAAGAGGAATGAATTCAACATCCTAAGAATTCAACTATGTATTTACATAATGTAGCTAAATAAACTATATAACATTGTTCATAAAATGTAAGAACTATCATTAAAAGATATTTTTGCAAATAGTTGTAATGAGAGTTGTGTGTTGTACATGGCACCCAAAGGTAATAGGAAAATATAAAATAATTCAAAGAAAACTACCTAAAATTTGGTGATGATGATTTCACTAAAATCAAATGTGACTCCAAGATAAAATAAGATGTTAAAATTTTATGAAAGAATAAAGTTGTAAACAAACTAAAAAGGATATATCAAATCCTTTATTTAATAAGCATGGACAATTATTAAGGCAATTGGGTTAAGAGAGAGATCATGGACATAAGTTATGATACTATGCCTACTATTTATTCGATTTTGTGCATGAGCAAGGATTGAGTGAAAGAACTTGATCTAATAGGAACTAATGAATGTAAATCCTTATTTTTAAGTCAATGCTAGCTTTCCTCTTATTTTATAATTTGATTTTATTTAGTGTTTTTAGAGAAAGGTTTATTCATGTATGAGAACTTATAAAGTGAGGGAAAAAGCATTTGAGGGTCTTTATGAGGTAATTAGGGCTTTGGGTGAATTGTAGATAAAGAAAACCACAAACTATGAGAAAAATTCTTTCACTTCAAGGCTCTATCAGGATGGTTCAATTGAATGATCGAGAGATTGAATGAAGCATTGAAGAAGAATAATACTCTTTGTTGGATGCTTAATTAGACATTTCAATTAAAAATTATAAAGGGGAAACAAGGTCAATGTACAACATGTAATCCTTGTAGTTTTGGGATTGTGAGCATTAAATGATCCATAAAGATGATCAAATGGTTTTATGAGAGCATAGAGAGTATTAAATGGGGATTTAGAAAGTGTTAAATGGGGATCAAATTTAAGCTCCAAGGCCAAACATGCATGAAACAATCATTGAATAATCTAATGGAAGAGGTCAGATTATCTGATGAAGATGTGAGAGAGATCAGACAATGCATTGGATACACATTAGACAATTCAATAAGAAGAATCAGATAGTTTGATGATGTTGATGGAAAGTCTAAGTTTATTGAGGCTTAATAAGTCTCTTGAGGCTCAAATAATGCAAGTGAAATAATAGAGCATGTTAATCATAAATAAATAAAAATGTAATGTATGCTATATGTTAATCATAATAAGAAAAGGAGACAAAGAAATAGAAATTAAAAACTCCTATCTATAGTAATTAGGTAGGTGATTTAACGTTATTGTAATATTCTTTCGAATATTACTTATATATTTGATTACTTAGATATAGATTCTATGCAAACTTAAATGAACATAATGGGTAATGACACGTAAGTAATGAGGTAATATGGCCTTAAATGGTGAGGACATCATGATAAGGTGTAACATAAGCATTACATAGTGATAATGGCATAAAAAAGTATGATATGTGCCTTTAGTAGTGCTAATTCCATAAGAAGGTGTGATATGTGCCTTTAGTGGAATTGATGTTGAGATGAGGTGTACTTTATGCCTTTGAGTGGTGATCTACCACAAAAGATGTGAAAAGAATCATAAATAATATTAATTATTATGTGTTGACCCTAACCAAGGTGTTTTATTTGATGATAATAAATCTTAAATAATTATAACATATTTAGATCATTAAATTTTCATATTTTAGATAGTTAGTATTCATATTCATGAGAGAATTTAAAAAAGTAAAGGTCAAATTTCATAAATATTCTCTTGGTTTGAGTGGTAGACTACCAAGACATTTATTTTGAGTTAATTTTAAGTATTTTATTTTTATTTTAATTAGAATATTAAACTTGATTGAAATCATTCTTATAAAATAAAAAATATAAATTTTATTTAAATTAATCTTAAGAATCATCTGATGTTGATCATATCTTTTGAAATCTTTTTTAATAATTTGTTGCAAAAATTATATTATTAAAATAATTATTAATAAAATAATAATAATAAAAATAATATTTAAAATAACAATAAAAAACCAAATTCTAATTGACCTAAACTACCTGAAGCAAGACACTAAGACTCAGGCTAAGATATTACTCCTAATCCCATTTACTATAGTAATAAAGTTAAGACAAGACTTCCAAATCAAAACTTTGTAAAGAGTTTACTAATATGAGTCATGACTTTCCAAGCAAACTAAGGTATAACCAACTCCAATATTAGGATTAGTCAAAGACATAGGAAAAGGGTTATAAAAAATAAGAATACTTCATATATGCAATCTGAGACTAAATCACAAAGTGTTTTTATGCAACTGACTTCTAAATTGTAGGTGTAACACACACCATCTAATTACAAAATTTCATGATCAAATAATAATCATATCATCCACTTTTTAAATATGCTAATTAGATAAACCAACTGATTATGTAATTTTGTGATTGTTTGATCCAAGTTTAATTAGTGCATGAAATTTAAATCTATTCATTTAATCATTATTGAGATGTAATGGTCCATCTCAAATCCTCTCTAAATATCACAAGTTTAAATCTAATCGTCTGAACATGTAGCTTTCTCGATCGAATGGTGGTGATTATTTTAACCTCTATAATACAACAAGATTTAATTAAGCCATCAAATCATGTCATTTTTTATCCTACAGTCCATATTGAAATATGAAAACTAAAGTGTTATATAATGAAGTAGAGTTGTAGTAAGTTAGTATGACACATGTGATGATATTTTGTGGTTTGAGATAATACTTGAATCTTGTATTTTTCCTACTTCTTTTATTTTTATTTTTTATAAGTTAATTTGATGTTAACCTTATTACATGATTAAAAATGCATGGTATATATTAAAAATGAAATTTTAATACATATGTATGCAATAGAGTGCTAAATTTATATGGTACATAATGTATCAACTTTTGCTTTGACTTTGAAAGGTCTTTGTCATCCATAAAATTGTGAGGGCACCATGTTGACAACATCTTCTTCTTCACTAGACCCTTCCATCATATTTGGAATATTCCCTAATTTTAAATATATTCAAGTCAATGATGGATGGAATCCTGCCCTTGCTTTATCATTAAATATTATTATTGGGATTGATTGTTATTTTGCATTTATCTTTCTTAATGATAGAACAATTTGACTTAACTATGTCATTTGTTGTTCTAGTGTTCAGCTAGAGTCTCCATCATGTGTCATGAAATCTTCTTTAGTTTTGTTTAAGAAGATTATTTTGATGAAGAGGGTAAGACAATCTCTTAAAGCTAGATCTTAACCAAGCTTTGATAGCAAAATTGAGAGAGAATAAGCAAAAGAAACCATTGCAATGAGATCTAAAGTGGAAAGTGACAATGATGAGGATGATAGTGATTGTGAAGATAAATTTAAATATAAACTCAGATATCTTTGAATCACAATCTAGAAGAATTTAGATCACAAGGTGTGCATGCAGGCATGTATGATAAAATGAAATATAGTTATTAAGAAACAAGTGGCTAAACCAAAATCTTCTTTTCATTTCATATGAAGGATTTAAATAGATTATAATGCTAAAACTAGACTTAAAAATAAAATAACAAAAATACATTTATTGATAAAAAATGTAAAAAAAATAAATAATATATAAAAAGGATAAAAATATCATAAAGTTCTTATACATTTGACCCATTATAACCCATAATGAACTAAAATGCAATAAATTAAAGAAATGCTAAATATAAGCTACTGACTCAACTAAATCATCATCTTAATGCAATTGCTTTTGCTTCATAACTATTTTTCCTATTGAATCTCATTGTCTCAACCATATAAGTTCAAAAAGATTACATGATAAGGGTCTTATACCAAATGATCTGTCACTAACTATATTATTGTTAACCATAGTTATGAGATGAGTACTAGTTATGCATAAAAATAAAGATTTATAATGTTAGAACATTTTTTTAATAAATATGTACTATTAAGAAGATAATATTAACACAATAAAAAATATATTTATAATGTTATACTTCTTTAATTCTATATCTAAGATTTTCATACTAGAAAAATAAAGATTAACTTGAGTACAATAGTTTTTAATGTATTCTATAGCATAACCCATACTAGCTATGCATAAAATAATTCAAATTAAGCTAGCTCTAAATGGTTTCTTAAAATCCTAGATTATCCCATAATTGATATAATCTCCTCCTTTAGATAAAAAGTTGCATAACATCTACTCCTATAGTTATGCCAAGACAATTCCTTTGTGTTAAACTCTTCAAAGAATACTCCTTGCTTCCCACGTGCATCGTTAGACCATTCACTTGACTCAAAACATCTTCTAATATTTCCTTCTTTAATTGATCTCTTAGTGCACCTTAAGATATTATTCTTAAGAACTAGCTCACTTTCTCCAGGGCTTCCTCTTCAAAATGATTTATCTCCTCAAATTGATATTATTCTTCTTACATTAGACTTCATGAGATATAAGCAATTTTTTAAACATATCCTTGAGGATTGGGAAGTTATCCTTGAATGTTTAAGTGATCCTCTGTACCTAAAAATGGTACTTTATGTCTATTACTTCCTTTTTAAGGTTTCACTTATCCATGTTTCTTGTAAGCTCATCTAAAAAACCTAGTCAAGGTGTGCTCCTTCTCAAGGGATTTTAATACATCTTCTTATAACTTTATTGAGGTATATTCCTCTTGAAACAAGTTTTTATGCCTTCTTGGTAACTAATTCAAGGCATTATATCTATTAAGGGGTTGACATGATTTCCTCAAGGGTATATACACTTAAGGGATTGAATTCTTCTCTTGGGACTCTTATAATAAAGCTTAAGGCTTAATGTGACTTCTCAAAACTTCCTCATTAGTTTAAGACTAAACTCTAATCATTGAAAGGGGTCTACCATAATAAACTTTATACATGAAAATTTGTTGATATTAAAAATGGGCATACATCGATGATCCATCTTTAAATGACAATAAAAATTTCTTGATCACTACAAAAAAAATGCTTTTGCACTATTAAGGCCAATGGAATCAAAGAGGGATGAAAAAACATGGCATTTCCATTATTTCCATAAGATATAAGTAGCATAGTTCACATTTTATGATGGAAAAAATGTAAGATGATTGACTATTGCATGGCATGACTATTAGCTTACAAAATTATGTTCATTGAATGTTATCAATTATGGTGCTCACATTTTACAAATATAAAATTTCATATTAAAGATGAGAAATTTCACAGATCAATTCCAATCATTTTATATTCCTTACACCAATGTCTCAAGGTATGCTCATCAAAACTATCCTCAAGGTTAGGTTCTTGAGGTAAGACCTTCAAGACCAGCTTCTTTAGACCATGATGTTGGACAACCTACATGAGCATGATAATTAAACTGATCTAATGATTTTTATTTAGTTTTCTTTAATTTATTATATTTTAAGTTCACTATGGATTATAATTAGTCACATATATAAGAACCTCATGACATTTTTATCCTATTATGCATATATTATTATTTTATTATTTTTTTATTTGTATGGATATTTTCTTATTTTTATTTTTGGTATAGGTTTTGCTTTATACTTCTTTACATAAGCCTTATTAGAATACAAATAGTGAGTTGATTAGATGAAAAAAATGAAGCTTTGAAAATCCTTTGTGCTTAGAAAAGTATAATCCCATGCATAAAAGAGCACAATCCCATGCCTATAAGAGCACAATCTTATATAAAAGAGTAAACTTATCTTCACTGTCTATTCTTCTCATCCTTATCTTACTATAGGAGTTTTTCTTCTTCCTTCATACTCCATTTGGTATCAAAGCCTTGTTCTCCCTTCTCTCTATCAAAGCATCTTTTCAAAACCAATTTCTCAAGGCTAGTCCCTCTAGACTAGCTTATCAAAACTAACTTCTCAAGGACAATTTATTAAAGTAGATTTGTCAAAGCTAGTTTCACAAGTGACCTTATAATCAATTTCCTTTTAGCAACATGAACTAGTTTTATCAAACAATTGTTGGACAATTAGATAAAAAAATTAATTGCCTTTATTATTACTAGTTTAGTAGTTACAAATAACTTAACCAAGACTTTAAAAGGCTAAGCAACTTACTCTAATAGGCATATCCAACTAAACCATATTAATAGGTGGCATATGTGAATTCGAAATAGTACTGATTGAAATAACAATTATTCTTTTTTGTGTGTGAAAATGAGTTTAGGGTATGTTGATAGTTTCTTCAACACCAAATAGCAATTTTAAGCACTTAATATACTGTAATAAGATTTTATCTTAAGATTTTGATTCAAAGTGCATAGAGAGAAAAGTAAGGTCCTCTCTTTTGATAGTTCTTTCTTTTTTGTTTGTTTATATCTTTCTTGATAGAGGTTGTTTTCTTCCTTCATCCTTAGCTCATGAAGTAAGCTTCCTTCTCCTCTACTTTGTAACCCTCTAATAATTTTTTATCATATTCTTGTGAATCCATATTTGGCATTAATAATTTTTTGATATCATGTATGGGAATAAACAAATAAACTGAAAGTGCGAGTCGAAGGTGTAAAGCCCTTGATTTTAGAGGCAAAATATCATGATCCCTATGATGAAGTAAAAGCATTAAAGCCTCTACCTCCACCTCCTTAATCATGTTATTCTCATCAAGTTTTGATCCTTTCTTTTATCTATTCTAATAATAAATGAAGTGCTTCATGAATACCATCACCATCTTGTTGTCTTTGACTATTGAGCAACTTAAAACTGAGATTGCTCTTCCTAATTGTCCTAGGGATCATAAATCTCCTAATCTTTCTTTCTCAATAAAACTTAAGTGCCTACTTTTATGGTACTTAACCCTTTTCTCATTGCTTCCAATTTTTAAGGGATAAGCTCCATCTTTCCTTCCTAATGAAATACCTTTCCATGTAAGCATGCATCTTCAAACCTTTCATTTTACCAAATAAGATTTGTGTTGTGGTATTAACTGCTAGCCATTGTGCTTTATTTGATGATAAAAAATCTTAAGTATTTCAAATAAATTTTGTTTAACAAATTTTTAGATTCTAAATAACTGATGTTTATATTCATGGAAGAATTTAAAGAAGAAGAGAAGCAAAAAATAAAATCTCATAAAAATCATCTTAATTGGAGTGACAAAAAACCAAGAGATATTTTTTACATTATTTTTAGGTAATTTAATTTTATTTTTAGAATATTAAGTTTAATTAAAATTATTTTTTCAAGGCACATAAAAAAATTAATTTAATTTCATTTTTAATATCTTTAATCATCATCTTTGATCCAATACTCTGAATTTGCATTTCCTAATTATTTAATCAACATCCTTGAAATTTTGCTTCAATAATAATTTAAATAAAAAATTCAAATAAGAGATAGCTAAAAATTTTAATTCTAAGTCACCTAAACTTATTTATTGTTACCACTCGTCGTTTGTCATTTTCTACATAATTGGGTCAGAGCATCAACTCCTAAACCCATTTGGAATTATTTACATTAGAACCCTGTTCAAAATTATTTTGGATCAGGGCATTACCCTAAAAAATTAGGCTTAATTTTAAGATTACTGGCAAAGTGTGAGTGATTAAATCCCAAACTTACTAGAGGCAGTAAATCTCGAAATCAAGTTGCCTCTAAAGGCTACAATAGTCATTATTAAGAGAAATTGTAAATGCAAATGCACAATGTGGGACTAAAACACAATTTTTCTACATGACCAACTCCTGAATTAAAAGAGTGACATGAACCATTTGATCACACATTTCATGATCGAATGATCACTATCATATTTACTTTTTCAAAAGCGATAATTTTATCAAACATCTGATCATACAATTTCACGATCACACGATCTAAGTTTTATCCGCTTAAAAAGTTATATTCTACCATTCAATCATGATTTAGATATAACGACCTAAATAAATTTCGTATTTCTAAAGGCACAGATTCGATTGCATCCATCCGATCATGTAGTTTTTGCACTAGAACGATTATATTCAGTCAATCAAATAGCTCCTGTGTAACGGCTATTTTAGCCATTATTTCAAGCCATTGGGGATTTGTTTCAAATATGAATTTTTTAATTAAAAATTACAAAAGTTGTAAAAACTGTAATGGCTAAATTTGGTGTTTAGTAAGTATTTTTAGCCATTAAAATATGTCTATAAATAAGAGAATGTTTTGGTAAAAATGTTTGATGAAAACTTTAATAAAATTCCAAAGAAGAATTCTCAAGTCATAATCTTGAAGTAATTCGTAGTTGTTGATTATCGTCGCCTCCTTACATAGCACCTTTTTTCAACGAACTCTAAATTTCTTAATTCATCTTCCAATCAACTAAGCTCTTATTTTCTTATTTTCTAATTGATTAAATTCAAATAATTATGCTTTGTTGAGTATTTTATTAAACATAAGAATTTGCTTGTATGAATTTTCATCATCATTTTCTTTTCTCTTTTTGTCAATTCTATTTTTTTATATGGCTATTATAGCCTATTTTTATTTTCTTGTTGTAGGGGTATAGGCTCTCATCTTTTGATAAAAAACTTATATAGTTTTTTGTTGTGCCTAGTTTTTGTTTGGTATAGACTTATTCTTGATTTTAAGCTAAATCACCAAAAAAATCACCTGTGTACATGTTTAAATATTTGTACCTAATTCTCATGATTTATCAAAACTTTAATATAAAAATAGAAATTAAATTATTTTGAAGAAATTAATTTTTTTTTAATTCTAAAAATTCACTCCCCTTTTGATGAGCCACATTTCAATTAGATGTTTATCCAATTCAACCATCTCATATATTTTGTCATCCACATTATATCTCTTCATACATGAATCCAATGCAACCTCTGAACTAATATAATAAAGATGTTATTTTTTATAGTAAAACAAATATAATTTGCACACCATAGAATACGTTTCTCTATATCTAATGTAACTGTCTCCATTCCTTCAATTACAAAGCTACAAATAATTACATCAACTTTTTTAATCAAAAATTCTAATTTGTATATTTTCTTCATGAATTTGAGACAGTCACAAACTTACATGTCATTAATGATTGTCATTTTAAAATCTTCTCTATCATACTAGAAAAATCAACCTAAAATGGTTTCAAAAAATACCTCCCATGTACATCCCTTCTTTTGAAAAATTTAAAAAATATTTGTCTTTACATTGGCTAGTTGCATCATACCCAAAAAGGTTTTGAAATATTATCTAAGTTAGTTTGAAAGTGAATCCTTTGTTCCTTTCTTTAGGAATTAAAAGGGTTGTTGAAGAGATAGATAAGGAGGATTTACATTTAACTTGAGTAGCTTTTATCAAGTCATTGCAACCTAGTGATTTTCAAAAATATCATAGTTGATACACTCCAAAATAGCTACAAACAATATTTGACAAATCCATAATTTTCATCAATGAGAAAGATTTTTTTTGTTTCAGTACCCAATGAATACATAAAGAAAGAGACTAATCCTTCTAAGGTTAGTGAAAATAAATCTAATCCCACTACATATTTCTAAAAATTATTTCATGGCTTTTATTACAAGAATAATTGAAGAAATTCTCCTCTTTAAGGTCCTTAAATGACTTACCATGAAACTCAACTCAATACTTCCCATGATGAAGTGCTTGCTACAATTAAGGAGTTCTTATACTAAAAACTATTGCCTCTTTTATGGATTATCCATGATAAGTTTAAGTTCAACAAATTTTACAAATATCACATTCATAATCCTTGAAATTGCAAAGTACTTAAATCAAGAGGTTTTTGAAAGAATGATGCCTCCAATTGTATACGTGATGTAATGCATGTACCCAATTTTTGTTTGGATTGTCAACCCCATATTATAGATATCCAACATTTTTGGAGTGCATTTTCCTATATTTCTTGCTAGTCATATATTTTGTTGAACAAGTTAACCTGATACTTAACTAGTGAAATTATGTGTGTATTTGGGCAAGGAAAATCCATTTCTATGTTGTTTAAAATCAGTTAAACTACATTTTATAATCCTACAACTATATTGTATAATCAATAGAGAACAACACTAATGGTGGTTTAGATCATAATGTTGGGTAGTTGGTATCACCCTTTTCTTTAAGTAGTATTTCTTGTTGTTTCCTTGCTCCGTAACTAGTGGCACAAAATTCTCTATAAACTTTAGCCAAATTCCCTAACCATCTTTAGAGACTTCCCTTAAGTATCTAAGTTTAGTTATAGATTCTCAATAATTTTGTTAATTGTCAATTTAAGCCCTTCGTTATTTTCTTGTTCCTTTTTAGGTTTAGCAATTACTTAAGGTATACTTTGCATTTACATAAACCCCAACTAAAAGCATCCCTCACTTCATGCCATTTTTTGTCATTGTAAGTAACAAACACCATCACAAAACTCTTATGTTATTACTACACTTCATGATAAGCCAATATCTTCATTATGTTTGTTTTATATCAAATTTGGTATTAAAGCTTAGCTTATCACACCTTTGCGTCCGTGTATCACATCAAAACTAGTATCAAAGTTATTATGTTGCTAAATATTATCACATAATCCTTGATATTTTACCATCTTCCCTATCATATCAAATCATGATTTTTGTAGACTTATCTTGGATTACCTAGTTAAACACCACTTGTATACCTATATTCTACACATACTTCAAATTGAATCAGAAAGCACACAATTTACCCAATGATAAGAAGGTTGTTATGAATCTTGTTTCTATCTTTGCCCTTGCTCACATGAGCCCCATCCTTAACCATCATCAATTTTCATAGACCTTATCTAGGATTAACTAGGTATCAATGAGTTAGAGATGCTTTATGTTGAAATCCTTGGAATGTTTGTCATGTTGCTCCTATGAGCATCATATATGTTCTTTAAGAAAACCTTGGCTCCATACACATTGAGTTCAACACAATGAGTAATATAGTACCAACATCTTTAAGAAATTAAGTCATCATGTTATGTTTGTTCCTAATCCTTCATGAACCATGACCATTCATCAAAAGAACCACCTTAAACATTGGTTTAATCATTTTTTTTCATGGTGTTAAGCCATACTAACCCCATCACAATCACTTTCTGCTCTACCAAACCTTAATGTCAACTTTATTGCCCTCTAAAATTTTTCATTTTATTTCCTACATTCTTATATAAGAAGACTATTGAGTAAAAGCCAATGGATGAGATTGTTGTTGAATATACAAGGAATATGGTTAGGCTAGAGTCATAATTGTTATATATTTTTTCTATCAAGTTGTTTTTTACAACATGTCTTAGTGTATTTATGGTTTTAATAGAGTAGATGATCAAATTATCCATCCATAACATCAGATATGACTTTTTATTTTGAGAGACTCCAACTAGATGTCAAGCATATTATAACACCATGGACTAAAGTGGGGAAGAAGTGATCATCAGGTAATATGTTAAAGAGGAATAATCAATTATAGAGTTGCTCCTTGTAGCATTTTAGGTGGATAAATATAGAGATAAATAGTCTCACATAGGTTAAAGAAAAGAAGAATTTGTTCTTTATTAGTAAATTCATCCTTTGAAATGGTGTGACAGCTTTTGGTGGAAACCCCATATTGGATCGTATAAGAATCTCATGGTTAAGCATGCCTGGGTTGGAGTAATGTTAGGAGAGGAAGGTTCCTTAGCTACAGATAAAAAATGATTGATTTGAGATAAAATCTCACCAAAAAACGTTAGAATTTTAGAATATGGTATGTAATACTACCTTTAGTTCAATGTGGTTTAAGGATAAACAAAGCAAAAGCTAGTCGGTCTACAAACCATGGTCCAAGAGATAGGAGTCAATTTTGGGTGATTTCCCAAAGAAGAATCATTGAATAAGGATTGACTCCTAAAAATCTTTTAAGTGAAAAGGTATAGGGTTGAACAATCCCACATCCAATTGTAGTAGTGAAGATCTTGAGTTTTATATGTAAAGAATAAACCTTGAAATGGTGATGCACTTTTCAAGGTTTGGAGTAATGTTAAGATGGGTGACCAAGTGTGAAGGCCATAATATATAATGATAAAATCTAATTAGATTAGGATAATATCTCACTAAGGAATGCAAGAATATTACACATGTCATGTTTGTGCTCTTCCAGCATCAATGATTTTCTAAAGTGTACATTTATCATCATGTTGGAGCATATAGTGATGTGCGCTAGGTCTTATAAGAGTTTAGATAATTCGTACACCCCCTATAAAATTATCAAAGTTTATACAATTATTTTGTTCTTATAGATTCATTCTACAAAAAATGATTAATATATATGATTAAGCTTAAATCTTGATAAGTCATGTTGTAGAGTTTGCTTACCCTTAGTTGTTCACTTTTGTAGGACATAGAATATCTTCTTATTAGAATTATATGATGTTCTTACTTTAAATATGAGCATGTTTCCTAAAATGTCAGCTAAAAACCTAAACTAGTATGCACCAGAGGTTGTGTCAAACAATTGGTAAAGGAGTTCCTACATGAACACTCATTAACAATGAGATTTTCATAGCCAAGGAGATTAACATTGTATATGCACCCCCTAATTTTTTGATAACAGTTTATAGGTGTTATATTATAGATATATTATATTTCAGAGTATTTTAATGTATTTTTTCATATTTTTTCAATCATAAATTTTTAATCCAAAGTCATATTATTGGGATTGTAGATTTTTTTGAGTTAATTGGTTTGAGTTGGATTCAGTTCTAAGCTTTCATGGTTTAGATGAACCACTTAATGTGATGCTACAATAGCATTATATAGTTAATTGGTTTGAGTTGGATTCAGTTCTAAGCTTTCATGGTTTAGATGAACCACTTAATGTGATGCTACAATAGCATTATATAGTTAATAGAAGAAAATATGGCTAATACTAGTTTAGAACGTATCATTTGGATTTTGGCATCAACTATCCAACATGATCCAATAACTATCCTTGGTGATTTGAATGCACTATACTAAGTAATTGGCTAACCACATTAAGCGGTTAGGCTAGATCATATTGGTGATTGGCTCACCTGCACCAAGCAGTCAGTTCACAATTATCAAATCAACTTTTCCTTATTTAATATGCCACCCCTCTATCAATTTTACCCTATAAAAGAGGTTGTATTTGGTTCCAATGAGAGAATGAAATTTTTTTGGTCATTACATAGCTTCTTAATTGGTAATTTTTCTCTGCACTTCTCCCTTATGTGTCTCAATATTCTACTTTTATTATGTGATGTGAGATTACTAAGGTACTAAGGTGAAGAGCAAGGCTTTTATCATTATAACCAAAGATATTTAGGGAGCTTTGATGTGAAGTCAGAGTAATTTAAGAAGTTCAAATAAGGTAAATTCTAGCTTATGTAGTTCTTTTCCAAAGTTTGTTCTTAGTTTTTCTAGCTTTTAGTCTTGTTGTTATTTAGCATAAAAATTAGATATGACAAATGGAATTACATGTTATTTAAACATTCCATAATTATTCTCCAAGATGTTAACTAAAAGTTATTTACATCAATTTGGTGATTTGGACTACGTTTTAAGAGGACTTTTAAAACCTAAAATGTTGTTAAGCTTTCTATTCTTAGAATTTTAACCTGGCCAATAGTTACAATATTTGAAAGTTAATTAAGTTTTAATGCTTTTTATTAAGTACATTTGTTAAAATTAAGTATTTGATTATAAAATTACTTCAAGATAATTTGTTCAGCATTTACTAAAAATCTTGGAGAGAAGTATTAAACTCATTGTTGTGGTTAAGGCTACCAAACGTGCATGAATTAAAATGAAACTTTTCAAACATTCTTCAATTATTAATGACCAACTTTAAGAAAGGAGAAAGGAAAAAGTATAACTCTTAAGTTAGATCTAAACCTAGCTTTAGCACCAAAGACGATGATGGAAAGGGTAGTACATGGTACTATAATTAAAAGTAGTAGTTGACTCAAATTTTGTTTGAAAAGTTGGCCCAAAATCTACTAAAAAGCTATTTAAATAACTTCTCCTAAATGGCTCAAAAAACATGCTACAAGTTAAGTTCAAGTTTAACTAGTCTAGATCAAACCATCGCAAAGATGATTTTTTTTTTATACTAGGACATGTAATTAGCCAACCAGATTCATCTACAATGCATTATATGCAATGGTTCTAAGGTTTGGTTGGGTGTTTATTCAAGAAGGAAGACAATGCTAAGGTAGGACGATGGTTATGTATTAGTAGCGTGTGATAGCTTGCATGATTCAATGGCCAAGTCACAAAAGTGGTTGGCATACTACCATTGAGTGCAAAGAGGAGAAGTTTAGGATGATCATGAAGAGGAACTCATCATCTAGGCATCCATGATGGACAACATCTAGAGAACTATGGCATGTCAATGGTTGTAATAAGAAATCATCAAAGGTGGGGTCATGGGAGAGAAATCAAAGGTAAAGATTGCAATGGTGACAAAAAAGGGGCTTGAATTACTTATAGTAGTTGGAGAAAGAAAAAAATGAAACATGCAACATAACTTTAAATCGCAACCCGAATGAGGGATAAACCTATATTAAAATGTAAGGCTAGAAAAGACAAGCCAAGACATTTCTTTAAAGCACACATGCATTATAAGAAATCTTCATGGTCTCATATTAACAATCAAAATCATATATGAATTTTCATTCCATAAGAAGTGTTTAAATAGGTGACAATGGAATTGTAACTTCCCCAAAAGTATAAGAAAATATTTTTTAATTATTTTTACAATTTATTAATCTTCTCAAAACTCATAAATCACCAAAAAAAATGGGTCTGATACATAAAGAAGGGAGACAAACTTCAAACATAGGTGTATGAATTATTAGAAATTCAATTGTTCCAAGTTGGTAAAAATCAGAGATGTCTACATTATAAAAAAATTGAAGACTAATGAAATTTAATAATTTAAACTATGGAATTGATACATTGTAGAAATTAAAATAAATACTCAATGATATAGAAAAATTATGAAATTAGACTAAGATGAAGAGCTCACAAAGAATTATAGATATAATTTTGATGTCAATATAGAGTGTTATGATCAAAAAATAAAAGGGTCAAATATTAAAAAGAAAAAATAATATAATATTTATTATATTGATTTCTAGAAAAAAATATTATTAAAAATTCTTAATAATGCAAAAAAAATACACAAATTGTTTGATAGGTAGAGCATGTCATGTAGTTTCATTTAAAATTAGTCAAAACAAATTTTAAGATTATATGGGGAGGACAATGTGACAATATAATAAGTACTAGAGTTTTAATTAAACTTTAAAATAATTCCTTAATTTTCCTAAAATCTAATTGACAATGCCCTAAAAGTTGAAATAGAAATGTGCAAAGTAATGAAAAGCCCAATTATCAATAAATCAACCAATGGGAAATAAGAAGTAGAATTGGCAAAGTCATGACCATTTCTTCAAGTGGGAAGGTTGATTAGAGATGAAAATTGTGGCATGGCTTTGAAAACCTCTTCTAACAACCATGTAAGAGTTTCAAGAATTGGGAAACAAGCTATATGACAAATTTCTTTTATAAATTTAGTAAGGGAATTAAGATACATTTGTAAAGAAAGCTATTATGAGAATATTTGCAAAAGAATATCAAATTTAAGGAATAAAGAGAAAAAGGGGAGGATTGAGAAAATGAGACGAAAAGTTGCAAAGAGGCATACAAGCAAAAAAGGAAAGAATCAATCATAAGGTAAGCCACTACAAAGAAACCAACATGTAAATACTATGTAACTTGATGCATCTATTTGGTGATTGATGAATTTTAATAATCAAGCTTTAATTTTAAAAAGATTCATATATTTAAAGTAAATGGTATATCACATAAATTTCTACTTCCACATGTTTGTTGTATTGAGATAAATCATTTTATGAATTAGAAAATTAGTCTTTTGATTAATCAATATGATATGGCTAAATTAATCATTTTATAAGCTTAGTATCTTGATTTTCTTATTTAATTTGATTTATATATAAGCATTAAAATGGTAGCTTATGATTCTTAATATTGGTACAACTATTTCTATCACTTGTGGCACATCATATAACCTAGTTTCTTAGAAATAAGGAAAAAAAAAAGAAAATAATATTTTTGAATAAGAGCAAATAAATGATTTTATTAAAAATATAAAAAAAATGATTCATAATGGCCAAGGATAAAAGTTTGTTCATATGAATAAGGCTTTTAAACTTAGAATAGTTCTTATCATTTCATTACCAAAAAGCTTGTATCTCCTATCCAAGTATGGTTGAGAGGTGAAATCTAATTATCTGATCAAAGAAAGGATATCTTTTCTAGGATACGGTTTAGTGGTATAATCTAATTATGATGTTGTTACATCCTCAATTATAAATATAAAAATATTTTTCAGTTAATTATATTATTAAAATTTTAAAAAAATTTAAATTTTTTATAAAATTTTAAATTTTTGTAAGATCATAAAAAATGTGATCAAGTAAATTGTATAGTACGATAGAATTTGTAACTAAACTAAATATACTAAAGAAGCTCATATGATACGATTTAGAAGATCTTAACAATATGATTAAGTGTTGTACAATGCATCATCACTAAAGGTTGGATGAGTTTGATAAAGAGAAATAAGATTTGGATCGTAAGATATTACATCTATCGTACTAGTACGATTAAGGGAGAAGAAAATTTTAACAAAGATGAAATGAGTAATAAATGAATAAATCTAAAGTATATTGTATAGTATGATTAAGATAATTGTATAAGTATGATGACTTTAAGAAAGAAAAGATGCCTATTAGACAAGTGTGATAATGAACATCATATAGTTTAGTGTCATGTGAATAAATGTGTTGAAAGAATAAATAAGGATCATATAAGTATGATAAAGGCTACCATGTAAGTATAATCAAGTTAAAAGAGCATTATACACGAATATCATTAGTTATGATGCAGTAACAATATGAAGTTAAAGGTATCATACAAGTATAATTATGAAATTATATAAGTATAATCAATGGAATTAATAATAGATAAATGCAAATATCAATCATCATGCAATACAAAGTGAAGGGATAGTATAGTATGATGTTGCATAACCAAAAGATTTTTAAAATTGAAATAGCAAATGACTATGTAAATCATCAAGAAACCATCAGAGTTAAGAAGGAAATAAAGTTAGGAGTCACTTAATTAAAAAGGACATGGCCATTAATGGAAGAAGTTTAATGAACTAAAAATGCAAGTAAGCATTAGCTAAGTGTAAAGAAGGGTATGTTGTGTGTTGACCCTAGTGATGATACTTCATTTGATAATAACAAACCTTAAACATTTCTAATAAATTTGTTTAAGTAAATTTTCATATTTTAAATAGGTTTTATTCATGTTCATGAAAGAACTTAAAAATGAAAACAAGCAAAGGTGAAAACCCATGAAGATCTTAATTTATGATCTATCTTCAAAGTGTTCTCGCATTGAGCCCTCTTTAGCATACCTTCATTCTAGAGTAGTACTAATGGAAGTAAAAATGTGAGAAATGGCTAATAATAAAAGAAGAAGAAAGAAGGAAACAAAGAGGATTTTTTTCATAGAGATTGAATTTCCTAAAAAGATTCCTTTTAAGAGGTTTTTGAATTTCACAAGATTCTAGTTCCCAGAACTCTCTGAATTCTTTTGAATTCTTCTAAATTTACTCTAAATTCAATTGAATTTTCATAAATCATTCTGACATATTTATATAGAAATTTGGATATAATATTTAATTAAAAAAGAAAATTTTTTCCCTTTGACCAAAATTAAAAAATTTCACAAAATTTGAGTCAAATTGGCCCCTTGCACACACACAGAAGGCCTACTTGTACATGGCTTCCCTGTGCCATTTTCCCTACATGCATATAGATTCTATGTGCATAAGTGCACGTAGTAGGTGGAACCTACTGTGTGCGTGATGCACGCAATGTCAACCCCCAGTTTATGCACATGCATGTAGGGGTCAATGTACTTATCAATCTTGTGCAGCTCGCATGACTGAGTTAATGTCATGCCAACATACACCACCCAAAAGTTGCGCATGACCTCATGCGCTACAGTGGCATTGACTTTTTATTTTTTTTTCTTTTTATTATTTTTCTTTTTTTATTTTTTATTTTTTTCAATATTTCTCCTTTGGGTCTAAATCTCCTGAAGGCATGTCCATTGCTCCACATATGGCACATGACCAATACATTATGGTATGCTCTCTAGTAAGCCTATAATAACTCTCCTTGTGTAATCTAGCTCATGACATTGTTTCTTTGTGTTATGTGT